>CM051463.1:76055196-76655196 GCA_028095005.1 Rhynchospora pubera
ATATTATGTGGGATTAGCAATTCTAGGAAGAGAGTCTGGCCAGGAATTTCAAAGATCCACTCAATGCTTGGAGTTTAATTTTTATTGATAAGAATATGGACTCAGCAATTTCTGTCTGATCCCAATGCTGAATAGAATTTTTATATGTAAGAATACAACAAATTTTATATTTTGTTTTGTCTCAACTTACAGATGCTGCAATTTAGCTAGGGGGAGTAAAATTTCTTATTGAAGTGTATAATTGAAATCGCTCTTTGTTCCAAAAGCTAAAAACTTGTCAAAAAAAAACTTTTTTGGACTAATAATAATATAATATTATTAAAGAATTAGTCCAAAAAAGTTGGCAATCCTAGTTACTGAATTTCACTTGTGCCACTGCATCTGCTAAATTCTCAGAGAGACGTATAATATTATTAAAGTTGTACCAATGCATTCCACATTCTGCAATTCAGTTACTCACAGAGATGGATGGATTTGACTCTAACAAGCAAGTGATTGTACTGGCGGCTACGAACCGGCCGGGCACATTGGATCCAGCGCTGCTTCGACCGGGCAGGTTCTCCAGAAAGGTATATGTAGGAGAACCAGACCTTGAAGGGAGGAAGAAGATTCTGGCTGTTCATCTAAGAGGAGTTCCCTTGGAGGATGAGATGGAGGTTGTCTGTGAATTAGTAGCAAGTTTGACTGTGGGCTTTGTCGGAGCTGACCTGGCAAACATTGTCAATGAGGCTGCTTTGCTTTCTGTTAGAAGAGGTATGCATTCATGTTTCATTATAGGCCGACTTCTACATTTTGGTAACAGTCATGGCTGTAGGTAGTTCTTGTCACATGCCAGAACTCAGGCATATATTACTTTCCTTGACTGTTACTACCTAGCTAGTTATGTTCTTTCAAATACTAGCTTCAATCTTAGTTCTGGCTTGTCATCACTGGTGTTGACACCTGTCGTGATGAAATCAACCTCTGATCAGTACAACCCATTTGTCTTTTGTTCATTAGCTTATGGATTGGCTGCTCACAAAAAAATTGATATGTCCAGGTCGTAGCTTAGTGGCACAGGAGCATATAATGGAGGCAATTGAAAGGGAGAAAAATGGAAAAAATGAGAACCGAGCAAAGGCAGCTCAGGTAGTGAAGAGTCTCGTAAAGCTGTTTTCATGGCTTGATGGCTACCTTCCTTGGCACAATGCTTTTGAAAAGAACAAGAATTGAAATAGAAGTGCAAATAGTTGCTGTAGAGTTTCTAGTCATTCAAAGTAGATACTCCCAATTTATTCTTCTGTACTTTTTGCTAAAGAAGAAATAAATGAGGAGATTAGTTCATTGCTTCCTCAAATTAATGGAAAAAATTGTGCGTATGATAGGGGTAGTTTACCCAGTTGAATAACATTTACTCCAGAAATTCTCTTTTTTTCATTTTTCTTTTTTTTTTTTTGGTTCCCTCTTATAATGAAAGTTGAAAGGGGTTTGCTGTGGATGTATAATAAGCGGTTCTACACGTATTGCAAAATGACTTAAAACTGTGCTGATCCAATTACAATTTCTGTGTGTCAGCCGTGTGTGTATGTAATTTTATTGTGTTGAAGTATATATTTTGTGTTCCAGCCGACTGGTCCACTGGAACAAAAAGAAGCATTGCGGAAGCATCTTGATTCTCCGTGTTATTTAAAGATAACATCAAGTGTGCTCTTCTAACAACTGCAAGTATGAATTATTGAAAAGCTTTTCTTTCTTCCAACGATCCAAACGCACCCTTAAATATATTTGTTAAATTGATTAACACATACTAAGCTCCATGGGGCAAATAGTCATATATGTGTTTTAGGACAATATAAACAACTGCAAGTATGAATTATTGAAAAGCTCTTGCTCTTTAGAAAGACGCGACAAGAAAGAACAGCAGATTTTATGACGGTTCAACCGGGTCATCCGCGGAGACACTTTTTTTTTACTTTTTTTTTTTTCTGGCCTGGCAGCACCAGAATTATGTCACTCTTTCAATGTCAAATTATGAAGTAGAAAGTAACTTTTTTGTTTCTTATATAAAAAAAATAATAATAATTAAACAGAAAACAATATGATCATATGATTGAACCGATCAATGGAGGCAGCCACGTGATGCTCGCTGATTCCCGATTTTTAAAAACAAAAAATAGAAAAGTAAAAAATATTTAAATTATAAAAATATTCATCCACTTGGAAGTAATAAGAGCACGAAATTAAGGTGTGTTTGGATGAGCCGGGAATAGGGAATAAGAATAAGGAATTTCGATTTGCGTGCTTATTCTTATTCTTGTGCAACCCAAACAACACAAGAATAAGAAATTTGGGCCCTTATTCCTATACTAATAAAACCATGGTATAAGAATAAGGAATAAGAATAAGCACGCAAACCGAAATTCCTTATTCCTATTCTCTATTCCCGGCTCATCCAAACATTAAATAACTACAGAATAAAAGTTGTGTCCTATCATCAACCAATTACAATAAAAAAACTATAATAATTATAAAATATAATTATTATTAAAAAAACATGTATATAACTATCTTGTGCGCTATCATCAACCAATTACAATAAAAATAACTACAATTATTATTAAAAAATACATGTATATAACTATGTGCCATCATCAACCAATTATTTATTTGACAAATTTATATCTCAAATTAGTCGAATTAAATAAAAAAAAAGTTGGTCGTACAAAAACTCCGAATACGGCCCCCAAAAAAAACAAAAAAGGTACTGTTTTTCCTTCCTTCTTTACATTTTTTTTATTATTATTTTTTTATATCTCAGTATAGTAGCCTAGTTCTAGCCTAGCCCACAGAGAATTCGCATCCTCTGGATGGCCATCCAGTGGATGGTTCGATCTCAGCCGTCTGATTTAATTTTAATGGCTATAAATGCCCCGTGCATGATACTAAGATTGATAGGCCCGAAAAAATCTAACCGTTTAGATTAAATCAGACGGCTCGTATCGAAAAACGTCCACTGGATGGTTGTTATCAACCATCCAGAGGATACGCTCCCAGCCCACAGATCCATCTCGTTCGTTTATAATTATAATAACGAAACATGAACTGATAAACTGACTCCACCCCAAAAACCTCTTCCGATCATTAACCAATCTCTTCAATTTCCCAAGAATCGGTGAAAATGTCGCCTTAACTCCGACAGTAAGGTGCGTTGGAGGGATCCGCCACCCACCAACTGGTAAGCTTCACCCCCTTTTTCTACTCGAGCATTGCGTTTTTTCCCTCCCAAGTTCCAAATCGCTATCCAATAGATTTTCCAAACCACCCACTGGTAGCAACAATGGCTACTAATTGCTATATATGCTACAAGGAAGATCCTAAGTAAGGTACTTCGCAAACAATAGAAATGGAATGATGGGGAGAGAAGAGGGGGTGGGGTTTTGGACTGGTGTGTGTGTGTGTGAGAGAGAGAGAGAGAGAGAGATAGTGGGTTATGTGTGGTGAGGGGGCCTGGGTCTCTTCCGATCACCTGCTCATTCCGACGCTGGCTGACGGCTACTTTATCTCTTCTCTGATTTTCTTTTTTTTTTTGTTTTACTACACAGGTGAGGTGATGTGAGAAGATGTTTCCAATTAATGTATACACTGGTGGGGTGGTTGAAAATGGTCAGATGGGATCAACCTACAGCAAACCACCAGCATTCACATACCCTGCTCAAGACAGCATGACCTTTGATGAACTGAGACAACTCGTCTTTCGACAGACCGGTATAAATGAGGAGAAAAACAATCTCAGTATTAGTGCTAGGTGGAATGCTGGGACGGCAGGACCTTACTGGTTTGTACTAATGCCGATAACTGACGAGAACGTATGGCGCATGATAGTAGATAACACCATCTCGGGGTACACCAAATGGAACATGGTTGAGCTATTTGTTGACTCCATCCCAAAAGGGGCCAGCTTAGGGACCACTCCGACTAAAACCGCGGTGCCATGTGTTCCAGATATACAGCCAGGGCCCTCTCAGTGCTCAAACCAGTTCACCCCTGTCAGAAGCAAACGGGTAAAGAAAAATTCCAGGAGAGAAGTGAAGAAAACCAAAAGATTTGATTTTGTAGGAGCTAATGTAGCCAATGATTCTGACAAGGATAATTCGGGGGAGGAAGAGGATGAGGAATGGCAGGGGGAAGGAGAAGAATCTGACGAGGATGAGGATGATTTGCCACTTGATTTTGAACTGCCAAAGTATTCTGCAAGGCGGACGCGGGACCCACCGGCTCCTTTCTTCAAGGACGTTCCTGACATGCAATCGGCCACTGCCGATTGTCAATTCTCTGATGGTAAGGGCCGGCCTCCTGAGCCGGTCGATGCCTCTCTGTATGTTGGCAGGTTGTTTAGTAGCTTAGACCATCTGAAATGGGTGGTGTTGGATTACCACATTAGAGAGAATCGTATGGTTGTGACGGATAGAGCAAGTACCAAGATTTATGTCCTGAAATGCGAGCAATGGCCTAACTGCCGGTGGAGGCTCTCTGCTGTGCCAACTGGCGATGGAGTTTCTTTTAGGATAAGATTCATAAGAGGTCCTCACAGTTGCTCCAATGAAGAGGTGAGGAAGGACCATAGGAACTTGAGCAGTAACTTCATTGCGCAGATGATACGTAATATGGTTCGAGAGAAGCTTGATACCAGCCCAAAAGATATTCAAGAGATTGTGAAAAAGCGGTACCCATTTACTCTGTCTTACAACAAAGCATGGCTTGCAAAACAGAAAGCCATAGCTCACCTTTTTGGGGAATGGAGAGAATCATATACCTTGCTTGCTCCTTTATTCAATGCCATTCAGGCTTCCAACCCGGGAACAAAGGTTAATTGGTGGTCTGATAGTACCGCAGATCCGAAGGTCAGGCTGTTGAGAGGTGTTTCTTGGGCATTTGGTCCAGCTATCAAGGGATTCTCCCACTGTCGACCAGTGATTGGTATTGACAGTGCTATCCTATCTGGTAAATATGGAGGTAAATTGCTTTTTGTAGTAGCTTATGATGCAGAAGGGCAGTTGCTTCCCTTGGCCTTTTCCATAGTAGAGACAGAAAATGACGAATCTTGGTATTGGTTCATGTACTGGTTGCGAAGGGAAGTGGTGGGCACACGCCCTCTTTGTGTTATTTCTGATCGTCAAGACTACATTTTGAGGCTCTTTGACCAACCAGATAGTGGTTGGTGTACTGGCACGGGGGAAGCCTTCCATCGATACTGCTCCCGCTACCTTTGTGAGAGTTTTCAAGCAGTGTTTAAAAAAGAAGAATTGGTTGATTTGGTCAAGTGGGCTCTCAAACAAAATCAGCCAAGCAAATTCCAGCTGGGGATGACACATATTCTTCAGGCTAACCGAGAAGCATACAATTGGTTAATGAAAGTTGGTACAAAGCCGCTTGAGGAGAGTGCTTATCATGTCTGGACGCAGTGTGAAGATGGTGGTCGTCGGTATGGGATAATGACGACCAATGGGCCTGAGTGTCTCAACACCATCTTCAAAGGCATATGTGAGTTGCCAATTACTGCTATGGTGGAGTTGACATTTCACAAGTCTGCAAAGTATTTTGCTGAGAGAAAGGAAGCTGCAAGCAAAATCCAAATTGACAATCAGTTATGGTCCAATAAAATAACGGCCATACTGGGATTGAGGAAAGACAAAGCCAGCAAGCATGAAATCACTGGCTACCATTTTGGAACAAGCATACATGAGGTTAAAACTAAAATTGAGATGGTTAATTCTCGGCAGAAGGGAGGGGTTAAGCACGTAGTCAGGCTTGACCAGAGGAGCTGTGATTGCCAGAAACCTCAACTCACTGGCATACCCTGTTCCCACATGCTAGCCATATGTGCTTTTGGCTCCTTCGACATCAGTCAATTTGTAGATGAGGCTTACAGTGTCGGTCGGCTCCTGGCAACATGGGTTCTGCAGTTGCATGCTTTTGGGAGTTCAGAAGATTGGCCAGAGTACACAGGCATTGTTTATGAGCCTAATGGACATAATAAGAAACGTGGAAGACGGAAGCGAGGAAAAGGCTCACTGGGGCCAGTTAATCGTTGCAGCATGTGTGGGCAGATTGGCCATAACAAAAAACGATGCCAAAGGAAAATTGATTATGAAGGCACTTCAACCTCACATACAGGTACCATTTTTCTATCATTTCCTTTTGATCAAAGTGCTTTCTTTTTCTCAGTGATCTTGTAGAAAGGGTACCTGAAGATAAATATACTTCGTGAGACAAATAATGATTAAAAAAATAGGATTGTTTGGTACTTGGTACTGTTATAGTTCTGGCTACGGTTATATTTTTGTTCTGGCCTGCTTAGGATTTTTTAAATTGTTATCTTGCTAGATGTAACTGAGGAAGGCCAGGTTGATATTGGGCTGATTCAAGAGGGTTGAGCTTCTTGTCTGCTTTTGTAGAGGACTTAGCTAATTAACATCAGGTAAAATAAAATATGGACTTCCCATCATGCTTGCAGTTGTGACCTAGAATTGCTACACTTGATTTGGTATCAGTATCAGATAATTGTTGGATCTTATTCTTTTCAACTTGTCTTTCCATTTCTATAGAATTCTTTCGTATTTATCGGAGCTTGGCCTTATATTATCAATGTTAGCTCTGTTGCCGGTAACTATGCAGAACAAGGGAAAGAAAAAATAAATAAATAAATAAGAGAATGCCATTGGTCAACTGGTAACTTAACACCTGGTCAACCCAGTCTTGGCATCCAACTGAAGTTTTATTCTCCTTGCTTCTTTTCTTTTCTTTTATTCTGTTGATAAGTTCCTTTCTTTTTTCTCTCTAGTAGGTAAAGTTCCAGGCCATGCATGTGAAATTGGCGTTGACATGTTATGGTTCATATTTTTTCCGAAGATTAACTTGTACTGCATGGTTCTAGGTTCCCTTTTTGTTTGGTGTTTGTGATGATATATATATTAGTATATAGTAGGCTTGAATTAACCTTCTTTTTTGGGTTAACTCGTACTACGTACTTCCTCTTACTAACTTTTGTAATGGTGCAAGCTAAGATAATTGGGTTCCGTATCGATGCTTTGATATGTAATAATGTCCAGCTTTGTATATACATCAATGTTCTTTCTTTTTTCCCTGGTATCCCTCCTGACCGTTAGGCTAGGCTCCACAATACTAGATGAGAGAGAGTAAAATGAACAGTTTTCTTCTTTATTCAGTCTACACCCCGGTTCTGAGGTGACTCATATTGGACACTTTGAGGCAAGAACTTCATCTTCATTTATTCTAATCCCCTCTCTGTAAATTTTTTGGAGCAGGTGAAGTTCATAAGAAATCAATTTTTACAAATTTCTTGAATTTTTTTGCTATTTTTTTTATACTTTAGAATATTCATGATTTTTAATATATTGTCTAATAACAATGATTTTCTAAAATATAAAAAAAATAGTAAAAAAATTGAAAAAAAAAATGTAAATTTTGGTTTTTTTTATAAGTTTTCAATATGGAGAACATATTGAATGGTTCGGATCGATCATTTGAAATTTAAAAATATGAAAATGATTCTGTCCATTATATTGGATTGACTCTATCCATCTAATATATTGGACTCTAGCATTTCTCATATTTTATATATATATACATGAATGCGTTTAAATCGAACGCTTCAATAACCCAATTGTATAATAAAAGATCACTTCGATTACAATTCTGTTCGCTTTTTTTCCCTCCATTCAATTTCTTTTTCCCTGCTTTAAGTCGGATGAGAGTTTTTTTTTTTAATTTGTGGTCATGGGATCATACAACTGTTAACTCTAAACGCAAAAACTTTGGCAGTAATTATAAAAAACTAAACTAGAAACACCGCATAAAAATCCCAATTAAGTTACATACTAGATCCAGAGAAATTCACAGTTAAGGTACAAGTAATCGGCTTTAATTAATTTAGTTATCCATCACCGTTTCAATCAATTTTAAGAACTCTGGAAGCCCTTTTGCTGAGGAACAAGTTTCATCTTTCCATGCCCCTTTCAGCATTTTGCTGATTTCCTTGGCCTTTTCCCTCATATCTCGCCTTTTCTCATTATCACCCATCACTATCTCAACAGCGTCAGCCACCTCTTTTTCCACCTCTGAGGTTTCCAGATTGCCCCTTGCCATCTCAACACAGACTCCCAACTTTACCAATCTTGTTACATTAAAAGGTTGATCTCCATCTAATGGCCACCCTATGATTGGTACACTTGAGTTCAGGCTTTCAAGCACCGAGTTCCATCCACAATGGCTAAGAAAAGCACCTATGGATTTGTGACTGAGAATTGCAATTTGTGGTGCTCAACCGTGCACAAAGAATCCTCTGTTCTCCTCTTTAATTCTTTTCTCAAAGCCTTCTGGTAGCCATTCATCTTTGAACTCATCCTTTGCATTAAATCCAAAAGGCGGTCGGATGACCCAGATGAATGGTCGCCTACTCGCTTCAAGGCCAAGTGCCAACTCTAACATTTGATTTTTCTGTATCGAGTTTTGGGACCCAAAGGAAATGTATAGCACAGATGCCATAGGATGTAAATCTAACCATTCAATAATTTTGCATTCCTTCTCTGAAGTTAGGATTGGCGAATAGAGGGATCCAACTAATGGACCGATGGGAATTGTTGAGAAAATAAGCCGGTACGGTACCACAACTACACAATCAAGAAATTGGAAACAACCAATTGCATACAACCAAACCGTCAAGCACAAATAGAGGAAAGATGTTACCGTGTATAGATCGAGGCACAACAAGCACAAGAGAAGAGAAAACACAAGAGTAAAGTGGTTCGGCCGAGCCTACTCCACCGGGAGGCAACGAACCGACAAATTTCACTATTCACCAAGGAGATTACAAGAGTTTCCAAGAGGCTCTCAAGAGAATACAAGAAGGTACAAGTGTGTCTCAATTGCTAGAACAAGCAATCACTCTCTCTCTCTATCTCTGTCATGTACTGACATTGAGACAGTAGTAGTCGTGGGATCAGGCTCAGATGCAATGCAGAATGGTGGGACCTGTAGGCCAGAGAAAAGAATTGAAGTAGCTTTTGAATGTGATTGGAATAACAATTGGGCTGACTGATGAAAAAGGCCCAAGAAGGCCCAGGCGATGAGCTGAAGTAGCTGAATTCGTTAGCCAGTTAGAGAGGACACTGACGTGGCTTCATTTAACCAAATTCTTTACTTTTACTTAGTGTAAACTGTAATTTCTTTGAGTAAAAGGATTAGCTATAAAAGCATAATTGTAAGAACGATGGAAGGACAATCAAGAATTGAATACAAACTGAATTTCTTTCTCGTTCTCACTGTCTCCCTTCTATCTCTCTTCTTGTTCTTCATCTGATCATCTTTCTCTCATCTCTCAATCCTTCTCTTCTCTCTCAAATTCTTCTCAACTAAACCAAATTATCCAAAAATATTAAGTCAGATCATGACAATTGGTATCAGAGCACCGATTGCTAACTGGGTGTGCAGCTAATTTCGACTTTCGAGATCTAATTTCGAAATCCATTAGGGTTTCAAGCTCTGATCTGACAAGGTGAAATTTCAAGAATCTAGTCGATTTCATGGCTTTTGATCGATCTGAGGCAGCAGCAATGGAGGAATTGCAATCTCAGATTTCGCATTTGCAATCTGAGCTTAGAAGAGTAGCTAGTGAAGATATTGCAAGATCTGCTCAATTCAAAAAGCAATTTCAGATTATGCTGAAGGAGCAAACAGAATCTTTCAACAAGATGATGGATGAAAGATTTGATCGAATGGAAGCAATGTTGGACAGAATGCCAGGAAGCACAGACAAGCAAACATTGAAGAATCTGCCTCCATTCTCTAGCCAAAGAACAGTTGAATTATCAGTTGCTCAATTGAGCAATGGTGTTGGTGCTGAAAAGATGTTGAAGCGACAGTCACACACACTTAAGGTATCTATATCTGATCCTTTTCCATCAAAAGAAGGTAGTGTGAGTGATTTTGATGCTGGAGGTGTTATTCCTCAAATGCAAATGCACAAAGTAGATTGTGATGTAGTTGAGAGATCTGAACCGAATAAAGGGTATACTAGTCAATTTGAGAAGCTTTCAGAAAGTCAATGTAGTATGGAAATGTTTAATACAAAGCAGTCGAGATTAACTAATACTCAAAGACCATTGGAGATGAGTGTAGTAGCTGTAATGATTCACAATAAGAATCAAGCTAACTGGCAGCAAAGTGAGGGTAGCAAATTTGCACAAAATGGACAAAGGGATGCACAAGACTTGTGCCATAGGGACAGTCATAAGTGGTACCATAGGCACAAATATAAACATAAGAGAGTAGGTGTACTGTTTGGCATTGGGGAATTTTCCAAGGTGAAAGAAACTATAGTCATTGAGGAGTATGGGGAGGCATGCTCAAAAATTTTAGAAGAAGAGGAAATCAGCTCATTATTTGTTGCCAATAGAATAAAAAAGGTTCTTGAGCCAGTAGAAGTGATGGTTGTGTTGAATGTCAAAGGGTGTGACCTAATTGTAGGTCAAAATGGATTGTCAAATGTGGGTCCTATACAGTCTAACTGGGAGAAGATGTGCACTGAAGGCAAGAAAGGTAACAAAGTGGTGAAATTACAAGTCAATGTGGGGTCAATGATGGGTCAGTTGTGTCAGAGAAATACTGCACAAGGAGAAAAAGAAGATAGTGAGGTTGTTGTTGCTCACTTAATTGAGGCTCAGGAGTTCATTAGGAAAAGAAAAGAGATATACCTCAATTTTGAGGTTATATCCAGCCGGTGCCAGGTGGTGTTTCATAAACCTTCATTTTTTCTCTTACAAAAGCTAAATGGTGGAGTTGAGCATAAAATAAGGTTGCAATCTAAGTGGAGCATTACAAAATTAATGGTCAAGGAATGTGGCATAAGATTGGTGTCAGCTGGGTTAGTAAGGGATGACATTATGATTATTGTTGCTCATATTTTTGAGACTGTAGAGTTCATCAATGAAGAAGTAGTGTTTCTCAAATTACAAGAAGTGCATGTGCAATTTCAGTTGGTGTGGCAACAGAAGGTGCATTGCCTTATACACAAGACAGTAAGAGACCTAAGAGAGCTCATGGAGTTGACTATATACTCTAAAGGGCTGATTAATAACAATGAAATGGTCAGCAAAGCTTTCACTGAGCAGCTGAAAAGAAAGGCTAAGGGAGAAGGTGGCTCTAATCAGCTGAACACAGCTAGGACAATGACATTTGTATTAGCAAGGTCAAATTTCAGCAAGAACCTTGTGGTTGTTATAGCTGCTCCATCAAAAAGAGAAGGGCATAATGGCCAACTAGAAGAATTCGAGGTATGCTGTGGAAATGAGTGGATTGCCAAGGTGAAAAGAACAATAAAGAATTATGAGCTGAACATAAAGAAAGGAGGCATTTATCAGTGCTCATTGAGGTACAAAATCAGAAATTGTTGTGACGGTAGTAACCAATGGATGGAGAGATTACTCAAGACAATGCATGAGTCATCTCTGAACTATCATTCTTATATCCTTGGTGCTTACCAAATACTGAAAGGAATATGTGTTTGGCTGAAACATGATGAGATGAAACAACATTGTGTGTGCCAATTGAGAGAAGAAGAGCAAGTGCATTCTGGTATTACAACAGACCTCAATGTGAGGCTTCCAAAATCTGAAAGAAAGAAAGTCAAATTGGTGGTTTTCAATGTGTTAATTCAGTATACACACTTCCTATCATTCTCATACCCTTTCATGACTATCAAGATGGCACAAGAGAGAATAAAGAAAAGCAATGATGCAACAAGAACGAAATGCCAAAATAAGACTGAAGTATGGTTGTATCTTAAATTACAACAATTCAGTCAATCCTCAGTGCAAGGAAGGAGAAACCAAGATTTGAAGTTAACATGTTATGGCATTTTTGAAAGAATTATAAAAATTAGTGAAGTGGCATACAATTTGCAACCAAGGCAACGTGTATCAGTCAATGGTAAATCCAATAAAGAGTTGAGATTAATATATTATGGATCTTTTGAAGCAACAGAGAACAATTGTGCATTGACCTATAAGCTGACCTCACCTCCAGAATCTCTCAATCAAGCTGGTTTTCTTGTTAGTCAGCTGAAGTTTGAAGTTGGTCAAGGCATGCAAGCGCTTATCACTTGGCTTAACCTGACCGATGAAGATGCGACAACAGATGGTTACAACTCCATTGCAATATGGTATACTCAATTAATCCTTGAGGACAAGGATTGCTTTAAGGGGAGGAGATTGTCATGTACTGACATTGAGACAGTAGTAGTCGTGGGATCAGGCTCAGATGCAATGCTGAATGGTGGGACCTGTAGGCCAGAGAAAAGAATTGAAGTAGCTTTTGAATGTGATTGGAATAACAATTGGGCTGACTGATGAAAAAGGCCCAAGAAGGCCCAGGCGATGAGCTGAAGTAGCTGAATTCGTTAGCCAGTTAGAGAGGACACTGACGTGGCTTCATTTAACCAAATTCTTTACTTTTACTTAGTGTAAACTGTAATTTCTTTGAGTAAAAGGATTAGCTATAAAAGCATAATTGTAAGAACGATGGAAGGACAATCAAGAATTGAATACAAACTGAATTTCTTTCTCGTTCTCACTGTCTCCCTTCTATCTCTCTTCTTGTTCTTCATCTGATCATCTTTCTCTCATCTCTCAATCCTTCTCTTCTCTCTCAAATTCTTCTCAACTAAACCAAATTATCCAAAAATATTAAGTCAGATCATGACAATCTCTACCTCTCTCTATCTACCCTATCTCTCTCTCACTCTATTCTCTCTCTCTCTCTGTCTTCGGCAGCCAAGAAGAGCACCAGCACAACTCTAGCGACAGGATGGAGGTAGAAATAAAGGGAGAAAAGAAAAAATGGGCCGGGCCCAATTTGGGCCTATAACTCAACAGGAATGACAGGGAGATTTAGGGTTTTCTTAATCATACCAAGTCCAACAAGATCGAGGTACTCAGTGGTATTGATCAGCACCGCATCTGTCTTATATAGAGTGGAAAGCTGTTTTTGTATGAACATCATTGATGGATCAGTTTTGGTGGCTAATAAAATTGATACAGGAAGCTGTGAGCGATGAACAAGTACCTCAGGATACTCTGGAAGAGTGAATGGATCACTGTCACTGTAATTATGAAAAAGATTCATTAATAATGATAAGTAAACAGCCCCGCCAAAGGCGCTTGTACCAAGCAAAGAAGAATGGAAGGCATGATGTTTGTGCGCGACATCAAGCATCACCCCAGGAACTTCTCTGAGACGATGCATACGGTAGATTGCTTGGAAGCCTCAGCAATAAAGCGATCAAAGGCTGAGTGGAGGGACTCCATCGCTAAAAAAAATGTTGCAAATTGGTCAGAAGGGAGATCTTCAGTGGATTCAGAATCAGTGCGTAAGCCATGACCAGCAGGGCGGAAGGGAAGGGAATAGAGCTGCAAGCGTGAAGTCGGAGGAAGTGACGAGCGAATGGCAGCTATGTTGCGAGGGGTTGAGATGAGTGTTACAGTTAGGTTGGAATGGTACTGGTGTAAGCGAGGTGCTAGATTAAGGTGACGGGAGATGTGGCCATGGGCAGGGAAAGGGAAGAGAACCACATGAAGATGAAGGTTGGGTTTTGCCATGGTAGCTAGGTTTGTGGGGCATGTGAATATGTGATGTCCGTTAGTTTGAGCGTGCTTAAACTGCTCTTCTTACATATATAATTGTGTAATTATTAAGATCGTTTCTTTTAATTTGGTCCTTTCTTTAAAGATGCGATGCAAGATGAAATAATAATAATAATCATCGTGCGACATGTGACATGATATTCACCTATAGTTAATAATAAATTAATTAAAAGATATATGTTATTAAAATTACGTTTTCAAGTACTAAAATAATTAGACGAATGAACCTTAACCATTAATCGTTTAACTTAATGTTTGGATTATATCACCGGATTTAAGTTTATTGACTCTTCAATTTAAATAGAAAAAAATTATTTCTAGATTGGTTGTGCACTCATGAAAATGGAAAAGAAATTTGTTGTTGGATTGATTGAGCATTGTGTTTGGAAAGAGAGCGCGACGTATATGAAAAAAATTTCTTAAAATGATAGTTAATTTTTTAATTTTAAAAATAGATCACATATGTAAAATTTTCTCATCTTTAATTTTTCAAATAATTTTATTATAAGGAATAAATATTTCTATTAAATTATTTTTTGATTGAGATTTTAATTTTTTTTTTGTTGAAGTATATATATATATATATATTTTTAAATTTTTATTCACCAACCCATTCAATGGGTACGTTTTCGAGTTAAATAATAATAACCATGCCTACGGATGAACTAGACTACATAATATAATAAATAATAATATATATAGGCCCTGGAATTGATTTAGACCAACCGTACATATATGGTTCCTCAATTTCTTCAGCATCACTGTATCAGTGTTTTAAATAGGTATATAGCTATGGGTTGATGGGCGTTATAACGCTTCAAGAATAAATAAATAAATATCACACTCCCGAAAATTAGTGTTTTAAATAAGGAAGAAAGTTTAATATGCACCATAGTGCATAGAGTATTCCGTGCACCGCGGACTTTTTGGGGGTATTTTTGTAAATTGACAAATCTAATTTAACCAATCTAATCTACATATTGAAATCTCATAGCAAACCAAATTTTACAATTTTTTAGATTTTATTATTATTTTTTTATTTTTTAAAACATACCATTTTTTAATATTGTAGTATTTTTGACATTCCAAAATGGTATATTTTAAAAAATTCGAAAAAAATAGTAATAAAATCTCAAAAATTATAAATTTTAGTTTGCTATGAGATTTCAATATTTAGATTAGATTGGTTAAATTAGATTTGTCAATTTACAAAAATACTTTCGAAAAAATTCTCGGTGCACGGAATGTCCTATGCACTACAATGCATATTAAACTTTCTCTTTAAATAGGTGTGCAATGTGCACAATCACCCCGCCACGAAGTGTGAGTCACGTCCCGTGAAGCTCAGATTAGTGCTATATATATATATATTTTTTTTCATTTCAGGTCCCAATAAAAGTAAAATCACATGAAACGTTATAACAAAACTTGCTGTCTGTAATTTATTACTGGAAACGCCATGAAGAGCAGGAGTCGAAACTTGCTGTCTGTAATTTATTACTTAATGAATGAAATTCATGCTGTGTATTAATATTCGATAAAGCCAGTGCCCTTGCAATATAGTTGAATCAAACGGGGATGATTGCAGCAACCTTTATTTGTTCTCCTGCAATTTACTGTTTGGAGAGCAATATCATCAACAAATTTTCAGTGTGAATGAACACGAAGCACACAACTCGATTATTAAAATAACAAAACTCGCAAAAAGAGTAAGAATTTACTTTCAGTGTGGATGAACACGAAGCACACAATTCAATTATTAAAATACCAAAACTCGCAAAAAAAGTAACAAGTTACTTGAGAACGCTAACACTAGAACCAATCATCAAAAGACAATTCAATGAATCAGATCTAACAGAGAATGGAATTTGTATTGAATTGTCATTTTGATTACAAGTTTTTGGTTCTATTTATAGACCAATCCTAAATGCAATGCTAAACATCTCATATCTATCCTCTATAGTCTCTATTATTATCGATCTCCAACCATAATACAATCTTGATATCTCCTACCTGATACAATCAATCAATCATACTCTAACAAGATCTCTAAATATATACCAAAACCTGTAAGACGAAAAATAAAATAAAAAATCTTCCTTCCAGTAGATCCCATTAAAAAAGAAAAAAAATTAAGGGGAAAAACCCTGGAAAGAAAACGTTAAATCTTCCTCCATTACCATCAAAATAAAAATGAAAAGGAAATATTCTTCTTCTACCAGTAACCGCCACAAGAACAGACCCCTTCTCTAAAATGATGAAACCGGCTCGAGTCTCTCAAAATAATGTCATGCTTCACCACCTTTGAAATATACAAAATTGCACTATGGCAATCCCCACACACACGCAAGTTCTTCGTAACCCTAATTGTACCACCCTTTGGTGCAGTCAATAACCCAAATGCAAGTGCCAACTTCTCACTGTGCTCACTTAAAAGGCTACTTTTCTCCTCTTCATCAACATCATGCAATGCAAAGTCAACTTGTGGTACGTAACCAATACCTTTTATTCTATCCATCAGCCTCCATAGAAGGTCATATATCTCCTTAGACCTGGGGTGTGACTTATCTCCAACCAAAAATGTTGTAATTCCAGTTTTGCTTTCAATCCAGCTACAGCCGGGCTGCTTTATAATTCCGGATTTTTTCATTTTAACACGGATCTGGGCCACATCCTTCCAACGACCTGCATTTGCATAAATGTTTGATAGTAAAGTGTATGATGAGTCGCTATCTGATCCAGCTTCAACCAACTTTCCCAAAGCAAGCTCAGCTAAGTTGACATTTTTGTGAACACGGCAAGCGCTTAGCAAAGAGATCCAGACCATGGGCGTTGGTTCCATTGGCATATTGCAAATTGTCATCCATGCTTTGTCTAACTGACCTGTACGGCCTAATAGGTCAACAACACATGCATAGTGTACTGCGTGTGGGGCCAGACCATAAACTTTTGGCATGCTTTCAAAATACTTCAAACCCACATCCACCAAGCCAGCATGGCAACATGCATATAGCACAACTAGAAATGTAATGTCATCGGGCTTTACACCTGCTTTTTGCATATCATCAAATAATTTTAGTGTTTCCTCACCCCTGCCAAGCATTCCATACCCAGTCAAGATAGAGGTCCAAGTGACATTATTTCTCTGGGTCATCTTGTCAAACACATTATGTGCAGCTTTTACATCGCCGCACTTCACATACATGTCTAGAATACAGTTGTCCACATGAAGTGCGGCAAAGCCATAGCTATGGCGAGCAATGTGCGCATGGATTTGCTTGCCAAAACGTATGGACGAAAGATGAGCACAAGCCATCAGTGCGCATGATACAGTGTGTGCATTAGGTTTTACAAAATAGGGTCTAGAAACCATCACAGAGAAAAGTTCTAGGGCCTGAATCGCATCTCCGAGCTGTGCATACCCACCAATCATAACTGTCCATGTCACCACATTTCGATTCATACCTGGTATAGAGTCAAATAAACGTCTGGCTCCACAAAAACTACCACATTTAGCATACATGTCAATCAGGGCATTCTGGACCATAAAATCCTCACCATTGATGGTGTTTCTAATACAGTAAGCATGAGTCTCCATACCACGAGACAATGCACCGGCTGAGGCTATGGCTGAGAGGAGAGAAATTATAGTGACCTCATTTGGCACTGATTGAGATAATTGCATCTGGCGAAACACACTTATTGCCTCAGAACCAAGCCCTCTTTGTGCATAACTAGAAATCACAGCACTCCAAGATACCACATCTATGGGTATATTTTCCTCTCTCATCCTATTAAGAGCCCCAAATGCCTCATCAAACATTCCATTTTGGGAGAACCCCGTGACCATGACATTAAATGAAACAGTATCTCGTTTCTCCATGGATTCAAAAACCTTGCAAGCAACTCTCATGGTACCACATTTTGCATACACATCAATTAGAGTGTTCCCAACAAAAATGTTTTCACATAGACCTGTGCGGATGGCATAACCGTGGATTTCTCGAGCTTGCATTAAGGCCTTCAAAGAGGCGCAAGCAGGTAGCACATTCACTAAGCTTATAACATCCGGTTTAAATGCACCTTGCATTTCAGAGAACAGGTTCAAGGCAGTGCGGGCATCACCATCCTTAACATATGCTGAAATTACTGAATTCCAAGATACCACATCATCAATCCCTCTTTCAAGCATTTCGTCGAACACCTTACGTTCTTCCTCCACAGAACCACACCGGGCATACATGACTATCAAACCATTACCCACAAAGACATTCGACTGGAACCCCTGCGTGATTACCACACCATGGACAGAACTTCCCCTGCGAAAGGAAGCAAGCTCGGCACATGCCTTGGTAGCAAGAGGGAGGGTATACTTGTCAGGTTTTGCACCGGCTCGAAGCGCCTGGCGACACACGGCCAGAGCACGGTCGTGGCGACCATGTGCCACCTCGTTTCGGATCAAGGCGTTCCAGAATTGAACTGGAACTGCGTTGAGACTGAGACGCTCTAAAGTGGAGAGAGAATCGGATAGGGATTTGCATTGGTTTAGTAGAAGTTGAAAGTGAGAGAGTGATGGTGTGTCTCTGAGGAGAGATGGAGAAGTAGAGTAGAAACGAAATTGGCTTAGAAGGGCTTTGGGTCGAACATTGCGGAGCATGTCATAACAAATTTTTAGTGAATTTTGTCGAGACTATGCTAGATTTTGTGGTGAGTACCTTTCTATTAAAGAGTTGAAGTCGTATATACTTGTTCGGCGGAATGCCTTTACAAATGATTTTTTTTTTTTTTGAACTATTAAATTCTCTACCTGGTGCCTCTTTAATACCACTTATAGTTATAGTTTTCTTAAGCCCATTGTAGCTGTTGAAGTTTGTTTTTAGGCTTAAAATAATTATCTATAATTTGCATATTTATGATAAAACAATTATATGTTATTTGTTAAACCCTTCAGTGATCTAATATTGCCTTTATTTTTTTCCACTGTTATAAAAAACCTTTGGTGTCATTTACGTTTTCGTCATAAAATAGTTATGTATTATGATTTATAAAACCACAAAAAAAAAAGAATGCGAAATAATAGTGGGATGCTTAAACTAAGAGTTTTCACCAATCAAACAAGGCTTTGGTATTTTTAACAACGCTAGAAATGGCAGGTGAGGTAAATTAAGCAATAAGCACTCCATATATAAATTGCAAACAGAAAATATAATACATTCAAATCAACGTTAACTTACTCGCACAGGCACTAAGAATATATCACCAGTTACCTTTACACAATGGCAAACCAAATCAACAAATCAAATCATAATTATAAACAAACTTCCAATAGGAACCACAATCAATAGCAAACACAATCATGTACAGCACCGGCGACACGCAACACTGACAGGATCAGCAATTTCACATCATTCAATACTCCAGTAGTAGCATTTTCACATCTAATCCAGTATCGTACTGAAATTTTGAGGGGTTATTAATTGACCACTATATAGACACACTATTTGGAATCCCTTTTCCTGTGACCCCCTTATCTTTCCCAGATGTATTAGAAGTGTCGGGATACATCAATGTGTACGGGACCTTCGCAGGGCCCAGTCGATTCTTCAACAAGGCATCCTTGTTCCTCTCTTTTATGTTCTTCTCCACTCTCCTCAGATCATCTGCGAATTCTTCAAACAGCCGGAGCACTTCACCATCATCTGTCCAACCTGCCGATGCTCGCTGGCCTAGGTACACCTCATCAGACATGTGACACGAGAGTACCTACAATGTGCCACAGTAAATCTAATACTTTATACCCAAATATTTATATTCAACTCAGAATAATTTCAGGTTGAACTGATAGATGATTGTTGGGCCTTGGAAAACTGAGTATTAGGATGCGAAATGATTTTCTATATATTCACTGTGTCTATATCCTAAAATACAAGTGCAATTTTGGGGACTAGCGTAACTTAACTTATCACTGTTCATGGATAATTTACTTGTATTGTTTTGTTCTAATTGTGCATACTGAGGGTATAAGGTCCTCATGGATTGTAATTACCAGCCTCCCAATTTATGTATTAAGAACCTAATTCTGTAATTATTGACAGGTTACGATTCTGAGCATGCAACAAAATTTAAGAAAGCACACTGATTGGTTCATTGTATACCACTGTACCTCTATTAGTGCTAGCCCCAGAGTTGTCGTGAACCGGTCAGGTACCATATGGAAGAAAAACTTCTCAGGGTCTTTTTGAAGCTCAGCAAACTCATGTGTATTCTCTACTGGAATAAACTCTCTGCACCGAGTTGGGCGGTTTGGTGCAAAGCCAGCATATGCAAACTGTCCAAAATTGACTGATGCATGCAATGCTGACGCAATCCATATCAGTGTCGTCAGTGTTTGTGCTAAATTCTCAATTGAGTTGAGCTCAAGCCAGCAGTGTGGGTCCTCACGCCGATCTCCATGACCAACATGGCGTATTTCAGTGTACCATGACTCAAGTTCAGGATCCGAGATCACTGCCATGTCATCAGGGTAAAACCGGACACAATAATTGTGAACCCATTTCTTAATGCAGACCCATATGTCAAGGCCGTCCGTTGCATATGGATAGTCTTCTAATAGGAGGCTTACACCAGAGGGTTGGGTGATGTCTCTGACAGCTAGGCCCCTGAGAAATGGGTTTTACAAGAAATGCAGTTGATCAGTTTGAATATTTTGGCCAGAATAAAATGAAATTCAGTGAACTCTTTTTTTATTATATTTTGTTGAAAAAAATAAAAAAGAAAATATATACCATGTGCTATAGTTTTAGTTTTCATTCTTTTTGTGGGTTCAAAATAAAGCCAACTGCATGCCAATTTGTGAGCAACTAGTAATATAGTACTTCTCAACATTACCTTTGAATTGATCAACTTGTCACCATACATGCTTAGAAGATCAACAGTATTGTATTATTTTAAAAGGACAATAACATTTTTCTTGAAAGGAAGGAAGCTTATTCCACTATTCAATTCCCAGAAACACAATCATATCTGAAAAGAATGAAGTTTGTGCATATTCCACTGGAAGTTTCATCTTGAACAGCATAATCTGCTATACGAGTCATACTACACACCTCATAAATTTTCAATTAAATTTTTTTCAGAAGGGATAATAATTCCACAGTAAAAATTATACTAAATATTTTCACATTTATTGTCTGTCATAAGAAGCTTTCAATTTTATAACAAACTTTGTTAACAAATTTATCATGCTTTAAAAACTGCCAGCACTAAACCATTTGGACGAGTTGAGAAGATAATCACCTCTTTACCAGATCTTCAGGAAGTGCTTGTTCAGTAAATCGCCAATTTGTGTAGATCTTGGAAGATAGCTCCATCGCATACTTGCCAGGGAACATAGTTCTCTCCAGAATTCCTCCAGAATTTAAAAGGATACTTCTAGCAAGGGCATTTATGTGCATAGTATCCTTAAAATGTGGGTCAAGTAACTTGTATATCGGGTGCATTGCACTCAATTGTCTCTTTGTAGCTATCACGAATGGCTCAACTGCTGCATGAGTATATAGCCTAGCAGAATCCAAAAAGTCAAATCAAGGTATCAGTGTCAATTGTTGGTTGTTATCTCAATTAATAGGCTTATTAAGTTAATAATTTCTACTTAGTCCTTGATGAGATAACAAATAAGGTCTACGATTTATAATTTGAATCATGAGTATGCAACGAATGCATCTGTAAACACTAACTTCTATGGTGTTAGTTCACCAAAGTGAACGGCTATAATCTTGGTTTTGATGCTTACCAAATACTGGCAAACTCAATATATTTGTAATGCAAGATATTGAACATGGAAGACCCCACATACCAATGGCTTATAAGTTGGTGATACCCAGAATCATTAACTGCAACAAAAGTTTTTGCCAATTCCCATAGCGCCCTCACAGGAATGTCTGGTACAAAAACTCTGCTCTGTTCTTCTTCTCCTGGTAAGGTTAGTTCTATGGCAAGTGGCTTAAGTGTCCCGTCATCTTTCAAAAATAGCAGGGTCCTAGATGCATAAACACGTACTCCTTTTTGAGAGTTGATACGACTAAGGTATGGCATTAAGTAGTCATGGTGGTCCAGGATGAATATTCTCTTCTGATCCATTGCCTGAGTGAACATTTAATTAAAAAACAACATAATTGAAGAATATGATATAAATACAGAAGTCTACAAAAGTGCATGTTTAGCTTTAAACCAGAACATGTGCAATACAGCATTATCAAACAAAGACGAAACAAATCTGGATGCAATTAAAAACCATATGTCACATCATCGCATTACCCTATTGATGTTTCTCCTTGCAAAGAGCAACTCACTGAAGAAATATGTGGGAAAGGAAAGTTAGAAATTTAAAATTGTGGAGAGATTGAAAATACTTACTCTCTGGATAGTTAACCCTTCGAGCTTCCCTTCTATATGGGAATCAGTTATAGAGCTTTCCCTCCCTCCTACGCCAACCGGAGGAAACACCTAATTCCATTTATATATAAATATTATTAAAATTACTGAAATAAAACATAAAACAATACATATAGTCCTTGCATTGCATGCTGAACCATACTATATTATCTTATATCGTAGGACAGTTTTATGATTTCCAAGTTACAGTACATGAACTAAAGTAAGACCAATTATTTGAATACCCACACTTCGCTCATTGTTTCCAGTGTCTTGATGGTCAAATTGATCCCACAAATTGCTCTTACCTTTAAGCATTTGATCACAGCTGGATTCAGTCCTGCTAGCATTTCACGAGCAAATTCTTCATCAGTTCTCCATGCATTTTCATCCGCTGCATTAATATTTATTGTAGAGAATCAGATATAATTTGTTGGATAAACAAATTTACGAACTTGAAACATTGTATATACATTTATGGAGTCAAAATTCCTATACAACTTTGAACTTAGCTCAAGTGAATGGACCACTATAAGTTCCACAATTCATGCAGATTCTCGTTCTGTACAATTGAAATGAATTGTGCATAGTTGGCTAGTCCTGTTTCACTAGGTCAGCAGCACATACAAATCAAAGTACATGTATGTGATGTCTGTCTGAGCAGACTAAGATTTTCCAAGCTACATACCTGCAATTACTTGTGGAACTGGGAACTTCGCAGGATTTTTCTTTATCGACTTTGTAACATCCTTGTACACCTCGTCAGGAACAATAGTCTTCAACTTCTCCATTGCCATCATTTCGAATGCTGCTGAATGGCGGGGCTCAGCATATAGGTCCCTTTTGAGTTGCTCAAATGACCTAGCATATGTGCATAACCTTTTTTCAGAGCTCTTGCTATCACACAATCAATGGTGCAGGGGGGTACCATTTTCTGTCAAACTTTTACTATTGGTTGTTTGGCTCTACAATGCTTATTTCACATTTTAAATAATGCATTTACAGCAGCAAGAAATTTAAAACAACTTCCTTTCAGAAATGGGTAGCAATGCTGTTTTCAGTATTATAGTTTACAGACTTCTAGTAAGCAGTTTGCTTTAAAATTGAATGCTATGTTTAATTTGATAAATATAAAAGTGTTTCTTGTTGATGCATAAAAACTGGCACTATGATATTGTACGTGCATAAAAAGCCTATTCACTTTTAACATTTTAGCAGCAACTTCTAACAAGTTCAATAGTTAGTTATATCCGTTATACTCGGTAAAAAAGTGAGAAAAAAAGAAGCCTTTTTCAAAAAGGTAGACTTCATTTTAGAATTCTTTCAGAAAAAAAGAGAGAAGATAGAACTAAACCAAACAAGAAAGCCATGAAGAATATTTGCAAGAGCTACTACATAGTGGTTTAGCATCCTGTTACTGCAAACTTTTTCTTGATAAACTTATGCTTAAAAATGAAAAATAACTGTGCATGCTTGTATGAAGTGTACCTAAAGTTGTTGATATCTCCTTGGAAGAGAGATTTCACTTCAGGTATCACAAAGTGGATCACGGCTTGTATCGCACTGGTAATGAACTCTGAAAACTTTACTGGGCTGAACCGATCATCTGGCGGCACATAGTAGTCTAAATTCAGGAAATTCCCTCTTGTCTCAGTTACACCATCTTTAGAGACATAAACAAAAAAGGGAAAAGAAATCAAATCAAATAAGAACCTCATATATTCTAACAGCATCGTGCATGCTGTCTAATTAGCCTGAAGGATGTACGTTAGAAGGTTGCTTTCATCTATATGTATCATGTATCAATTTTTTTATTCTGAAAAATGAAATAAAGCTCAAATAGCATGGCAAAGAAGAGTTTCTGAACTACACTGAATTCTTGCTTTGTCTACAAGATGTTACTCTTCAACTAGCATTGCAATTTTCCTCTACAAGCATACAAAAACTTTCTGACATTTTATCTTACATTTCCATTTTAAGATTCATGAAGAGAAAAACAATAATTAAAAACATTTGATCTCAATATATACTATGAGTCTATTAGTAATGCAGATCATTATCTTTACAAAGATCTATAATAAAATTACCTGAAGCACTAACAGGCCGTCCAGTTCGGCAACGGCGTGGGTAGGGGTACAATGTGGTGCCACCCAGCACGGGTCTGGCACGGTCCTCTCCCTTATCAGGTGAACCCAAATCATTATAGTAGTCATAATCATAAATGCGATCCCATGTTTTTCTCTCTCCTCTTCCATTCCCTCTTAAGCTTAGAAGCTCCTCTTTTCGTAGATCTTGCAAAGGCAACGGGGTCTTGCCTGGTAGATAACTCTACACAGAAAAATTAATGCACACGATAGTAAAAAAAGAGTGACCGAAGCTTAGCATGTTTTATTAATGCTTATTTCCATATGAGTTAAACAATAAACTTATGTGTGTTTAAATCAAGTTTCTCCATAAGGTTCTATTATTCTGGACATCATATACTTTGTTAAAATCTTTATCACATTAATTTTGAAAATATTTTAAGATCTTTTGAAAACATTCATACTTGGAGTTGTAAGGTCCCAGAACTGACAAACGCCAGTCAGGCATTTCATCAAACACCTTGTGTGCACTTAATAAAATACACTAAGATATCAACCATACAGTGATTAATACATATGCTCTTGTTTAATGAGAAATCTCGGTGGTTTCTAAGGTCTCTGAACGTGTCATATCTCATACCTAGAGATTAAACTCTCTCTACCAGTTCAAACGGTCTCACCAGTCACCACTCAGCTCATGTGTCTCTACCGGGTTCATGAACTCTCAACCCAGTACCAAAGCATCCAGTTTTGTTTTCTTTCCCCCCTCATCTCTGATCTCCTTCTACATTTCTTCTATCATTGTCATTTTTAAGCTGGAGAGTTAGTGGAGAGCCAGACTCTCTTTTTTTTTTCTTTTTTTTTGTTACCTTTTGATTTTTCAAAGATACCACGGTTGGACTCCAAGAATTATAAGTGTCATCCGCAAATATATAATTCCAGTCATCACTAAATGCAAAGTGAACATATACAGCAAATAAGGTGAACATAAAGACGATCTAAGTGAACACTTACAAACAAATAAGTGTTGTCATCACTTGTTCAGAAATTTACATGCATATTCAACTTATTTTTATTGAACTTATTTATTTGTATGTGTTCACTTAGATCGTCTATAAGTTTACTTTGTTTACTGTATATGTTCACTTTATATTTAGCGATGGCAGGGATGGCAAAACTGCAGATGGCAGTAATCAATTTCCGTTGGACTCTCTCTCTCAAGCTGACAACTAATAAAGCCCAAATTGGCTTTCTGGGCCGGTCTTTATGGGCTAGTACAGTGGAGAACAAAATCCAAGAAGAGCGTAAAGTAAAGTAAACGGGATGCAATAAGACTAATAGAGTATATACTCAGAAAGGCACGTTCCTAAAAATAGTGTAGAACTTTCCTTAGAAAGATGTAACGAAAAATTTTGGAACAGGGAACAATTTGAAAATGCAAGTACTTGATTTTAAGATGCAAATTCTGGATGATTAATAGTTTTTTTAGTAAAGTGCACTTACAGTGTTAGAGAAGAACAGACGGTCGGTATTTGTCTTTTTGACAGGATAAACCCATGAATTGCAGTCGAAGTGGATTTTTCGATCCTCGGAGACCTCCAGAGAGACAAATTTGAGGAAGAACTCAGTTTTGTTTCCATTTTTTACCACAATTGCACCAGGGAGTCCGAACTCCATGTCAAGATGGAATGTGATGTGGTACGTGAAAGTATCGGTCTTGCCATGTTTGGTTTTCTTTCTGTTCTTGAGGCTTGCACTCTTACTCAGTCTTGCCTTCTTTCTATCTGTATATAATAGATTATATAAATAGGATTACAGTCAGTAGGAAAATTTAATTTACTGTAAAAAAACAAAACAGAATGGATTGCCAATTTATTATTGAACTTCAGAATTTCAACAGTTTGTCACAACTCACATGAGAGATTTAGATTGAAAATTCCATGTAGCTATGATTTGTGTAAAAGAGTGTGTGTGTGATGCAGAGAAGTGGACAACCTTTCTAAATACTGATATCTACATTTTTTATTCGATGATCTTAATTTACAACAAACTACGACTAATGATTTTTCCAAAATTTAATCCAATCTCGGACATTCAACTTCTTTTGAAAGAGAGTAATTTGAATTTCTTTATAACACAAAAGAAATATTGAAATTCTTTCTTTCAAAGTGCTTCCATAAGAAAAAAGAGTTTGTATAAGAAAAACTTACTTTTGTCAAATTGTGTACTGCTGTACAAACAAATGGTGGTCTTCCGGCCTGGGGGTGACCGCAAGTGCTGCCGTGAAATCACGACCATCCCTTTGACCACGTGGTAAGTAGCACCATCAGGAGAAGAACTATTGAAGGGATGGCATAGATTCATTTTTCTAGGTGAAGGCCTGAAATTAAAACTAAATTAAACCAGCAAGAGAAGAAGTATAAATATTGGTTACTTTTCAAGGATTGATGACATATTGCACGTAGGAATGGTTGTATCATATAAGAGTAGGTTGTGTTAATTTAATCAAGGGAACAAAATACTTTGGGTTAGCATGCAAGATGGGTATAATCTCTTTTATCTTTTCCTCTTTATTTATTCTCTTTATTGGATTAGTTGGAAAGATTGATGAGAAGAATGGAATGTGCTGTCCTTTGTGCTTACACTTGCATCCGATGCATGTGCTTTTGGGCTTAAGAGATAGCTCAGGTTTCCAAACACTCTGGGTTTGATATCCTCAGTTTATAACTTTTTTCAACCTTTTATAATTGTAGACTGCGTGTCTACGTCTTTTTCTGTATTTTTTTTCGCTTTTTTTTTTGAAATCAAATGATAATTTTATACGCGAAGTCTTCACTTGTAGTAGTACTTAATTACAATGTATAATGTATATGTACACATTATGGTCTTATTAATGCCGTGTGTGCATTCGGATTGTTTTTGGTTTTTTTTTAATCCCAAAAAAAGACGGAATTTTTTATCATCATCCCATAGATTATATTATTCTCAGGTCCTCATTAATTATTCATCATTAATTATCCTACATCCTCATTAATAGAAATTTCAGGAATGAGAGGATAAGAGTTGGGAGAGGAGGGGAGGGAGCGAAACAGAGAGAATTAATTAATAAGGACATAATGTTATTTTCAAAAAATAAAAGGCAATTAGTATTTTTTTTTTTTACTGGACAGAATCATAACAGAACAATTATATTCTAAAACCAGAAAATTTTTTCAGAACAATTATGTTATGAAACTAAAACAATTAAGTTCTGAAACTATAACAATTAAGTTTATGGAACAATTATTTTTTTTTAAACCAGAAAAAAAATTTCAGAACAAATATGTTATAAAACTAGAATAATTAGATTCTGAAACTAGAACAATTAATTTTACAGAACAATTATGTTCTAAAACCAAAAAAAATTCAGAACAATTAGGTTCTGAAACTAGAACAATTAAATTTACAAAACAATTAATAGAATAGTTATTTATATTAATATGGCGCTATTGTGATGGGGGATGAGAAGCTTAAGCGTTGTTGGGATGAGGGATGACAATTAATGAAGCTTAATTAATCATATTTTAAAAATAGAAACGTGTTTTTAAGGAGACGATGGAAATAAGAAATATTAGAGATGATCCTTATTAGCTCGGTAAAAAAAGATAAATATTTTTTTTAACTTGGCGGAGGCTGCCAAAATAACGTACCTCCCTTTTTTTACAATCCCGTTATAACAAAAAAAAAAAAATCAAAGACGACATCTTTTGAAATATAGGATACGCAACAACATTTTTATTAAGTACGACGTTTGACATGCCAAATTTAAGGTACGCGTCACTGAACATTTGGCATTTATTGAGACATGCACAGGTCATTGTGGTTCCAGTGGAGCTTGTGCCAGTTGTGGAAGAGGTTAACCAGGAGGGTGCAACAGATGATGCTACCAGGGTGGCCAGTACTTTTGATGAAGATGGTGCATTTGGACTGCTTAGGAATAAAATTAGAATCAGTTATTCAAGAGTAAAAAAATATTATTTTTAATAAGATTTTTGAGATTTAGAGTGTTATTTTAAGTGGTTCAATATCGGAAATAAATTTTTATTTTTAGTGTGTTTGGATCATCTTGTTGATGTGGAATGAGAAGTTGTTAGGACTACTTTTTAATCCGAATTAAGAAGATGAACAAAACAGAACGTGGAGTCCAACGGGTTCAATTCCCGCTGGGCGCGGAAGAGGGATAAACTCTAATTTACAGAGTGGGCTAAAGCCTCTATAAATAAATAGCCTCTAATCAAAAAAAAAAAAAAGAAGATGAACAAAACACACTAGGAATAAAAATTTATTTCTGATGTTGAACCACTTAAAACTAATGCTTTAAACACCATTTGGATCGTGTAAGAATAAAATTAGGATTAGTTATACGGAGTAAAATATATTATTCTTAAACAATCGAGAATAAGTTTTTTAAAAATTTAAATATTATTTTTAAGTTGTCGAATATCCGAAATAAATTTTTATTCCTAATGTGTTTGGACCATCTTTTTAATCCAGATTAAAAATGGTTCTGACAACTTAGTTAATACTCATCAAGAAGATGGCCCAAACACATTTGAAATAAAAAATTATTCTGAATGTTGGATCACTCAAATATAGTACTATAAGTTCTAAAAAGAACTTAGTTTTAATCGTTTAAAAATAATATTTTTTTTATTCTTGAATAATTAATTTGACGCAAACCTTAGTTCCAAACTTTTTTTTTACACAAAAATAAGGTCTTGCCCTTATCTTTTCAATGAAATGGAAGTCTTACAAATAAGATACAAGTTAGCAAGGGGCTAAACAAATTTTAAATATTTAAAAGAACATAGCCTTTGAAAAAAGTAAAAGACAAAAGCAGTAGAGAGTGTGACAAGCCTCCTCCAAACTGGCAGTAGAGAATGTTTAACTAATCAGAAGAATTGTTCCAGCCTGACTCAAAATCCAAAAATGCAATCAAGTAAACCTTGTCCGATTTAGGATACACCACTCCGATGAGGCCTGCTGTAACAGTGAGTTGATATTATTTTGCTCTTGGGTAGACTCTCTTGCACCTTTCTCTCCAAATTACAAAACAAAAAATTGCCAGGATCTCTTTCGTTTTTTCTGAGGTCACCAGCGGCTCCAGTAAAAAGGAGGTTGTGTTTTTTGTAAGGTCACCAGCGGCTCCAGTAAAAAGGAGGTTATGTTTTTTGTAACAGCATTCAGATCATGGGGACATAAGGTTGAGAGGAGGATATACTTTGCTTGCGCCGTAAAACAACGATTAGTCGATTATTGAAAAGGTGCTGCACTGACTCTTAGTTTCAAACTTTCAATTGGTTTCCGGTGGTTTGTGGTACTGTTTGTCTTTCTTCTGTTATGTCAAATTGCCGCTTGTTTGGCAATTTTAGTTTTACCTATATTTTTGCGAGATCTGGTTAGATCTGTTAACTTGCACTACTGCAACTCTTTTTGTTAATGATTTTCTCTAGGATTCCCTTCTTGGGAATCTGTCTGTTTCGACAAAAAAAAATGGCGCAAGCAAGAATTGAAGAATGACGGTAGATTAAGCTCCCCATAAAGCTTTGATGAGATAAATATTTAATGGTTAATCTATATGCTAAATATTTTTTATTAATAAAAGTGACAAGCCACCGATTTCATTAATAAAAATCGAAGGTCAGATACTAACGTACGGAAACTAACTAACTAATTGAACCAAAAATGTATATAACAAACACTCCAATCTAGCTAGCAATTAACATATCCCCAAAAGAGACAGATATCCAGTACCAGTGTACCACTGTACCACTGTACCAGATATACCCAAACAAAATTATAGATGTATGTTACTAAGTACGAAGCATTCTATTAAAACCGCTACAACTACTTTTAACTAATTATTAACTTCCGTGCATATCTTGTTACACATGAAAGCGCATTAAATTCGGTGCATAACAACAATATGTTGTACTCACGCTATGCACAGTTGCACTCCTTTTTACGGGATGATTTGTACGTAGTAGCGTAAAAAAAATTTCAACTTCGGAATCACAATAAAAAGATTCTTGCATATTTATGGAGCTTAAAAACCGGAATTTTATCTTGAAAAATTACCTTTTTGGACTAAACATGCTGGAACCGAATGTGTTGTTCCATTTACACTTCCACCAATTTATATGTACAATGCATTTTAGCTACAAATAACCATATATTTGTAATTTGTTGTTTGCATTTTTCAAATTCAGATCAAAATCCGAGTGAAGTTATCTGATATGCAGACGCAGGGGAGATCGTTAGCAGGAGTGTTGATATTCACTGAAATGGAGTTATGACAACAATCAGATCAAAATAGAGGATTATCGATACAATACATAATAGGTCGTGTTCTGTACTTAATTATATGGGTGTGTTTAATTAGCGAAGGATGATATATCAAAAATAGTATTATATATTCTGAATTAGCAAAATCACTATTGTAAGTTTGCAACTGCTATTTCGCTTTCTGTTGTTAAAATCAGAACTGAAAGATAGTCATTAATGTGAATTAACTGAAAGATATGTGATCAGATCATGTCAAAGACATTGCTTTTTTATCAATAGACTACAGAAAGTGAGCTTGATCCGGACCAAAAAAAAAAGGAAAATTTGACCAGCTCATCCAGCTTTTTGTAATTTCCATTAATTTGGAAAAAAAAAAAAACAAGAGATACAGATAAAAATGTTGGGGTAATGAGGCCACTTATTCCTTAGGAAGTGTTTCGTGTCTGAATTGACTTATAGTACAATAGCCAACTCAATCTTTTCGGACATGTGTTAATTGAGGCGGTATAAGATCCTTTCAACATTAAACATTGTAATGACACGTTTCTGATATCAATGTCGTAACGCATTACGCATGGAATTTTTCAAAGCATTTGGTATAAATTATTTGACAAAGATGGTATATATTGGTACTTATTGGAGAATTTATTTTCACATCGCGTGTGGAATTTCCATAATAAATTTTTCAGGATTTTATTAAATTGCACACGGAGTTCAATCTTCATGTAATTAATGTGAAACTGTTGAAGTCTACCTTGTTAAAATTTTGCGTGCAAGGTGATTGTAATTAATCACTGTTGAAATCTACCTTTAAAATTTCGCGTGCAAGATGTGATTATAAACAAACCAATCATGAGTATTGGTTTTAGGCTAGTGATGGGACACGAAAACGACTCCACGCGGCCGCGTCTTCTTCTTGATGTTACTAATGTATCAAAATACTAGATTAAACTTTTGTATGGAGTTCGACTAATATAAAACAACATTCTTTTCAAATTCTCAAAACTCAAATTGGATATTTTGTCTTAAAATTCGTGTATATCAATTTCGCCAGATAAAAACGAAACTTTCGGTTTCAACGTCTAGAACTAAGTTTCCAAAAGTTAAGTTTCATTGCGATACTTCAATGAATATAAAATCTGTAGGCATGATATTGAGCCTATAAAAAATGATGAAACTTGGTATTCAATGTACCATTTGTCTAACAATGCAAATATTTAAGTTAAGAAAATCCTTGATACTTAAATTTACATATAATTTGATAGATGGGCTACCAATATATCCAACAATGCAACAAATTTTATTTCCTCATTTACAAATACTTTCAAATTTCAATTGATCTGAACAAAATTGTAAAAATTTGGCAATACGAGGATGTCTTGAAGTAGTTAACAAAGGAACAGCCGTACAGTCCAAACGAACGAAAAAAGAAACCTTTTACAGAAAAATTATGGGTCGATCGGCTGGTGCAAATTATACTTCTTACAAAAAAGGAACACAAAATGATCTAACAAATGTACTTTATTTTTACTTTACAAAGTACTGTACTAATACACAAATGCGTTAGGCACGTCAGTAAAAGAATTTGTACAAGTTTTCGTGGAACATGTGGTTAGATATCCACATATTTCAACTAATCAATGTAATATACAAATATGCATAAATAATAATGCTTCCTAAATAAATAAATTTACTATTGATCTTGAGAGATCTTATAGCTGCTCCTCACTTGTGAGAGCCTGGTATGCGCCTTCTGTAAAAAATACAGAAAAAAAAAAGAAAGGAATCCCAGAAAGAAGAAGTAGAAAAGAAGGTCAGAATAATAGTTGCAGTAAAACCAATGTCCCGCACCCCAAAAAATAAATAAACAAATTCAACAAAGCATACAGAAATATAATTTAAGGGAAGTACTGACTCCGACGAAAACATTTATTTATACCAGTGGTCGTAGTATAAAAGGTATGCAATACACAAACAGGACTCTCTTTAAGGATTAAAATAGAAATATAATACAGCTAACTTAATCATGTCTTAAGTGCCATAAAAATCATTAAATAAATAAAATTAGGGGTGCATAACGTGTAAAACGATCACGCAACTGGACTGCTGCGTTGATCATTACGTTTTGGACACGAAATTGATTATCATTTGCGTTAATCGTTTCGTTTTGAACGAAACGATCGAAATCACAAAAATACACATGGACAAAACCATTTCATACTTGCGTTAACCGTTTCGTTTTTAAAACGCAACCAAAATCTTTAACCGTTTTGTTTCGTTTTAAACAAAACGAAAAGACGGTCGAAACGGTCGTTGTTTTCAGGCCTAAATAAAATAACAGAATTATTTTACAAATGTCCATGCCTAGCCCACCACAAAATTGACACTAATAGCCTAGAGGAAATCTTATTATTACGGATTCCTCAAAGAGAAATAATCTTGTTACCAGGCCTTCCATTCTTTCCCTTTTTTTGTCCTATTTCTTTGGAATTTCCACCAATTTTCACCAAGGCCCACATTTAAAGCCATTTATAGACATAATAGCGGATCACCACAAAAGGGCCACATATAGCATCACAACTGTAGTTGGGTAATATTTCTGTCAGACAACTTGCCCGTGACTGAGAGAACAAACCACATGGACATGGGTGACAAATTTGTTCACGCCCTTGGTATAATTGGAAATCAGGAATTATAAGTGCCATCGGCAAATATACCATCTCAGTCATCGCTAAATACAAAGTGAACATATACAGCAAATAAATTAAACATATAGACTATCTAAGTGAAAACTTACAAACAAATAAGTGTTGTCATCACTTGTTCAGAAGTTTACATGCATATTCAACTTATTTTCATTTAACTTATTTGTTTGTATGTGTTCACTTAGATTATCTATATGTTCACTTTATTTGCTGTATATGTTCACTTTATATTTAGCGATGGCAGGGATGACAAAACTGTAGATGGCAGTCAGGGGCGGATTCACAGATGGGGCGGCTGGGGCTAGAGCCCCACCTACCATGGTTTACATATACAGATATGGATTATGAACAAATTCAAAATTTCAAATTGCAATTTTTCTTTTGATGTATTTTGAGTGGTTCATCAATTTTTTTTTTATAATAGGATTTTAAATTATATTTTTAGTATTGTATGAGATGGATATATGATGAACTTATGTTGGTCCAATGTTCTTATGAATTCAGCCCCACCTAAATATTTTTTCTAGATCCGCCACTGATGGCAGTAATCAATTTTCATGAGGAAATTATGTAAAAAATATGTATATGTGGTATTTGAAATGAAAGATTTACATCAATTTGTTCAACGGGGAATAACACATGCTGACAAAGGGAGGGACCCCCACCAGAAAAGAGAGCAAAAAAGAAACCTGGAATAAATCACAAGACCAAAAGCAACAACCACGAATGCCACATAATAAATACAGTCAACCTACAATTTTTTAAACGGCTGAAGGTTAAATAGCCAATGGTTTGAATTGTAATGTCAAGCTATGAATAAACCTAAATTTGTTACTTTATTGGTCATTAACTTCCCTTTCTCCCTTTAGTAAGCTGCCCACCCAACCAACCCAAAAAGAAAAATTGCAACAGAAGTAGAGTGCGATTGCAGTTTACAGTACTGCTTGCTGGTCAATTACAATAATTTCCAAATTTCAACTCAAGATGCACCATATTATAAATATGCAAATTTGACCTCTTCATAATAAGCAAATACACGGATGAGGATAGCCCACATGTCAGATGTCAGCAACAACAAGTTTAGCATCGTAGATCCACTTATCTGAGTTTTACAAGAGAACTCGATTACATGTCAAGGTTAATTTTACGCAAGTAGCTACCTATTCAAATTAGACCAACACAGAACTACATACTGCTATCAGATTGAATACTGATTGGAAATATAAAAAAAAAAAAATTCATTTCAGTTTACCAGTACTAGTATACTGAATACTGATTGCAATCAAATTGAACAGTTCATTGCATTATATCTGGTACTCTAAACTCCATCTTTATTTCATTGTTAGATTGAGAAAACTTTAGGGACAAAGCTAATTACAGTCAAATTTCATGTCAATTTTTAGAGAACTTTAGAAAATCCATCTTTATTTCATAGTTAAATCAATTGCTATTTACTAGGCCTCTTTTGGACTCAATCCTTAACATCTCTTCATAGAGAGCTCTACATGGGGGCCCGCTGTTCAACTTCCTAATGCCCCTTTTCGTTCTACACATTAGTACTTACTCACTGGTCACTGGGATCAAAGGAGAGATTGAGCTCTCGCGTCTTGTTCTTGATATGTTACTAATGTATCAAAAGTACCGTAATTTATACTGAACCTAGTATTATTATACTATATTTTATTTAAATATGGAAATTTAGAATACTAAATTGAACTTTTGTATGGAGTTCAAGTAAGATAAAACAACATTCTTTTCAAATTCTCAAAACTCAAAATTGGATATTTTGTCTTAAAATTCGTGTCTATCATTTTCGCCAGATAAAAACGTAACTTCTAGTTCTAGAACAAAGTTTCCGAAAGTTAAGGTTCATTTCAAAATTTTCAATGAATAAAATCTGTAGGCATGATATTGAGCCTATAAAAAATAATGAAATTTCGTACACAATGTATCATTTGTCTAGCAATACAAAATATTTAAGTTAAGAAAGTCCTTGATACTTAAATTTACATATAATTTGATAGATGAGCTATCAATATCCAACAAGCCACAAATTTTATTTCCTCATTTTCAAATACTTCTTTTAAATTTTAATTGATTTGATCGCAATACGAGAAAGTCTTGAAGTAGTTTACAAAGGCGCCGCCACAGTCCATACGAACGAAAAAAGAAACCTTTTTACAGAAAAATTATGGGTCGACTGGTGCAAATTATACTTCTTACATTACAAAAAGGAACACAAAATTGTCTAACAAAAGCACTTCATTTTTATTTCACAAAGTACTATACTAATACGCAAATGCGTTAGGCACAACAGTAAAAGAATTTATACAAATTTTCGTGGAACATGTGGTTTGATATCCACATATTTCAACTAATCAATGCAATATACTAATATGCATAAATAATGATGCTTCCTAAATAAATAAATCACTATTGACCTTGAGAGATCTTATAGCTGCTCCTCACTTGTGAGAGCCTGGTATGCGCCTCCTGTAAAAAAACCGAAAAAAAAAAAAAAGAAGAAAGGGATCCCAGAAGAAAGAAGAAGAAGAAAAGAAGGTCAGAATAATAATTGAGTAAAACCAATGTCCCGCACCCCAAAAAAATAAATAAATTCAACAAAGCTACAGAAATATAATTTAAGGCAAGTACTGACTCCGACATAAACATAGATATCCATCGGCGGTACTAGTATAAAAGGTATGTAATACACAAACAGAACTCTCTTAAGGATTAAAATAGAAATATAATACAGCTAATTCATTTTTTAAGTGGCATAAAGATTAATATTTAAAATAAGAGTAATGCTAGAGTCAAACGCGTTTGACACTAGGCCCGTCAAACACGATCGGATCTCACTTTATGAGATTAGGACAGCCGATCCAAACCGCTCAATTTGTTACCCATAATGAAATATCCTAGGGGATCAAATTTTATATTTTTCCGAATTTTTTTACTATTTATTTTGTATTTTAGAAAATCTTCAATCTAATTAATTTTAGACCCTTCAATTTTAAAAAAATCTGAAAAAAAAATAGTTAAAAATTTCAGAAAAATATAAAATTTTGTCCGTAAGAATATTTCGATATGAAGATCATATTGAGTTGTTTGGATTGGTAATTTGAGATTTCAATAATTTAGTCAAGAATCGTGTTTGATGTCAAACAAGTTTGATTCTAGCATTACTCTTAAAATAATGGAATTATTATTTTATAAATGCCCATGCCTGGCCCACCACAAACTAGAAATAATCTTGTTACCAGGCCTTCCATTCTTTCCCTTTTTTGTCCTATTTCTTTAGAATTTCCACCATTTTCACCAAGGCCCACATTTAAAGCCATTCATACACTCATAGTAGCGGATCACCACAAAAGGGCCACAAATAGCATCACAACTGTAGTTGGGTAATATTTATGTCAGACAACTTGCCAGTGAGAGGACAAACCACATGGGTGACAAATTTGTTCACGTCCTTGGTGTAATTAGAAAATTTTTTAAATAAAGTATCATATATTATGTGAAATTGAGATTTTAGTACAAGGCATGAAAAGTAGCACAGGAGAAATTGTGTAAAAATAATGTATATGTGGCATTTGGAATGAAAGATTTGAATCATTTTGTTCAAAGGGCGAATAACACATGCAGACAAAAGGACCCCACAAGAAAAGAGAGCAGACAAAGAAACCTGCTTAGGACGGAACATTTGAGAAAATTCTATCTATGACATGTGTGTCACTAACATAGTGAAGAGAAAATGAGGCAGAAAAGGAATTAGATTAGAGAGCACGAACATTGCTGTCTCTCACTGGGCTATCGGCAAAATAAATCTCCCAAGGCTAATAGTGTTGAGTTTGTTACAGGTCCAGCCATTTGTAAAAAAAAAATCCCATAATGAAGGAGTAAACTTACTCTCTTCAAGCCTGTCAGGTATAGTCACTTGATCCCTCGCTTTTCCCTCTACATCATCTGCACTAACATGGAATGTTGTTTCATCTTCTTTCTTTCCACTGCATTCAAATATCCACATTTCCATGGATCAGACAGACCCTAAACTAAAATGAAATATGAATGCAAAATTGTGGATTAATTGAGGCTAAAGGAACGTTCGTATAATGACCCTAAACTAAAAGTTAATCAAGATTAGTTGGCTTAAATGATCTTGATTACATAATAGAGGACCCATTGATGCCAAGTCAGGTCTAATTGATGCAGAAGTGAATTAGTCAAGTATAATTGAGTCAGATTGTGTTAAATTGATCCCAAATTCCCCGAGAAGGTTGATAGAATAGTAAAGAGTGAAATGCAGCAGAACTCATCATATTATCGTGTGTGCCCATAGAGAGTGAATTAATAATTACCTGGAATAAATCACAAGACCAAAAGCAACAGCCACAAATGCCACATAATAAATCCAGTCAACCTACAATTTTTGAAAAGGCAGAAGGTTAAATAGCCAATGGTTTAAATTGTAATGTCAAGCTATGAAGAAACCCTAAATAAGTTACTTTATTGGTCATTAACTTCCCTTTCTCCCTTTAGTAAGCTCCCCACCCAACCAACCAAAAAAGAAAAATTGCAACAGAAGTAGAGTGCGATTGCAGTTTACAGTACTGCTTGCTGGTCGATTACAATAATTTCCAAATTTCAACTCAACTTGCACCATATTATAAATATGCAAATTTGACCTCTTCATAATAAGCAAATACACGGATGAGGATAGCCCACATGTCAGATGTCAGCAACGACAAGTTTAGCATCGTAGATCCACTTATCTGAGTTTTACAAGAGAACTCTATTACATGTTAAGATTAATTTTACGCAAGTAGCTAAGTATTCAAATTAGAGCAACACAGAACTACATACTGCTACCAGATTAAATAACAGGTACACTTTTCGACTGACACTTTTGGCATAAATCCCACAATAGGCCCAGCTATGCGATTATACCTCAGATGACCATATCATTTTAATTAGAATATGCTATAAACAAGGAATAACTAGATTTTGGTTTCAATCCAGTTAGATTGTGCACCTATACAAACAACTAACTCCTAAATATATCCTTGTTTCTTTCTCTTCCTATTGTTTGGCACCTGGCAGCTGGGTTAAACTGAGAAAAATGCTTCATTCAGCTTAATTTGAGTTTGAATATTTTGGAACAGTACCATATCAACTTGGTTTCGTGAAAACTTGAAACCATTGATTAATTGGGTCAATGCAAATAAACATTGCTGGCAACTATGAAGAAAGGAATTACATCATATCTGGACCTTAAGTAAAACTGGTACAGTGGAGTAGAACAAGAACATGGCAGCAGCAAATCCAAGAAACGGTGCTACCTACAAAATAAAATAAGTTCTATTTGTAAGATAAAAACTTTTAGATGGAGTACTTTACAGAAAGATAACAAGTCAGTTAGGGTTTGGGCTTGGGCCAGAACCTGCCAGACTGATGAATGAATTACAAAAAACTTCTATCTGGCAAAAATTATTTAAATTTTGCTGACAAAAAATAATAATGACTGAATCTCAAACTTGGAAAATTACTTACAGCATCCTTTGTCCAGTGTACAGACTGTAACTCTGTTCTCTCAAATATGATTCTGAAAAAGAAATACAAATAAGTACAGTATAAATTTTCCAATAAGCAGCTGGGCAGAGTGCAAATTCCATGTATAAGTTTTGTATAATCTAAGCCCTACTTATCAGTTCTGTTAAATAAAGTACCCCTAATTGTGGAAACACATAAAAAAATATTAGTATTAATTGTAATTAATGAATACAATAAATATAATGTTATGAAAGAAAACTACACATACTACATACATTTGACAAGCACTAACAACAGCTCCAAACAATCCTAGCATTGCCATCAACTCAATCCTATCTGCACTCTTAACCACAAACTCCTGCAATGTGGAAAAGGTTAGTCTTAAATTAATCAATTAAAAGTAATTCTATGTGTGATTGGAATCTAGCATGTACTATAGTCTACAAGTATGATGCACAAATAATTTGAGCGCATTTTATTGGCATTTAATAAGTCTTTCCATCTACTTGGCATGTTTGTTGTTAAATGCATATTACAGATTGATTTACCATTTTAAATAAATGGAGGACCCAAGTATTGTAAAAGAAGGGAGAGCTTTTAAATAATTGAACAAGGAAAGTTTATTACCTCGACAGGAACTATTATGCATTGGCTGTACTGGTAAATGAAAATGGTTTGCCATACTTTTGGCTCTAATTTGGTTGCTTTAAATCCATTGGGCTTGTTCAGTATTATATTACAAGACTGAATGTAAATTTTGACTGATTCACATAATTGAAGTTTGATGGAGGTACAGTTACAAAATAATGCTAATTAAAGCTACAACGGTAGGTAGGTAGTTTTGGAGAATTTGCACAATAGGGAACAATAATGCATAGCTATATAGAATCAATAGCAAAGTGGATATAAATCTTTAACTGTAGCAGCCATGTAATTCAGCTTTCCCTTAATTACCCTGAAGTTGAGTAATTGCACCTCAACAGATACAAAAGCTCTGGAGAATTACAGTCTAGTATCAAAAACCTAAACAAGTCATAATGAAATAACAGAGGCAAACTAGCACTCAAGCAGGTATGCAACATTATATCTGATACAAACAATAAATTGTAATTAGTACAAATTTAACCCAAATATTTACCTCGCTAACATTGGAAATGGCATAAAGCGTGGCGCCCACTATTACAAGCACATCCCCTTTCACTGGAGCCCTTCCCCCTGGGAAAAAGTGGCATGTAAGTACAAATAGTGTATTCTCAGCTTTTATCAGGATGCACTATAACACATCCAACAATTGGGTACAGCATTATAAAAATATATATACGGCTCTTGGTACCAACAACTAAGAAAAAATGGCACCAGTTCAGAAATGTCTGAACTGACCTTATAAGTTCTGCCAAATAAAGAAAGATTCAGAAATCCACCTAGCTTGTAATAAAGATCTAACCAAGATATTACAATGACAGAGAGCAAGAGAGAAATGTACCAGCTCTATCCCCAGCATGTACATCAGAGAAAATGACTAATACAAGACCTACAATGCAGATGGCCACACCAATGAATTTACGAATCTGATACCTCGTCTTTAGGAAAACTGCTGTGAGAATAATAACACAGGGTATCGACCAGCAATCCAAGAGCATAACACTTGTCATGGAAGTGTACTGGTACGCCTTCACCACTATTCCAAATAAAATATAAGTATAGATAAGTATTGAGGAATGATTACAAAACTGATATTTAACTATAGTGTACAGTGTACAGTGTGTTCTCTGTTCATTGTAATATCTTGGTTAGATCTTTATTTGGAATCATGTGTTCAATTCAACCCAACAAAAATAGCACAGAATGCAGTTTAGGTGTCTTTAAAGGAAATTAACTGGGTGAGGGGGAGGGGGGGGGGGCATTGAAGCTATATAACACTCAAGTGAACAGGTCTATTCATTTTTCCATTATTTCATTCACCTCGCATTTTATAGTGTAATGGTCTGTAACTGGGTGGCTTGTAGCCCCACTTCCTTTGTTTTTCTCTTTCCTATTTTGCTATTTATGTCTGCCAAACTTGGGAGAGCAACATGTACAGAAATAATACTAGAGCAGTGCAAAGCTTGACCACTATTCTACCAAAAGTGATAAAGACTCACCAAGGTAGTTTGCCTCAACATCAACTAAGCCTAACATTAGGTAATAGTACCATTTCATCTGCACAAATTTAAAGAATAAGAGAAATTAGATCATATGAGGCAGGAGAAACTTTAAGATTAATGAATTGCCCATAATTCTAAGGCTAGTAAATGCACTCCATGAACTTATAGTTACAAAACCAGACTTGCAATCCATATATATAAATGGAATTTACAGTCCATATATATAAAGTTTATTTTTCTTGTTATGACATCAAGGGAAAAAAGTTCACAAGAGAATAAGAAAGAAAATGAACTTGAAGTGGCCTCCTTCGATATAGAACAATGCCTCCATATATAATGCCCAACAATAAGTAGTTCAGAAAAGATTGTGAGGTAGGTGCATCAATACCTAAAATTTTCAAAATTTAAAAATATTATAAAACCATTACGAAAATTCCAATATACTAGACAACTAAAATGTATAGTAGAGACACCGTAACACTGCAGAAACATTGCTGCGCTAGAATATAAAAAAAGGAGGAAATAAATGGGCATCCTTTCAGTTTAATTTGACTAAAATCATCAGTCCTGAATGTGCAAACAAGTGTAATTGAGCTTCCCCATTATGGATCACACAAAAAAAAAAAAAATAGACAAGACAACATGATACATATTTGTAAAATTGTACGTAATAAGTAAAATAATTGCAGTTGAGACCTCCAATCCAATATTAATAATCTCCTCTTTGCTGTTTCAGCAATTCAAAATGTGTACCCTTTTTGTAATTCCTAAAGAAGTAAACAGAAGATATCCATTTCAGGGTGCTGTAAGTACATTTCTACTGAGACATTTCTAATAGAACAAGTAAAGAGGGGACCCATAAAAAACTAATTGGGAAAGTCAAATTTATTAGGGACTGAATTGAAAAGTATGTAGAAGAGAGAAAAGATAGTAACAAGTAATGGAGTACAGAGTACAGACCACGGCGAGAGAGCTCAGAAGAAAAGAGTCCAGTGGAGGTGACGAGAAGCGACACCAACTGCCCCAAAACGAGCCCAATTAGTGCGCTGTTCGTGAAATAGCCATTGGAGCTTAGCATTATTTACTCCCAAGTCCCAACTCTTCTATGGAAAGAAAGAGAGAGCTTTGTATTTCTTCTTTCGGGTAGTTAGCTTAGCTAGCTAAGGACTGAGGACTAAGGAGAGAGAAGCGTGGAGAGAACGATCACACGATTGGCAGAGTTGAGAGAGAAGGAAATAATAATGGAAGCATTGGATTGGTTGGATTGGAGGGAGAGATTTTTTTCTCACACGCACGCTTTAGATAAAAGGCCAAATGAGAATAGTCAAGGTCAAGGGTCCTTGTCGTAAAATTTTCTGTTTTGGGATCTCTCTGATGATAACAATAATAGAGTGATTGGTAAGGATTTGTTGTTTCCAGTTTACTGCGTAATACGGTACTAATTGAATCTCTGATGGATGGATTAGTAGTTTTTTTTTTTTTTTTTTGAAATAAGTGGTCTTACACCACCACTTTTCATTAAAGAAAAGTTAACCCAATTACAAAAGTCAAAGCATCCATAACAAAAGCCATCCTAGCTTATTCAACCTCTACACGCGCCGGTACCCCTTATCTACTGTACCGACGCTCCAATATTATCTAAAATTATTACAACCAACACGAATAAACCCAAGTCTCGCAAAAACAATCACAAATACATCAACATCAGTAGAATAACAAAAATCAAAATCCATCAATATCAACTAGCACCCCTGACAAACAGCTTGCCACTTCCATCTCCAACTCAGCCGCAAATCTCTCCTGAGACTGTACCGGTATCGTACCACCTAGCTCAAGCTCAATCTCCTCTTCTGTCTCAAGCAACTGCCATGGAAGAGCATCCAACAAGGGCTTCAAGCTCCAAATGCTAGCTTTCAGTCTTGCAGACCAGATGGATTAGTAGTTTAGTACCTTGAAAAAAAAGATAATTAAAATGTGTTGAATATATATATATATTTTTTTTTTTTGTAACTAAGGATCTATATAGGAAGGGGGGAAAACATGAGAATAGATGAGAAAGATAAAGGAACATTTGTTAATTATTTGCTCCACGATCTTTATAGAAATTAAAACAAATAGAATGATTTTGGTGGTTAGCAACTTGACTATAAGGTTTAATATGATCTTTTTTCGAAATGGAGGATATGTAATTATTCAATAATAATTTTTTTTCGAAAATAATATTGTTAAGAAGTTATATAATATAGTTCTAACAACATTTCAATATAAAAAATAAATTAAATACAGTAGCATATCTCATATATAGGATCAGTATCTGGTTGTTTTCTAATATGAACCGTCCGATCTAATTTTGGCGGACAAATTTTTACCAGCTATGATATTAATTATGGAGCATCTATTAGAGATCATATCATCTGCCGCATTACAAATATGCAATGCGAATCAGATGGTGAGTATCCTGTCTTCGCTCGATCATGCATGTTAAATTTCTCAAAAATGACAGCCATCCTACAAAATCTAATACCTTGATTGGAATGAGAAGAGAGACCAACAGGATTTGATTTGATTTGATTTGATTGGAGTGGAGCGGAAAGAAGAAGAAAGAAAGGCGAGGATTTGAATTTGCAAATCTCGTCAGCTCATTGTAAAGAAGAGAAATGATGGGATTTGAGTCAAGAAAAAAGTCGATCCTCACACCTTTTATCACACGGAGTTGGCCCATCAAATTTCTTACTTTTTAAAAAAAATTGGAAATGAAATTTCAGTATTTCACTCTCAAAAATTCCATCAAATTAATTCGATTCCATTGGACCTCATTTTCTTTCCGATTAGAGATTTTGACAAAATGAGAATTCCTATTCCAATTCTCATAAAATAGCGGTTCCGATCAAGTTGTAAGTTTGTAGCAACTGCTTTGCATGCTTGCAAAGTGCTATATCACTTATCAGAAAGCCAATTTACTCAACAGTCAAAGGCAAAATTGTCAGTCAGTTTTTTCTTTCCGTTCAACCACAATTTAGTCAACTGATTGCTGCTCTCACAAAAGTGCTATATCACTTATCGCAATTTTTTGACGCTAGCTGGCACATTTTTTTTTTTTTTACAAAAGCACTGAAACTAATATAATAGCATTGTAAAGTGCGAAACTTAACATAACATTAAATTTACACAACACATGGTTTATATTTCTATTTATTTTGCGCATTAAATGCGCCGAAATTTGAGTGCAAGCACTAAAATCTGCACCGACAATGTAGAGATGTTGGAATGTATAGCAGTCAATAACACATGCTCATTTATTATCTGGAAAATGGAAATCTATTGAAAACGAAACTACTTCGACAATTTTATAACAACTATAAAGATCACCTATAACATTACTATCCGACACTTCCATATGTTATAAACTTTATTTGCCTCGTATTCATAAATAAAAATGATTTATTCGATACACGTTTTTATTTTATCAACTACAAATAGAAATAGGACCTCATCATATATTCACACAATTATATACTTTTATTTATGTATATACTCGCTATTATGGCAAAGTGACAACACAAGAGCCATGCTATATATTATAGCATGCCGGCGCCTGGTTACAGGGAGCGCATCCTCGCAGTGCTGCAGAGGTCTGCAGCAGTTAACGGACCATCCAATCTAATTTTGACGGTTAAGATTACGGGCCACATGAATCTCGATATTAATCACAGGGCATCCATTGTTGATCGGAAGGCGTTCATTAGTTGGAATATTTTTTTAAGACAATCTTGTATGAGCACACTACAATTATCGTATTCAGAGAGCATTTATTTAAAGAGAATATCTGATGACTGATGTTTAATGTTTCGAGAATGGATATAGTACACTAATGTGCATATGAATGTTATGCACAGCATTTTTGTGTTGTTGGATTGGCCGTAAAATTCGTGCTGCGATCTAGATAAAGGGGTCAGATTAAAGCGCTGATAGCTCCGTCTTTTTTGAAAATATTCGCCTCTTTCTCCGTTTGCACTCTCCGTTTGCAAAAATGGAATTAAGTTTTCCTAATCTCCTTAGCCCTTTCTGTCGTTCCCGAAAGAGGATATCTCCCGTCTCTGCGCCTCTTTCGTTCTCTCTCGGAAACTCTAGATTGTACGGAAATTTTACGAAGGTCAGTTTTGATTCCTCTTTTCATGGTCTCACACTGATTAGATCTACTATGCTTTGATCGCACATGGTTCAGATGCACCAACCATTATACATTTTGATGGATTTGATCGCAGCACTAGTAAACGAGAAAAGGGCCTTCCTGAAGAAACGAGCCAGCAAGCAAGCATTTCCACGAACAAGCAAGAAACGAGCCTGGAAGCAATGTCCTGAAGGTGCCCTGCTACTCTCATGTTTTTTCCAGGACCCCACTCTCATTTCTTTTTTTCTTTTTCCTATTAAAATTCCATTTTCTTTTTTTCTAACATTAACCAAATAGGAAATAATAATTAAACTAGGTCCAGTCCAGAGCTTAGTTACTGACATGTTAATTGCTATGCTCTGGATAGGTTGATTGCTATCTATGCTCTAGACAGTAAACAAGAAAATATTAGTTAAATTATAACCATTCCTGACAGGTCAATTGCTATGCTCTGGACATGTCAATTTCTTCTACTATCAATTAGAATGACTATCAATTAGAGAATAAAAAGTTTTTCTTTTATGTAGGTGTCTACTTTTGAGAACATAATGTCACATGAAGAAGATCCAGTCCTATAACAGTTTGGTTCTAATCCTATTAACAACTGGAAATACTTGGTTCCAGTCCTATAACAGTAATTGGTATGCAATTTCATCACAAAATTTTTTTTTTACAAATATTTACAAATACTTGGTTCCAGTCCTATAACAGTAATTGGTATTTGTCTTCTTCATTTCTTTCAATTAGTTTTTTATTTCTTCAACTTGCTTCCATCTATGCGTTGGCTACTTTGAGTGCTTATTTGATATCCTAAAAAAGTTAACAAATAATAATGGCAACAGCCAACAGTAGAAGGATTAATATGCAATGTACAAATTTAAAATTGAATATAAGCACTGGTAGTAAGTAGCTGCAACCAAATAACATTTGTAATTCAATCGAGGCTATTACTTCTCAATCGAGGCTAATTCAACTCACCTACTGTAACTCACCTTAGAATAGTGAATGAACACAATCGAGGCTATTTCTTCTCAATTGAGAAATCTTAGAGAGACCTGAGCCCAGCAGTTGATCGAGCAGTTGATGGAGATGCTCCAAGGATGCAGCGGCGGAGAGAACGAGTCTAAGTGAATGGGTTTTTTTTTTTTCCCGACGGGCATCGATTCGATTCTGTGCGTAGACTGGAGAGGGGAGAGACAGAGATCCGTTCTTAAGAGATGGACGATAGACGGGAATTTTAGAAAACATAACGGAGAGATTAAGCCCATCAGCGACTCAATCTCAGCCCCTCATCTAAGTGTGTTGCACGAATTTTAAAGAGATCCGACAGCACAGAAATGCTGTGCATATGGCCAATGGAATCACATCCTCTACCGACCTTTTAAGGTTGGTAGAGTGACAACTTCCGATCTAAACCGTTAGATCTAATCTCAACGGTTAAGGGAGCCCCGTGCATGTAACTGAGATTGATAGGCCCGAAAAATCTTAACCGTTGAGATTAGATCAAACGGCTCGGATCAAGAGTTGGCCCTCTACCAACCTCAAAAGGTTGGGAGAGGATACCCTCCCATGGCCAATATGCACATTAGTGCACTATATCCATTCTCTTAATGTTTCTAGCATAATTTTGGCATGTATTATTATTTTTTTAAAAAAAAAAGTTAATTAATTGGTGATTTTAGTCAACACAATATTAATTAAATCAAAAGCCTCACGAAATTAATTATTTGCAGAAAGAGAAAAGCGAAATGGAAAATCGATCATAGAGAGACTCGGATTCGTGACGGCTTGATGGCTTGTTGTTCATTAATTAATATATAATCAGTAATCGCTTGTCTTGTTCAACAAAGGTAAAAAAAAAAAAAAAAAAAAACCACTCAACATTGCAGATTTTTTAATGGATTGGAAACGGACCTAAATTTTAGTTATTCAAATACCAGAATACCAGATGATTATGACGATAAACAATTAATGTATTACTTTTAGGGGAACAAACTCACAAAATGGAATATAGAACATTCAATTTTCTTTATATTACATCCTTTGAGTCAAAACACAAAGGTGAAGATAATTTTATTTCCATGTTGTGCAATTTAGATGCTAACATAGATAACAATTGATCCAACCTTTGCATTGCTAAATAGAAACAGTCATAAATTAGTATCTACAAATCAAGAACGTACATACAAAAGAGAGAAAAGAAGACAATGAAGAAAACCCAAAAAGAAAATTAAAGTTTTTTACTTATTAGACTTCTTGCTGAAGAGCTCATTGATCCATTTCTTGAATCTTTCCTGTGTCTTCGACCCTTTCTTGCCGGATTTGCCGCTTTCCTCTGACGACAGCGGCGGGTCAGGAGTCGGGTCCCACTGGTCAGCCCAAGACAAACCGCCAGAGTAGACCTCCATCTCCTTTTCTCTCTCTAAATTCAACTTTTCTGATGTCTCTCTACCCCTTGCTTCTTAATCCCCCTAGCTTGTAATAAGAGAATAAATAGGTTAAAGACATTTTTTGGTCTAGATGCATATGCTAAATTTAGGTAAACAGTAGCTGTTTTTGTTTGAACAATATTAATGCATGCATGCTTCAGAGACACATGGATGGATCTACAAGTTTGTGTGAGGTGGCGCGAAATTCTTTTGGGAAAAAAAAAAACTATGAAAAGATATAGTTTTAAAATTATTTTTAGGTCAGAGAGAGCAAGTGCCACACTGCCCAGTTATACTTATACGCCATCCCCTTAGTTGCACTAGTCCAAATTGAAAACCAAACAACCAAGATAAGGACCCTTTATCTAAATCTAATACTCAGTAACATTCCATGTTAATGGAAAATGAACATGAGCTAGAAGGTTTATTAAAGCCTACAATTTATAATAAATTTAATAATTTAAAAAGATTCTCATTTCACTATTTTCATAAAAGAACGATACTAAACCCTCCCATTGGGCCATTTGCATTTGCAAGACAGCAACACTAAATTTTAGTTTCTGGACCGGGCTAGCTTGTATTTCAGAAAAGCCCATTAAATTTACTACAAGTATATTTATATTATACAAGACCTTTTGGGCTTCAATTAATATGTAATTTTTTTTAAAATTATATCCTATTTTGATTTGGGTGCTAAACTAAAGCAGATTTACAGGCAGTAGACCGAGTCTATTACCCAAACATTATGGTCTTTTCAAATGAGTATCTTATTAAACTTATTCCGATTAACCAATAACAGCATTTTAGTTGTTAAATGGAATATTCCATTAGAAAGAGGCTGGTGAAACATATAATTTTGACATAAATGCCTCTACCAAACTAAAGGGGTTTTTTTTTTTTCTTTTCAGAAAGAAAACGGTAGGGTATGAATTAAAGTAGTATTCTTTCTCTCCACTTTTTATTTTGAGGACAAAAGTAGCAGTTTGACGAAATTATCCATTTTTTTCTCAATTTCCTCTTTAGAAAAGACAACTCAGTTGAGCCAATTATTTTATTTCTTAAGAAGGTGTATATTAAGGGGGGGAAAAAAAAGAAAACAAAAATTGAAATAGTCTTTGATATATATATTTTTTTGGAAGTCATGACTTCAAGCAATTGCTTATCAATGGAGACGGTGACATGTCACCACATGCGTGACAAGCCAAAGCTCCAGAAATGGCAACATGTGGTTTGTGCACCGTGCGATGGTCCATGTAGCATGATGCTATGCAAGGGCCCCACGCTACCCGTAAGGTAAGACATGCAAAAGCAAAACTTAGCAAGGGAGTAACCAAAAGTCGCTTTCATTATTCCGCAACACTTATTGGGAAAGTTTAATATTTGAAGAAAAATTATCAAATTAACAAATCATTAATTAAAATGGAAAACGATCTATGTATTAATATTAATGTATATACGCAAAAGAGGAAAGTTTAGATGTTAAAACTTAAAAGTGTCGGTATCTTCTCCATCTGTGCTGCGGGCCCCTGTGCTGCTAGGTCTAAATTTAAATTTTGATTTCAGAATAAAAACGTGATTTGATTTTTATGCACATACCACATATACACATCAGAATATAATAATTTTCTGTATGCACATCGCTAGAAAAAAAAAAAAAAAGTTATAAAGTTTTGATAGTGTTCGATTGACGCCAAATTAAATGCTTGCAGAAGTTCTATGATGGGGAATTGGGGACTATATTTGTTTTTACTTTTTCTTTGCTTTCGAATCTCGACAAAATAAAGTTAGAGATGTCATAATCTTTTAATGTGTATATAACGAAGATAATATTAATATAGATGACACCTAATGAATTTATTTTGTGACTATAGTTTAAGAGTCCTTTTATCTTTGACTCCGTTTGGATGGTGTGGAAATAAGAGGAATAAGAAAAGAAGTGGGAAGAAGTATTAGGAAGTGTGTAATTTTGTGAAAAGTTTGGATTGTTTATAATAAATTTATTTTTTTATTCTCTTGGGTGTGTTTGGATGAGCCGGGAATAGAATATAAGAATAAGAAATTTCGGTTTGCGTGCTTATTCTTATTCCTTATTCTTATACCATGATTTTGTTAGTATAGGAATAGTGCCCAAATTTTTTATTCTTGTGTTGTTTGGATTGCACAAGAATAAAAATAAGCACGCAAACCGAAATTTTTTATTCTTATACCCTATTCCCTGCTCATCCAAACACACCTTATTTCTTAATTTATTCTCGCACCTCATCCAAACGGAACCTTTGATATCAAAAATAAAGAAAAAAATAAAGTACATAACTGTTTGAATCCTTCTGATACAAGACACTTCTCTCCTTATTTTTATTTATTTTTTTTAAATAGGCGATCCCATCTTATTCTTATATCAATTTTTAGAGATACATCTCATTGGATCTCCCATTCCCAACTACTTCTATAGTTCATCTGTTGTCATATCATTATCTCAAGCATAAACTACACAAGAGGACATAATTGAAAAAGAGCAAATGTAACTTCCATGGTACATCTTTGGTCATATCACTATCTATATCAAGCATAAAACAAAACAAAAGGTATAACTGAAAGGTGAACAAAAAATATATATATATTTTTCATTTTCCCGCTATTAATTGTACACCATGCAGTAAATATATATTTGTTTTTCTTGTTAATCAAATTAGACAAAGAAACGACAAGAAGAAGCCAATATCGCCACAATAAGATGGCTTATTTACTGCCATAATTTACAATAATATATATACACATCAGACAGTTTTTTTTTTGTTTCAAATCCAGATCAAGCCAACAAACACAACCACAGAACATAACCTGTGATACAGAGACACAATTGAAGAGAACCACAAATAATGAAATAACCCCTCTGTTATTTCATTTTTTTTTTCTTTTTCCTGGTTTTCAATTGGTGGTTGGGAGTTTGGAGAGGGGTTGGGGCTGATAAGGATCTCACATCTCATCCACCACAAGCCAATCTTCCCCATCAGAGAATTCGTAGGTAACTCCAACAATGTAGAACCCCATGTCATCTCCTTCTTCCTCCTCTGTATCTAATTTCATATCAGAATGTTTCTTGACAACATCTGGATCTGGCTCTTCTTCACTTTCAATTTCATCGAAAAGCCCCGCGAATCCAAAGTATTCGCTCGATTCGGGTTCATCGAAAAGGCCCTTGAATCCGATAATTTCACTTGATTCCATCTCATGGAATAGACCCTCTAATCCAATAAAATCATTTGAGGAGTCTATAAGACCTTTTCCCTTCTTATAATCATGGTTAATTTCCTCGAAAAGGTTTTCAAATTCAATAAAATCAGTTGACTTGTCAATGGTATTAGCACTATTACTCTTATGCACAGGTTCATCTTCATCAAATAGGCCCCCAAATTCAATAAAATTATCATTTGAATTGTCAATGAAATTGTTGCTAATATTACTACCACCCCCATAACCATAACTAATATCTACATCATAACCTACCTCTTGTGCTCTCTCATGGTATTCATAAGGTTCGTCGCACGAATAATTACTAGAATATATACTGCCAGCTAGATCTTTTAATACCGCACTCGCCGACACGCCTTTATAGTCAGCGATCCCCAAGTCATCCCCGACAACACGCCACAAGACCAACCGATGGTTCAACGCCACGTCGCACGACTTGAGTTTGTGCGAACCCTTCGCCTTGTCTTTCGACTTGGTCACCGGGTGGTAGTGGCATGACTTGCACCTCGGCTTCTTGCACTTCCCGGTGAATCTCGAGCCGTTTGTCGGTTTTGGGGGCACCAGCTGCAGTTGGTTGTTGCCGACTTCGACGCTAACCGACGGGAGCTTCTCGAGGTACCGCGCCGTCTTGTTGGGGTGAGACTTAGCATTGCCATGGTGTCTTCCTTCTCTCTTCATCCTTTGTTGGAAAGCTAGATCAAGAATTGGTTGGAAACTGGTTTGGTTGATTGGTTGCACTTTCTCTCTCCTTTGGAATGCTTCTAAGGGATATAAATGGTAGTTGATGTGAAATAATCAACTTCTCTTTCTAAGATGATCATGTGAATGTGATCCTCCCTCTTTCTCTCTCTAAAAAGTAAATGGTCCAACGTCCAAGTGGGTTAAACAAGTGGGCAAGAAATCCTTGTTGTATAAAAAATGGGGGGTAGAGAGAGAAACGCCAATGATCCCTTGTGAAAGTGATGCACGGAATTAGGAATCTTCTACTGGAACAATGCTCTTTCTTTCTTTTGGTGGTTGATATTTGCACTCCACCCCAAAATTTATCCACTCATAGAAATTGTGGGTCTTGAGTTATTTGTACCGTGAACCTGTTCCAGTGGACCAATTTGTGGGCCCAGAAAAGGTACCCAAGTGGGCTCCAATATGAGTTCCATGTTTTCCGGATGTAGTTTGCGCTAGGTTCATTCACGGAATTTCCTTTTCTAGAAAAATAGTATTAAGAGATATTAAATAAATTGGATTAATAAAAATGAAGCCTGATAAATGTGATACATTATTTAATATATTGTATATTATAACCACGTATATAGTAAACAATTTTGACGTTTTGGGTTGGATGGATATGAATTAGTAAGAGTTTGAATAGCAAGTACAAACACGTGTAAACCACTTAAAAGAGATTTTGGATAACAAACTAGCGCCTCACCATTTATGTGGTCAATCAGTAAATCAAATCTATAGAGTTGTATTGTTGGGCATCATCTAGAAAAAAAAAAATCTAAGGGGCCGTTTGGATGGGTTGGGAATTGGGGGAATAGCCAATTCTAGGCATAAATTTATTGGAAAGTGTGTAACTTTGTGAAGAGTTTGGATTGTTTATAATAAATTTGGCATAAGAAATTCCGGGAATTTGCAATTCCCACCTATTCCAACCTCATCCAAACGCCCCCTAGTAATTTGCAAGGCTCGTGACAGACAGTGACATTTTGAAGTTTGAACATCAATAGTAACATCCTTTGTTGTTTTCTCTTTTGTTTCTTATTCTTTGAAAAATACAATGATATCTGGCGTAAGCGACCGATATATGATTTCACCCTTCCAATTCAATTTTCTAAAATAAATTAGGGTGTTATTCCTTTCATGGTGAAAATAAAGCATTAGTAAAGAAATTGAAAAAAAAACGATATTGCAATTTTCCCAAAAATATATAATCAAAACACTGATTTCGATATATAGGATTTCTGATTGCTCAAAGGATATACTCTGTTTACTATTTCTGATATCATTTTTTTCTAGTACTGTCCTGTTCCAAAATCCAAATGTCTGTGTGGCTTTTTGTAGCTATCGTTTTTATGTATTTTTCTCTCCAAAAATAAGCAAGAGTTCATGAGAATATACTCCTTTTTATAGAAGTACATAAAAAAAAGTTAGATATTGAAATTAGTTTATTTAGATTTCGGATTCTAGCAAGCGGATAGTATCCTCATTAACTCTGGCAAATGCCAACATTTAGATTTATTACGGCAATTGCACGATACTGTTTTGTATGGGCCATATACACTGAATCCGAACTCTAAATTTTCATAATTTTGGACTCTACAGAAACTATATTATGTTGTTTTTAAACTATTTTTCTCAATAAGATTTCAGAGAAAGTTCTATGATTCTTTTGAGGTTGGTCGATTTTTTTACAATAAAAGAAGAATATGAAATATTATCTATTTTCTTATTATTATCCTCTCCAACAAGACAATATATTTTAAAATTCCTTCGGATGAGACAATATATATTTAATTTTCTAGATTTTGTGAATATCTTGGTCAACAACATCATTTTGGATGATTTAGATTTATGCCATTGCAAATATTCGAAATTAGTGATATGCCATCACTAAACGACAAATTATTTTTTTGCCACTATAAAATAATAAAAATTAGTTTTTTACCATCGAACTATATGACAATTTTACCCTTTTAATTATGCCACTATAAAACTAAAAAATTAGTAATATGCCATAACAAAAATATAATTGATTTTTTGCCATTATAAATCATTAACAATTAGTTTTATGTCACTCTCAAAATAACAAAATTATTATATGCTACTGGTGCATAAAAATAGTAACATAGATCTAATTAGTCATCTCACAATAACATAATTCTAATTTTCAAACAAAAAAAAAGGATTAAGTTTTTAAGATTTATTCACAAAAATCTTTTGGTGCCGATTTTATTTCACTTATGTACTTATGGACCATACTATAATGCTCTTTGTAGACTTGATTATACTCCCTAAGGCAACAAAATTAATTGTGGAATACATAAAATTAAACTATAATACTTTTCTATAACTGATCACGGAAAAAAAATTCTTTATTACTAAATACATAATATTAAGTGATCTTATGTAAATGAGTAAATCACCGAAAGAAGTATATTGTGGAGGACAAATTTTTTTTCAATATTTTAGCAATTCCACGTGTTATATGAGTAACATTTTAATGAATAGAAAACCGTTCCAACAATTATAATCTTGAGATCAGCTATTCTCAGGATTTATATAGATAACCTTGTTATAAGTGATCTTAATAACCTTGTTATATATTTCTTTTTCATGAGCGCCGTCATTTTTTGTTTTTCTAGGGTTTGTTTTTAACGAAGGATAATTTGGTCATTAAGAAATATTAATGACATATTTGGTAATGGCATATCTAGAATTTAGTATGTTTTTAGAGAAATAGTGACATAAAACTAATTTTAGCAATTTTATAATGGCATAAATTTAATTAGCAATTTAAAAATGGCATTTTTCTAATTGACAAAATTCATAGTGGCATAAAACTAATTATCTCCATCATTTTTGGCAGAATGATATGATTTGTTTCTTAACTAAATATCATGTGAATGTCTTAATTATTTTTCTCGAGTTGACAATTTTCTGCAATGTAATTATACTACATAGAAATATAATCAAACTAAAGATATATTAAAAGATGAAATTTTGTGGGCTTCCATTGTTATTAAAATCGGAATTCTGACGAACAAGATATAACCTAACTAGTAGCGGATCATGTGTCAAATTAATTGAATTTGACGACCGATTAAGCATTAAAATAATCACTAAGTCGTTCGTCGTAGTATATACGTGTTGATTTATTCCCCGAGTTTTGAGTTTCGTCTAACAGGCTGGCAAATCAGAATTCAATACCCAGTGCCCAGTGTTGTTAACGATAATTCTGACAGAATTTTGGAATTTAATTTCCTCTGTTCATAATCCAATAGTCAATATTGGATCCGGTCCTAAATGCAGGTAGTTCCTATTTTGGGCTGTTTATAGGTTTGGACTTGAGATGCTTATAACTTAATCCCATATTATTCCTACAAATTTAAAATAGAATGGGAACTGAATTGACAAGCAAAAAGTATACATTTTTTTTTTGTCACGAACAAGGTTTTTAAATGTGTTTTTGCGGTATAACGATACAGAGTTGATATAGCAATTCGGTGTTATATCGGTGATATTACGGAGAAAAAAGATGTATATAAAAATATAATTATACTACTAGCCTATCTTATCAGTTACTTGAAAAATTAAAATATAAAAAAATTAATAAGACAAAAAGAAAAATAGACAAAATCAAAGTTTTAAACGCTAAACAAATTAGTACTTGGTATGGATTTGTCTTCATAAAAAAAATTGTAAGTTCAATGATCGATGCGTTTTGCTACAAAATTCTGTTATTTAAGTCATAACGGTGTTATTTTGGTGAAATTTAAAAACTTGGTCACGAATCATATATGCAATAAAATTTAAAATAGAAAGGTCGAAATTTTTAATAAATGAACATACGCAATCGCAATTTATGCGCAAATACAAATATGTAAATGAGTAAGGTTACAGTGCCATAAATGCTACACTTTATTTTTTTATTTTAAATTTTAAATTTTAAAATATAATCATCCGATCCAAAACCGTTGATCTTATTCATTTTAAAGACGGATGAATTTTCATTAAATTTTATAATTTTTGAAGTTCATTTGATGCTTGATAAAAAAAAAAATGAACTGTGATACCCAGTATTTTAGAATTTTAATTTTTGCATACTTAATATCTTGGGTTGTTATATAAAATTATATTAAGGTCTTTCTTGTTGAGTACAAAATTTCTGTCATTTAAATTGGACCTTGAACATATTGAATTTGTGCTTAAATCTGAAGTTTTAAAAGAGTAAGTAATTGTAGAGGAAATGGGGGGGCTACTTTGTAAAGACTCACCCATTTATTCTCTCTCCTTCCTTCCCCACAGCCATTTTCTCCTTTCTTTCTCTCCCAACCCACCCACTGGCCCTTTTCTTCTCTTCCATTGCTCTCAAGCAAACTACACTATTTCCACCTCAAAAGAAATATGAATAAATTCCGAAAAATTCTGTAAAATTCGAAATTGAAGAGAGAAAGTAAAGGAGAGTACATGCAAGTCAAGAAATTTCAAGTTTGAGCACTAGATTTCGTTTTTTTCTTAAACTATTTCGGTTTTCAAGTAATTTCTGGGATTTGGAATTAATTGGAGGTTTTAAAATGAGATTTTCTATTAGAATTAGTTGCATGCAAGTTTTATTATCTACATTTAGTGTTTGAGTCGATTTCTTGAGAGTTTGGTTATGCATGCAAAAGTATTGTGGTTTAAAATGGATTTCTGAAAAAATAGAATTCAAAATCAGGTCTAGAATTGAAAATTCTTGTTGATTTAAGTTAGTAGTACACTATAGTAGCTGCATTTTGAGTTTGGTTCGGTTTGGTGAAGTTTTGAGCATTTTAGCTCTATGGGTTGTTTGAAAAACGAATTTCAGTTTTAATTCCTTAATTGATTGTTCTTTAGTTTGTTCAAATAAATTTTTGTTAGTTCAAAGAGTTACATGATGAATTTTGGTGGTTAAACAGTGCTTGAATTAGCCTATTTCATTATGTATTAGTGTGAGAAAGTCATGCAATTAATCCTCAAGTGTGGCCACAAGATTCTGTTCATATTCTACTTTTCGAGACTGGAATTCGGTCCGGATTAATGATAATTCGGTCCGAATTGTCCTCCCTGGAAATTACAGCTTCAGAAATTCGGTCCGAATCACTTGTAATTCGGTCCGGATTGTCCCCTCTGAGAACAGATTTTCATTTGGCCATAACTTTGTCATCCGGAGTCCGTTTTAGGTGATTCAAAGACCTCTGGAAAGCTCTTGAAGAGCTCTACAACCTCATAAGATCCTTTGATATATTAGAGATTAGAAAATTATGATTTAGGCCCTAAACCTTATTCACATCATTATCTTTAATGTCTAAGTCGTGGTAAACCCTAACCCGACCACATAATGAGTCATAATTGAAGTTTGTATTTAGTTTTTCATGCTTGTATTTACTTGTTTCTTGTGTGATCTATTTGAGTGAGTACTTAGAATAGTCTTGTTGTGTAGATTTGTATAAACGTATCGGAGTAAGAAGAAACCGATACAAAAAGGAGTACTACAATTAAATTGCTTGTCTATACTTGCTGTTTTGCTGCTCGATTATGAAGTGCTTTGCCTTCAGGTGCGGATGCACACAAACTCTGATTTACATTTTATGAACTTAACTATGGCATTTGCATCATGTTGAATTACTCATTCATTGCATGCATATTTGTGTTTGTATCATATGTTAATATTATTGTATGAATGTTATACATGATGAATGGTTTCCGATTGAGTGACTTCAAAAGGTCTGTGCTACTTGTGTGATTGAATAGACATTGGTTGACTCGAGGACGGAGTCATGACCCGTTCCTTGAGCCCCGAGAGATAAGCGCTTATGATCGGTATTCTGACAATGTTCTCTCTGGTAGTACTGTTTGATATTCTGTTTTGTCTGAATTGTGGTAATCTGAGTCTACGGACTATAAAGGAAGAGTCTACGGACTATAAAAGGCAGAGTCTACGGACTATAAAATCTGAGTCTACGGACTATAAAATCTGAGTCTACGGACTATAAAATCTGTGAATGAAGTCGTAATGATCAATAACCAGACTTGCATTTAATGCGTTGTCCAACCTGAGCCGGTTTCTGAAATGCCATATTGTATTTGTGTTCCTTATTGAAGGATGTAACTACCGTGCTCATAATGCATTGCATGTTTTGTATTAAGATGAGGTTGAAACTAATGATTATGTATGTTTTTATCTAACTTATTTGTATAGCTATAATATTTGTTTTAAACTCAGCCGGTAGTTAGTTCCTGATCATGTACCTCAGGGTTTGTGTGACTGGAACTGAATACCGCACTGAGATAATTTTATAATTATCTCATGCTCTGCTTTTTGCATTGTTTCCACATTGGGTGTGGGTTCCAGGTTCCGAATTGAGTGGCGTGAAGATCGACATATTGTAGGCCATTTGTTTATTTTGTCTATGAACCAAACAACTTATGTAATCTGTCCACTTGTATATTACTTTAATAATTGTGTATCATGTGAATGATTCTTACTTTATATGTTTTGCTTATAAATTGTTAGAAACTTTTAGTTTTAAACACTTGAATTGTAATATTTTAATAGATCAGTTTAAGTTAAGCCTTGCGGGTGTGCAGTTAGTAGCGTGCACTCACGGCGACTGTGTCATACCCGGTTTTGGGGTGTCACATGAACGAATCAAAATAACTATAATAGATTAATTCTAATATAGCAAATTTTCAACCCCTTGATCAAGTATCAAATAAACTTTAAAAATTATGAAATTTAATGACAATTCACCAGTCATTAAAATGAACAAGATCAACGGTTTGGATCAGAAGATTATATTTTAATTTTTCTACAAAATTTAAAAAGTAAAATATGGCATTTGTGGTAGAAAAAAAGTGTGGCACGAGAACCTTGCTCTAAGTAAATAACCGGACAATTCTATGCAAAATTATTATTAAAAATTATGAATTTGACCTTTTTTTCTCTCTTACTTAGATAAATTTTTTTTTGCAAGGAAAACATTTTGCCTTTTTTTGTTACTAGTGTTCGTATTGAAAATAAAAATGAGGTCGGTGTTCTTGGAGATCGAGCTTTGCGTTTTTTATTTTGAAATTTTTTTTTGAACTTGGAGATTTATAACTGATTAGATGGATGATTTTCTAAAATTTTTAAAAAATTCGAACAAAAACAAATAGATTTTATATGGAAAATAAATTGAGTAGTTCGAATCTATGAATGCAATCTTTAAAATTGAGATCCGATTATGCGTGACGGGCTGAAATGTGAGATGTGTTTGACTCTGGCATTACTCTACTTTTATAAATTAATAATTTAATATTAATATATACACAAAAGTTGAGATAGTAAATATAAAAAAATAAATCTACTTTAGAATCTTGTGAAACACTACATAGCTCACTGATGGACATATGAATTAAAACCTATATGAAATAAATAGATGGACTTTATCCAAAGGTTTCCATAAAAAAAATATTTATATATAGCTAGTATAAGTATTGTGTAATTACAATGATATTTCTAATGGGGCATGTTTGACTTATTTTTCACTAAAAAATTTTGTAAGGACGTCTATTGTTTATTTATTTTTTTTTTCCAAACAAAGATAATTGGTTATCTACGTAACAATATAGAAAAGCAAAAGCGTTTCTATAAAAACTAGTATAAGTCTTGATGTAATGACAATGATATTTCTAATGGAGGCATGTTTTGGCTTACTTTTCACTTACATTTTTTTTTTCAAACAAAGATAATTGGTTATATCCACATAACAATATAGAAAAGGAAAAGAGTTTCCAATATTAATTTAACATGGACTATGGATATTACGATCACAACTTGCACATTTATTCAACTTTGAAATAAGTTTAGTAAATTCTATGAAATGCATGCTATCAGTTCCAAATTCCTTAGTTTAAAATTAATTAATGACTTGACACCAATGCATCACCAAACGGGTAGTCAAGCCCGGTACAGATCCAACACAAAACTGACCCGATATGTGAAGATAGATTAGAGTATTAGAGACCCTTGTGGTGGTAGGACTATCAACGAAATATCGTTTCGCACATTTTCATTCTGTTTCGTTCAAACAGAACAGCTAACGGAAAAGAAATTCATTTCGTTTTTGAAAACTGAACGAAAACTGAACGCGTGTCGGTAAACGTTAGTATTCCGTTTAATCAAAAAATGAATGAAATCAATAAAAAATAGACTGGAATCGGTGGAAAATGAAGAACGAAACGCTAATAAAACGGAAAATTATTTCATTTTACGAAACAGAACAAAAACGAAAAAAGATACTTTGATACATTATCAGAAACGGAACGAACACCCTTTTCGCTTCCGTTCGCACTTTCGACACCCCTACTTGCGGGGAGGTCCGAGGGGAGAGCATGTGGCTTGGAGTGTACCGCACGTCAGTTACTTTGTCAACTTCTAAAGATATAAAAAGGAAATATGCTATATCCACCCCTTCTTTTATTATTTTACCTAACTTCTGTCAAATCTAAAAATTCAATGCACTGTCTTTGCCTGCTACAGACTACAGTGCACAAGCCGGGAATAAATACTTTCGCGAAAATATGCAAACATGTCCCTATACAATAATCATACCTATTGGCCCGAATTTTTTTTTTATTCGATGAATATAAAATATTGAATTAAAACTTTAAAAAGGGAAGCTAATAAATCAACAATCTATCAGGAGAAGAAAATTAAATATTTTTCCAGAAAAGAGCGGAAAAGTAAATTTTTATCAAGTATATATTTTTCTTTTTTTGTCATCTGAAACTAGATGCGCAGAGTTTAAAATTCTATAGTTCATATATTTCTAAACTTAGCTAATTAATTTTTACAGATTTAAATTTTGAATTTAAGTTTTATTATTTTAAAAAAATTTCGGGCCAAGGAATGCATGTGAAATAAGCTATATTTTTTCCAATGGCTGATTTGTAAACTGTACAAATATCTGCCATAGGAAGATATATGCAAAGTACTATTTTCAATTTTCTATTTGGTTTTACATATTTATTTTTTTTAAACGCAAGGATGAAAGAGTTTAATACGAGAGGGGCCTTTGTTTGGTCAATAACGAACCATTGAAATTATAAGTAACTCAATTTCAAACCCTGAAGTTACTGTAGGTAAAGCTCAAATCGCAACGGTTGCGTTACTGTTCTAAAATGAATCTGAGCCCTTCGTCTCTACTAGCGTAGTCGCTGCTCTTTTTCTTGCTTTCGCGAAGCTTCGTCCACAGATACATCTCGACTATTTCCTCTCCCTTGGGTCTAGGGTTTCTCCTCGCTGCACGCTATATCGATCTGCGAAGTGAGAGAGGAAAAGAGACACGCTGTTGTCCTGTTTCGCTTCTGTTCTTCTCTGCTCCTCTCTTTTGCTCACCAGCTCTTGGGACGGCTTCTTTTCAGACGGAGGGGTTGCTCCTTTTGTACTCTGCGGTCATTCTATGTACGGCTATCTGTTCTAAGCTTTATGTGTTCAATGGCACTATTGCCTTGCGAGGGTTTCCATCTTGCTTTCTTTTGTGCTCTTCCTCTCCTCTTGCTCTTTTTTAACTTCTCCGATCCTCTCTTCCTGTCTTATTTTGGTAAGCTTTTCTTCTCCGTTTGCTTTTCGTTTCTCGAATTCTTCTTCCCCTTTTTCTGTTTTGCTTTCCACCTATTTTTACTTTCATCCCCGATTTCCCTTTTTTCTTTTTTTTTCATTTTTCTGTTGGATTGTTTATTTATTTATTTTTCTTTCTCGGTTCTTTAGGACTTCTACTTAAAATCATGATTTTCCTTTTTCTCTCCAAATCCAGTGGCGGTGTAATGGGGTGTGAGGTTGGTAAAAGAGGAAGTTGGGGATGGAGCCTGGAGGAGGAATTCTGATAGGGATAAGAAATTGGTCAACTGAGGTGATTCCTTTGATTCTTTGTTATTCTCAGATTTCTGATAGAACCAAGATTTAGTAAAGAATTAGGGTCTTTGGAGCATAAATACCCACTAACACAGCCTTGGTATCTGCTCATGCCTCTCCCCCAATTAGCTTTACATAGTAGGAATTGCTCCCCTAATTTTGTTATTATGCTAATATAGTTTTATTTATCTGTTCTCGTAGGATAAGTTTGAAGTCTAATTGACGAGAAGAAGCCTTAGATTTGATTCCTAAGTACTGTGGCAGAAAACAACCACATTGATCCTGGTCTTAGCAAGGTTAATCACAAGAATCTTTTTGTTGCAAGGCAATTGGTGTATCAATTTGTAAGATTTTACTTCTTATTAATCAGTGTTCTTATGAGCGAAAAAGCAAAAATGTCTGAATCAGCTGGTGTTTTATTTCCCTTCGTGGTATTCTTATTTCATTTATATCCTTTAAATTTCTTATGAGTGGGTGAAAAATGCTGATAAAATACTAAATATATACATTTCTAATTTTGTCGGTAGGTTTGGATAAATAGAAGTGTTGCTTAGAATGATTACATGGTCTTACTTGGTATTCATGGTATGCCTAATAGTTTCTTTATCTTCTCCTTTTGCTTTTCAGTTACTGTGTGTGCATTCAGCTTACAATTTCAGTTCTATATGGGATAGAAATGTCGTACCTAATCCTTCTTTCTGTAAGTCGTCTAACTGTCAGGCTAGGAAACTCAACAGTTTCAAGGTAGATATGTAAAATGGTGTTTCTTTTGATAATTGTTGTTGGTACTATTTGATCATTAGGTAGATTACTCAACATGGAACAAACAATTACAAGAGATCCAAATTAATAAACAATAAGCAATTTTTGTACAGTTGGATTATGGGGCAGATTGATGCTAAGAGGCATTGTTGCACATACCAGCTATAAATTAGTTAAGATTAAACCTCATTAATTTGTGTGCTGATTGTATTTAGCTTACAGTTTAGATAATGATACAATAGAGTTAGATTGCATGTGACAAAAGATGATTTGTAATTTGTAAAACATTTTAGATTCCATATACCACCTTTTTCAGCTTATCATGTTATGTTGTTATTAATTTCTTGCAATTTGTAAAACATTTTAGATTTTTGGGTATACGAATGGACTTCATTCAAGTTGATTTTTAGGACTTTTTTGAGCCTTCAACTCTATATACAAAATACAGTGCCTCTCAACTAAAAAGGTTTGCTCTTTCGACCTTTACTCTGTGAGCCTTTAGAACTATATATATGTACAATATACAGAGTACTTTATATAAGTTGACTTACAATTTTTTTATTGCTATATGGAATTATTGCTGTATATGAAAACCTTTGCTCCAAACTGTTACAACTGAAGCACACACATCTCTTTTCTTCCTTTACAATTTTTTTTCGTCCCTACTTTGGATATAGGATTTGATGTTTCTAATGAAGAAGGTGTTTCAACGATATATCTTAAATTAGTTATCAAGTTTCTCAGTTGCTTTTTTTTTTTTTTGCGATTTTGAAATCCAACAATAAATGCAGGTGCAGCATTTACATGTGGTTAGTTTCACAGATTTACTTTTATGATATGTCATTTGACCATTATATATAAACTAATACTGCCATGAAAATCTTATTTTCTCAATGAAAAAGTCATTTTTTTATTCTATCAGACGAGATCGGTTTAGCCCATATGCGATGTTGGGGGTGCCATGATGGCATTGACATGCACATGCACGGGCCGTCTATACCAACTCTGGCTTGCATGGCGGTTTCAACACTGAGCTCGATCCACTAAGGTATAAACAAGACAGTATAATTGCTTGAGATACAACGCTGAGCTTGAACCAGTGTATTAGCTTAGTGATTGTACTGTCTTCTCTTACTAGCATGGCACTGTCAACACTGAGCTCGATCCAGCGTTACACGGCGACAGTTCTTCTCGCGCTGGTGTTGTGCTAGGTGCAGATCCATCAGACCTGTTCGCTTGGATCCCCGCCAAGCCCGATTTTCCCTCCCAGGAGCAGTCTAGCAATGCTAGCAGGTGTAGCTTGAGCAACACAAAGGACAATGGTAGGGGTTCGCCTCATCTCTGGACACACGAATCTCAAGGATACCTCTGCCCCGTTTTCAGGTTAGATTACTCCTGCATTGGATCATTTAGTGTTCGGCTGCCGGAATGAATACATTTAATCAATTTGCTTAAAATTAGGTTGCTGGGTGTTGATCAGAAGGTATGGGTTGGATACTTGGATTAGATGAAATGATTGAGTGATATTGTTTCTTTTTTACCTTTCTTTACGGTGGATCCAAAATTGTGGACTTAGATTTATAGTTCTTAAATCTTTCTTGGCTAATTACTTCTCCTTTTCATGTCGTTTCTTTGTAGTTTGGTATTCTCTTGCTAAGTTGCTGCTCTTTCAAAATTACTGAATTCTTACATAGACAGTGCATTTTAATTTTTGTTTATGAGTTTCTTACAGTCTGCACTCATTGGATGGCCCCTTTCAATAAGACGTGAAGGTACTATACAAGTTCTTTTCTCAAAATTTTATACAAAGAATTTGTGAATTGCTATCAGAAGTAGTTAATGGGTGAGAGACATCTCGCATGCTTTTCATTTTTATTATACTATAAAATTTATAATATAAATTCCTCTCAAGTGTTGCCAAATAGCTTAAATTGAGGGACATTAGAGAGCAGTGCTGCAAAAAATATATTGAGGACATTAGAGAAGGTTCACAAGCAAGTAGCGCTACAAAACAAAAAAGACTATTTACGGATCCAAGCGAAGCAGACCAGAAAAGGTACGGCTGTGACATTCCGTCCAATCTTGCACTCTCATCTATTCTGACAAAAAATATAGCACTGGAAAAATATTTGACACAAATGATGGATTTCTTTCGTAGTGGTCTTGGAAAAGCTCAGGACATTATCAGCACCTTGCACCAATCGATATAGCAAAAAAAGTAAGGAAAAAGCCGCTTTTCAGAAATCAGCATGGCACCGACAAAAGCAGGACTCCATCCAGGTACAGAGTAGTAAACTACCCCACTATGTTGGCAACAACTTGCTTAGCACAGGACATGTACACATTTATATATGCTTATATCCAATCTCAATAATGATATTATGCATTCATTTCAGTGATCTTGCTTGAAAGAGCATATGCTATTTTGAAGCTAGCACAGTTTGGGACACATTTTGGGAACAATGGAGTGTGCCTCCTCTTGCTGATGAACAAGGAAATATTTTGGATGCTATGTCATGTGATAGTTCTTTAGTGTAACTCAAAATATAACAAACTACTTAGCCTAGCTATTTATGAACCGCCTAACATAGCTTCTGTGTTGGTTTATAGAGTTTCAGCTCCATCAAATGCTCCGCATATAAGAATATCATGGATCATTATTGTTAAAAGTTATAATTGCTTACTAACAAGCTCTGGCGTAATATTCTATGTCTAACACGCACAATTATCTATGCCTATGGATGTTGTTCTACGTGTTATCTATGCCCGTGTATATAATGTTCTTCTATATTTATCGTAGATCGTTTCTATCTTTAATATGTAATATTCTGTGTGTATTTACCTATGTTCATGTAATGTTCTATGTCTGAGATCCGTTGATGATTGGATTAGTGCATTAGTATATTAGTTATGTAAATGCAAAGACAATAGCTTTGGAAAAAGATGCATGTGAGCCAGAATGTTGCAACCACTAATTTTTAATTAGTATGATCAGCCACTGATGCATGTGTGAGATAATAGCTATGGTAAAAATACTGTGCTCTTTTGACTTGCTCTTATAACAGTCTCCAGCCACAAATTTTTACAGCACATGATTATAATTAACTAACTAAATACAAGCAATTTACTTAGCAAAACAATAAAATTGCTTCAGGTTAAGCTTCCATCGAGCGAAGCGCGATGCTATAACTAGTTAAGCTAAAAAGCTAAGGCTAAGTAAACGTTATATTCTCACTGGGATTTGCCATTTATCTCAGTCATAAAGTACAGCAACGCGGTAACTTGAAGGAACTCCAAATATTAATATTTCTTTATAAAATATATTATAAAAATTTATATATGGCATCAATTTCTGTTAAAAATGAAGATATAAAAAAATAATAAAAAAAGAATTCAGGATCCACATAAAAACTGAGAACCATTCACATATAACGTATAAACTATATTATTGCGACAATAATGTAAATTTATTTATATTGTTTAATAGAATTTAGTGAGGTAAAATCACGAGACGACACTATCCTAGGCTCCGTTTGGATGCGTTGAGAATAAGGTAGGAAGAAGGAAGAAGGGAAGAAATTTATTGTGAAGTGGTAAATTTATTGGGAAGTGTGTAACTTTTGTGAAGAGTTTGGATGGTTAGAAATAAATTTATTGGTAAAAAGTGGTTATTCTTTATTCCTTATTCCGGAAGAAGCCATCCAAACGGAGCCCTATTTGTTTTAAATTATTTGATGATGATGTCTATGTCTTTTATCCCAAACAAGTTGGATAGACTAAAAATGACATCCCGATCCTAGTCATTTCTTGTATGTACGGCTGAGTTTTTACGCTGTCTTGCCAAGTCTATCGCAAGCATACGGGTTTGAATTCTGGACCTCTTAGAAGAGAGTTAAGTACTCTTATCACCTGAGCTACTAGACTACATGCTTGTTTAAAATTATTTGATATTATAATATTATATACATTTTTGGCTCAAATTATGCTACTCTGCTTGGAAAATCTTGGGTGATTTGAGATATTTTATGCTGCCAATATGACCCGTTTGTGAAGTATAGGTCCAAATCATGAAAAATACAGAAAATGACATCTTTTTGTTCTGGGTCACCGACAATTAATATACAGGTGTACAATTCTTTGTAAAGTAAGCTATCACGTAGTCAAATTGACATTCTTTTCTTTTTACATTTTTTCATTGTGTTTTCTCGTATGCATACTCGTAAGATGCACCGTACCCACATAAGGTGTGTTTGGATAGGTGTGGGAAGAAGGGAAGAAGGGAAGAAGTGGGAAGAAGTATTGGGAAGTGTGTAACTTTGTGAAGAATTTGGATTGTTTATAATTTTTCTTCTTCTTCTTCCTTCTTTTTCTTCTTTCTTCCAACGATCCAAACGCACCCAACGCAACTGATCAATTTAATATTACTTTGTAGCAATTATTACGACATGAGATAAGGTGATGTTTGTAGAAAATTAATACTTTCAGATTGGGAAAGTATTTTATAAAAAAAAAGGATAATAAAAAAAATTTAAATGTGAAAGAGATTTTTATTTATATAAGACGTGGAAGGTATTTAATTATTCATCAAATCTTAAATGCAAGTGATCCATCTCACAGTGTTGAAGTACTATTCTAGATAACTACATCACATGACCAAATCAGGAGAGAATTTTTGCTAGTATAGACTTTTAATAACTAATTTACGTACCGGACTTCTTTAAGGGAATTGAGTGCGAATAATTAAGAGCATAATAAGGAACCAGTAATCTATAACCCAAATAATAATGGATTTTACAAAAAATAGAATGTACTTTCGGATGTGTTCCCCCCTGCTTTGTTTATACAAAGGGGCTGTTTGGATTCCCCAAAGAATTTGGAGAATTTCATTTCCTACCATAAATTTATTATAAACAATTCAAATTCTTCACAAAGTTAGACACTTCCCAATAAATTTATTTCTAGAAATTACAACTTCTTCAAATCCCCCAAATTCCTAAGCGATCCAAACGGCCCCAAAAATAAATTCCAATGCAGAGTTCACCCAAAGCCCAAAATGTCAAATCAGATACTTTGATGCTAACGGCTAACGCAATATCTTTAGGGCTGCATAACGTGGAAAACGATCACGAAAGTGGTCATTTTCGTTAACCGTTGCATTGATGCACGAAATTTTTGTACTTATTGCGTTAATTGTTCCATCCGTTTAACACATATTGCGTTGATTGTTTCGTTGATGGGAACGATCAAAACGGTTATAACCGTCTTTGACTACCTAACTGTTTTGCATTTTTATTAAGATGCAAGAAAATAAACTATTCTGAATTTTGTATGAAATAGAAATAGAGAAATGACATGTTAGGTCACAGAAGAAAGGGGGAGGAGGCACCATCACCACCTCTCGCTATCGACGGCGATTGTACTGGGTGGTGCAGAGGCGAGAGATAGATGTGACTGTGTTCGGTGGAGAAATGACGGAGCGACGCTGCAAAAATCTAATTTTACTCGTTTCTTCCTCAATCTCTCCGCTGAGGTCCTCTGCAATCTAATAATAAAACAATGAAAAAAATTTTAGACGAAATGCGCGAAATAAACGTCCACGAAACGTACCAGTTTCACTAATCGTTTCGTTCTGAGACGAAACAATATTTCTATTTGCGTTAGTTGTTCCGTTCTTTAAACGAAACTGAAATCCTTATCCGTTACCGTTCCGTTCCGGACGAAACGAAACGAAAGAACGGTTGAAACGACTACCGTTTTCAGCCCTAAATATCTTGCCCGGAAAAGGAATCATTCCTTAACAGTGTTAGAGTTATGTCCTAGAAGTCAATAATTTAATGACTTAAATATTAGTTTATGTTTTGGATGAGATTTTATCATCTGTTCCTAGGTTTATTATTGACAGATCATTCAGGTTGAGGATCTGAATTGTAGATCTCTGTTGATCATTCTTTAGAATGACAATAATAAATCTAAACGGTCCATAATCTTGATAATTAACAAGGAACATTAATTATCATAAAAGATTAGTATGCAAGTTAAGTGATGATTAAGTTCTACTAATCATAGGTAAAGAGTTACCAACTTAGTTGCATATGTGTATGTTATGGAACATAGCACAGGACTTGACCCATCGAAATAAACATATGGATTGTGTTATGTGTCATTGTTTATTTCGTTGTGATTTTGGTTCTAAGTTTGAGATGTTTATCTTTTCCACATGAGGATAGGTTCAATAAATACTGTCTACCGCTGATTCCCGATAAGGGCTGCTATACAGACTTTATTTATGTTCTCTTGAATTGTGCGGGGAAAAGTTAATCATCAAGAAAACCGTATGTCCCTCATTAATTCACTTAGTGAGTGACGATATCTGTTTGGGCCCCTTGATGGAGATAGATTGTTTGCATGCAACTTTATACAATTATCTCTAGATCAAGAAACGTATAATCTGCAAGAATGACACATTCCTATCTTGGATTATACGATGATATCGTGCGACATAAGAATCAAAATAGAGAAACATATTTATTCTCTTATGCAGGATTGAAATATTGTAGCAGTACACTATTTATGCGAATTGGGAGTCATAACGTGTTGCTAGATACCGCTTATGATTATTGGAATTAAATAACGATTTAATTCCATGGCCAACATAGCATAAATCCTCAAAGGGTCACACAAATAGGACATTAATCACACAGTGCATTATTTATTTATTCACAGCAGTAGGTTCTGTGGAAATATGATAAGATTGATTAATTAATTATATACCGTTGCGAACCGTTATAATTAATTAAGTCAATGGATCATATAGAAATAAATTAATGCATTAACTAATCCTAAAATAATTATTAATGAGTTAATAATTAATTTAGTTCAACACTTATCAATATAAATGGTTATATTGATTAATTGGGCCGTTATTTAAATAGCAAATATATAGCCCAATTAAAGAGCAAAGTTGAGGGACCTTAATTATATGAATTAATGGTCCAAATGAAGGGGTTTAATGGCCCATAAAGGCCCATTTCGTGGCAGCCATTTATGGTGGTAGGTTGGATGGCATAGTTGTAATTATGCAAGAGGTCAATTAGGTTTTGTGTTCTATATAAGGACCACTTATGAGAGCCTTCACCTAGACTTTTCTCTCTCCTCTCTTCCTCCCATTCTAGGCCGCCACCTTCCTCTTCTCTCCCTCTCTTTTGCTCATGTGTTGAGCTATTTTCTCTCCACTAAATCAAGGTTGTTGATTGATGCAAGAGAGAAAACCATAGGGATTAGGCTTGTTCTTTGGGTATGCTAGCACGTACCTTGTAGAACGTGATTAATCCTCCTTGGTGGACTCGAGGGCGGTTACGAGACGTGGTGGAGACGGTGGAGAAGGCACGCCATCGATTCCCATGCCTTGGTCGAGCCCCGCGAATACGATTTCGCGGGAGGTATCGATTTCCCCTTTTTCTCGTGTGTTTGAATAGCTTGTGTACTAGATCTTGTGTGTGCTATGTTTGCTTGGTTAATTAATTGGTAATTAGCATAAAAATGAAAATTAGCACATTTGCTAACAGTGGTATCAGAGCACATGGTCGTACTTAAGCTATTTTAACACTTAATTAAGAGAAATTGGCTAATTAATGGATTAGTAGAGATGATGCGTTTGTTTGCTGTCTGGAAATGATATTTTCTGTGTTATTTCGCGTTTTTGGATGTGATAAGTTCTCTGGAAGATCTTTCCATCTACATGAAAGTTGTAGATCTGTGGATTGTGATTCTTTTGTCGTTGGATTCACATTTTTCTGAATTAGTATGGATTTACTGTGAATAAAACGGCGACAGTGCGCAGAACCAGTTTTTGCTTGCACTGTCCTGTTTGAATGGCTTGAAAGATTTATATTTTAAATATAAGTACCAGTGTTCTATGGCTAGAAATAAAGAGGACTTGAAGCTCTTTCTGAGCATGTATAACTTGTTGCATGACTCGGATTAATTAGTGGGTTTTCAAGTATGAAAAGGAAGATCTTGTCAGATCCAGTTTGTTGAGCAAATTGATTGTTCTAATAAACTGTACCAACTGAGAACTCCTTTAAAAATTTTGTTTAAATGGAGTTGTTCTATTTTGAGTTAGGATTCCAGGAAAATTAATTTCGTAATTTTTCGTGGATGTTTGGACCTTCAACTAGGTTAAAACCTTTCGATTGACAGTCTGTCCCAGTACAGAATTTGTTGATTGTTTAGGCTGTAACTTAATATTATTGAACTAAACTTGGTTGTTTTCTTTTCATGAATGGATAGCCTGTAGTCTAAACAAGTTTTTCTATGTATATTGTATATATAAAAACTGGATAGAAGGTGGTCTAACAGACCAAATGGTTGAGAGGATAAGCTGAAAATCTCATAACGGTGTTTCGTGCACTTGTAAGAGATTTGTCTTTTTTGATTCTCCCAGATGGTTTAAGATCTCTTCTTGAATTTTTTACTGGTAGTCACAACTTTGATAAGGAGCTTAAGTAATTTATTTGATAATTTTTGGAGACCGAAAACTGTTGTTTTTGTTGGATTCCATTAGTTACGTTTTTTGGTAAATTACTGTTTTTCTAAGTATTCAAACTAGTTGAATTTAATTAGAAAACTCCTTGTTTGATCTCCTTTCTGTTATGGGATGTTGAAAGAACTTTCTAAGTGAATTTAAACAAGTTTGGTTGTTTAAAATTGAGGATTTGTACACGGAATTTACTTATAGCAAACGATACGCAAAGATGCTTGAAAATCGTTAATTGGAAACAAAGTTCTTGTATGTGCTAACTTTGTTTTGTAGGTGGATAGTGGGTTTAGTATGGCTCAAGACTCAATGCCTTGTGGTTGTAAATGAATGCATGTGTGAATGTTTGTAATGCGGCCTTTGGTGCCATTAATTAATTTTTGATTAATTTTTGATGTAACTTGTGAGGCTTGCATGCCCGTAAGGATATGATGGGAATAGGATGTTTTCACATGTGTTTTGTAGCTTTATTTTATATAGGATTTAGATCCTTATAGAATTTAGTGGGAGGGACAAGGATTAGATTAGTTTTGCTCCATGGACGATGTGGCGAAACTAATGCAAGCGGGAGCCATACAAACCCACAACTATGAGATGCTTATATGTGATTGCTTGTGATTGCTATGAATTGTCATAGGCTAGGTATGGGTGTATGCTTACATGACCACCATACAAGTGTCACTTAATTGATTGTCCCAAACAAAACATGATTAAGTTAAATCGCCCTCCTTCTCTCTATCCCCTTCTAACGTGTATGATCGTTCATTGATGCATTCTCGCCGACGCGGGACATCGTGTTCCATCATCCGTGTCGGGGTGTAAATCGGATTTACTAGGAGCAAATAGAGAAAGGTTACTTAACGATGTTTTCTAATCGGATTGGGCATCGGGGCAAAGTTTGTGGATATACATGTGATATTTCACAAACCAAGAATCATATGGAATGATTGGTTGGAGAACCTACCTTATCTAGTTGTTTTGGTGTCACGCCGACGCTAGCACCATCTCAACGAAAATAGGGATCTTGGAAAACCTACTATATTAGGGACATTAAATAAATATAGTGGGAGTTTTATTTGTTATAAATAAAACAATTGCATAAACTAAATGACCGTAAATTGATTTTGTTATAGATGTTAAAATTGTTAATTTTGTTGCGATCAATCTTTGAAAAATGAACAAACTCGTTTCTAAAAGGTAGTTACTTGAAAGAAGTAATACCGATTCCTAAGACATGATCTTAGTGAAGAGAAATTTGAGTATGTCAATTCCCAAAACTTTCCTCAAACTACCCGAACGTAGCAACGCGATGATTGATTGACTTTTGGCGAAAAGTTATTTAATAAAGCGTATGGCTAATATCCTCATTTAAATTTTCTAGACTTTTGAATTAGAGAATTCATATGGACTAGATCTAACTCGTACGCTCTCATCCACTTACTCAAGAAAGTGTTCTTGGAGAAAGTAGATATTAACTCCATCATTTATGATCGAGTATAAAGAGTATGAGTTGACCAAGAGATTCTTCTTTTATAAAAGGATACATGAACGTTTTCATTGGCTTACAAATCGAAAGATTTAAGTAGCTAATTGATGACTAGAGATATTAATCTCCGATATCAAGGATTGTTGATATTGTCATACGATCTCTTTGGAATTATAAAGGATATAATGTTACCTTCTTCGCACAATTGTTGATGCAAAAAGGTAATTGGTTAAGTATTCAAGAAATACTTCACTAAGGTATGAGTTGAAATTTTCGAGACCCTCATTTATGACCATGTGTCACATGAGATGTTTCATTTGCCGTATAGGGAGGCATTTGAAAAGTTGTCCGAAGTACCATGATTGTGACGATTAGAAATATTCTAATCCTAAAGTGTATTTGTCGTTCAAACTATCTCACTATCTCTAATTTACACTAGTAACTTGATACTAGTTCATATGCTCGCATTTAACGAAATGTGTTGGCAATGAAGAATAAGAGAATGTTCGAGAGATATAAAGTAAACTCCGTATAGGAGATGACTTATTCATTTAAGTCATTACCATTGAATACGTAGAGTTATCTTTATTAAGAGTTTGTTTAGGAATTGAAGGTTGCATACCTTAATTCTAAAACCTCTCATAGCGTCTCAATTTCATATTTGATGATGGATAACTATGTTTAATAAAAGACAAGTTCTTTTATTATGAATTTGTTTATATGATTTCATGCATCTTGATGGAATTTGCTTGAAATAGATAAACAAGTTATGAATGACAAATAGGATGCGTAAGACTTGACATAAAGTATTTGACTTTCATGTTATATATAACCGCTTAGTCACATATATAAACGAGAATCGCATTATGAGAGTCTACGTAACGTAGAGCTCGAAATTCAATTCGATTTCAAATCGATTGATATGCGAATCATGTTTGTTAAATGACAAAAGCGCCTTTAACCTACAAAGGTTTAAGGACAAGTGACTTGATTAGGACTTATACATATCGATGTATAAAGACCAATAAGTACTTGTGCAATGAAAGGTTGTTGATACTTTACTACTTAACCAACGATCATTGTAGATATTAACATATCTATTTGATAAGGTATAAGTATGAACCTTTTGACTAGTTCAAAGGAGTTCAAGTGTGAAGTTAAAAAGACCGTTCAAGGAAAAAAGAAAAGTCTTACAATTAATCGTGGCAAATAAGTAGTTAAGTCATATGATTTGAAGTATTATCTAAAGAGTATGAAAATAGTTTCATAACTCACTCCATGAGGAACATTATGGAATAATGTGTCCAAGAATGGAGGTATCGAACAATATTTTGTATAGTTCGATCGATAATAAATCAAATTGACTTATTCGACTCGTATTAGGGAATTATGTTTGAGGACAATATTGTTTACACTGAATGGTGTTCCATCAAAGTCTATTGAGGAAGGTTTCTTACGAGATTTTGATCTCTAAGTATAATACTTCTCGAGATTTGGTGTTGAGAAGCTTATTTCAAGTATTGTGGACTTGTAAGCTTAAACCAAATAAGACACTATATATTTGTAGGATGCTTTATATTAAAAGGCACTACTTCCACGAATATGATAAGAACAAAGTAGTTGTTGCTAATCATAATGTAGTCTTGATGAATTGAAATTCTCAAGAAGAAGTAGTGGGAGTAAAGTGAGCATTAAAGGAGTTTATGCGTCACTACAAGAAGTACTCTTATGGGAAACTTGTCACTCCATACATGGTGCTTAGTGGGAGTTGAGCGGAACTTCATTCACAAGTTGTTTTGAAAAGAAGTTTAATAGTACGCTCCTTCCAATGAGGACTCAACCATATCACGAGTTGATGATGATTCGAGAAACTCATGGAATATATGAGGAGTCAAGAACTCGTTCAACAATTCATTGTGGAAGTAGTTCATGAACCTCAAGTACCAGTCCTACAAAAGATCAACGAGAGTTGATTGCCTAAGCCGTTTGGTGCATTGGCTTCACGACATTCTCAAACTTAGCATATAAGAATCCGTTGATAAACAAGAAAAACGATGGAACGATCCGATTCCACATATATGGTTTGAATTCATATGATCTTTAAATAAAATCCATGTATAACAACAAGGTATAGACCTTGGTTGACGTTCATAAAGGAGCAATCCATCAAGAACGTTTTAGATCTTCAAAAGGAAAGATCGACATGGATAACAAATCGACTATGTACAAAGCGCGGCTTCTCGCTTGTAGCTATGTCTAAGTCGATGACTAGTTGACTACGTACAAAGCACAACCTCTTGCTTGTGGCTATGTAAAAGTCAATAAAGATCATTCTAGCAATAGTTGTATTTCATATATATTGATATATGGAAAAACACATAAAACCGCCTTCTTCGTATGAATGAAGGATGATGTTGTACATTTGACACAAATCGAGGTTTTATGTATTGCTAAAAACATACGCATGCTTCAAGGATCCATAAATGGATTAAAGCAAGTGTTGTGGAGATTGGAATAAAAGTTTTGACAAGGAAGTCAAGGAGTTGAACTTCGTCAAAAGTATCTTGTATAAACAAGATATTCAGTGGGAGCATAATTGTATTACTTGTATTGTTCAAGATAACAATTCATTAAATTGGGAATAACATTAACATTAAGAAAATGAATATTGTCGAGATCTCTTTGGAGAATGCTTTCTCAAATGAGAACTTGGACAAAGTCACCTAATCCTAGGAAACAAAATCTATAAAGATAGATTATGATGGATGTTAGGTTTGAACAAATATGCATATATTGACGAAGTGTTCTAGAAACACGAAAGTTACACTCCAAGAAAGGATGTCTAACTGTACGTCACATGGCATGACTTGAGTGTTTTAACTCGGTCTATTGCAACTCGATTCGAGAAAGTGCATGAAATAGTTCAAGCATTCCTTCATTATGAGTTTCATTGTGTATGCCATATTTATGCATATGCCCCAATGTGTAGTATCCAAAAGATATGACAAACAGTTGTCAAATGGATACAAGAGAGACACATTAGGACGATAATCAAGGATATCATCGAGTACCTTATGAGAAAGAATGATATAATGTTTCATCTCTTAAGATGAAAGAGAGCTAGTGTAAGTTAATTACACTAATGCTAGTTTTTCGAAAGATTGATATAATCACAGTTGAACTACATATTTTGCTAAAAGGTGGTGTTGTAAATTTAGAAGGTGTTCTAAATGGAATATTACAACCGTTTCCGTCACCAAAGCAAACTACGTTGCAACTTGTGAAGCAATAAAAGAAGTTTATTTCGGATCGATTTCTTAGTTGAGTTATTATGGTTCTAAGCATCTCGAACCATAACTTACTCCTAAGAGCCCAATGTTACATTGGAGATTCAAATATGATCTATAACGATATCACTTGATATCATATGATGGTGATCAAGAATATATATAGGAGTATATATATATATATAGTCAAACAATTTTTGGATAGGTTCGCGAACACAGCGAACACTCTAGCACGACCTCTACCTTGAGCAGTATACGAGATGCAGTTATGCATCCATACGTGGTGGACGTATGAGTAACTAGCTATAAGCGTATTATTTATTCTGAGGTCCGAGACATGTATATATGTAGATATATGACATTGTTCTCAATTCTTCGTTGGCTAGAAGTCACTACTGATTGACTCTAGGCCAAGTGGGAGATTGTTAGAGTTATGTCCTAGAAGTCAATAATTTAATGACTTAATTATTAGTTTATGTTTTGGATGAGATTTTATCATCTGTTCCTAGGTTTATTATTGACAGATCATTCAGGTTGAGGATCTGAATTGTAGATCTCTGTTGATCATTCTTTAGAATGACAATAATAAATCTAAACGGTCCATAATCTTGATAATTAACAAGGAACATTAATTATCATAAAAGATTAGTATGCAAGTTAAGTGATGATTAAGTTCTACTAATCATAGGTAAAGAGTTACCAACTTAGTTGCATATGTGTATGTTATGGAACATAGCACAGGACTTGACCCATCGAAATAAACATATGGATTGTGTTATGTGTCATTGTTTATTTCGTTGTGATTTTGGTTCTAAGTTTGAGATGTTTATCTTTTCCACATGAGGATAGGTTCAATAAATACTGTCTACCGCTGATTCCCGATAAGGGCTGCTATACGGACTTTATTTATGTTCTCTTGAATTGTGCGGGGAAAAGTTAATCATCAAGAAAACCGTATGTCCCTCATTAATTCACTTAGTGAGTGACGATATCTGTTTGGGCCCCTTGATGGAGATAGATTGTTTGCATGCAACTTTATACAATTATCTCTAGATCAAGAAACGTATAATCTGCAAGAATGACACATTCCTATCTTGGATTATACGATGATATCGTGCGACATAAGAATCAAAATAGAGAAACATATTTATTCTCTTATGCAGGATTGAAATATTGTAGCAGTACACTATTTATGCGAATTGGGAGTCATAACGTGTTGCTAGATACCGCTTATGATTATTGGAATTAAATAACGATTTAATTCCATGGCCAACATAGCATAAATCCTCAAAGGGTCACACAAATAGGACATTAATCACACAGTGCATTATTTATTTATTCACAGCAGTAGGTTCTGTGGAAATATGATAAGATTGATTAATTAATTATATACCGTTGCGAACCGTTATAATTAATTAAGTCAATGGATCATATAGAAATAAATTAATGCATTAACTAATCCTAAAATAATTATTAATGAGTTAATAATTAATTTAGTTCAACACTTATCAATATAAATGGTTATATTGATTAATTGGGCCGTTATTTAAATAGCAAATATATAGCCCAATTAAAGAGCAAAGTTGAGGGACCTTAATTATATGAATTAATGGTCCAAATGAAGGGGTTTAATGGCCCATAAAGGCCCATTTCGTGGCAGCCATTTATGGTGGTAGGTTGGATGACATAGTTGTAATTATGCAAGAGGTCAATTAGGTTTTGTGTTCTATATAAGGACCACTTATGAGAGCCTCCACCTAGACTTTTCTCTCTCCTCTCTTCCTCCCATTCTAGGCCGCCACCTTCCTCTTCTCTCCCTCTCTTTTGCTCATGTGTTGAGCTATTTTCTCTCCACTAAATCAAGGTTGTTGATTGATGCAAGAGAGAAAACCATAGGGATTAGGCTTGTTCTTTGGGTATGCTAGCACGTACCTTGTAGAACGTGATTAATCCTCCTTGGTGGACTCGAGGGCGGTTACGAGACGTGGTGGAGACGGTGGAGAAGGCACGCCATCGATTCCCATGCCTTGGTCGAGCCCCGCGAATACGATTTCGCGGGAGGTATCGATTTCCCCTTTTTCTCGTGTGTTTGAATAGCTTGTGTACTAGATCTTGTGTGTGCTATGTTTGCTTGGTTAATTAATTGGTAATTAGCATAAAAATGAAAATTAGCACACTTTCTAACAAACAGAGCAACATACTACAAGACAACCCTTGATTTAAAATATTAATTAATTATTAAAAACACACTAATTTAGAATTGTGGAAATTGCCCAAAACACCTGCAAAAGGTTCAGTATCCTAATTGCTAATGGGAAAAGGAAAATGAATTGAACTAATTAATAGGAAGAAGAGAACAGAACCTAACCAAGTCATCTATAATATCTACATCAACATGAGAAAATCTTCAACTATTGACCTGATCTCCATATTCTCATCATCATCTCTGGCTTCTTTCCTCTGGGGCCGTTTGGATCGCTTAGGAATTTGAAGAATTTGGAGAAATTGCAATTCCTAGGAATAAATTTATTGAGAAGTGTGTAACTTTACGAAGAGTTTGGATTGTTTATAATAAATTTATGGTAGGAAGATGAAATTCCCCAAATTACTTGAGAAATCCAAATAGCCCCTCTGTTTTTTTCCTTTGCTATGTCCCACAATGGAAAATCTTTCACCGTTAACTTACTGTTTGAAAAATAAACTCAGCTGACTCGAGTTTCTCAGTTCATCAAGGCCGCTAATGCAATTAACTTTAGCGCAAAATATACATTAGATCTATTACAAAAAAAAAACATTGTTTTGGTGGTCATCTTCTTTTTGTAGGCTCTCGAGCAACACCAAATTCTGTTATTACTATTAGTGCAAGTTACACTTGGAGTTGCTCTAGGTGGAGTTGTAGTAGGCGTTGTTTGTAATTGGATAATTCGGTTCTCTGATTGTTTCGTGCTTTTAGTTGGTACATCCCCGCTTCAATGTAGTACTCTAGGCTCCGTTTGAATGCGTTGGTTCTGTTTGGATGGCTTCTTCCCGGAATAAGGAATAAGGAATAATCACTTTTTACCAATAAATTTATTTCTAATCATCTAAACTCTTCACAAAAGTTACACACTTCCCAATAAATTTACCCCTTCCCAATAAATTTCTTCCCTTCTTCCTTCTTCCTACCTTATTCTCAACGCATCCAAACGGAGCCGTTGAGAATAAGGTAGGAAGAAGGAAGAAGGGAAGAAATTTATTGGGAAGGGGTAAATTTATTGGGAAGTGTGTAACTTTTGTGAAGAGTTTGGATGGTTAGAAATAAATTTATTGGTAAAAAATGGTTATTCTTTATTCCTTATTCCGGAAGAAGCCATCCAAACGGAGCCTAGAGACCCAAAGTTTGGTATCCTTGGGTTTGGAGGTACCTTCGACCGGTAGGAGACTTTAACCTGGGATGTCACCATCACAAGCTCCAACTTGTCCGTTGTGGTCTTTGCTGGTACCAGCGCCAAATCCTCTGCGACGTAATACAAGTTTAATTAGTGTTAAACAACTTTTTTAAAGTTATAAGTAGTCTAAACTATTTCTATAATCTGTTGCAGAATACAATCGAGGGTTGCATGCATATTGCAATCCTGGATAGCATGCATTTCGCAGTCAAGGATTGCGATTATAGGCACAGTTTTTTTTTTTTCTTTCACATACTTTTTAGTTTACATCCTTTGCTATTATCTACAGCTTTCCACAGCTAGCAAAATGACATAGAAAAGGGTAAAAAAATGAAGAACAAATTAATTATATATTAAACAAAATGTAGAAAGCTATCACCACAATTCTCTATACATACCTTAGGAAAGATAACGAATCAGTCCAAACTTCCATCAAATTCATAGAAGCACGGTCTGTAGAAAATAATCTCTCTAACCTTGAAGCCATTTCCTATTTGAACAAACCGTAGAAATCTATCACCAAGCTTCTGTTTCAGTTGTAACTAAAACTCTCTTGCTGTGGCCAATGCCACGCTACCTTCATAAAAATGTCATGATCCAACTGAACGAATACGGAAACAAGAACGAATAATGGAAAAGAAATAAATATCAGATATGTTGATGGGCTGACCATCTAATGAGATTTATTACTTTCTTTAGAATAAATCAAATATATCTTAGGAATAATTATTTCTATATTATTACTTTCTTGATTAGTTGTATGAGAAAAATATAAAAGAGAGTTGTTTGAATGTAATAGTAGACAATTATCAATCAAAAGGCTAAAGCCATTATTTCTTTATCATTTTTATTCTATTTAATTTTTTTCTTCAATTTATTTCTTTTTCTTCCAATTTATTACAAAATTCCAATACTATTAAATCGGAACACGACAATTGGTATCAGAGAAACGATCTATGTCTTACGAAGATTTCTACGCACAAACTCTGCAGCAAGTCCATAAACAACTCAAGTTGATGAAAGAATCAACAGAAATGTTTCGAGTTGATTTCGAAAGGCAACAAGAAGAGATGCGAGAAATGTTTCAACTACAACAAAATCAACTTCAAGCACAATTCGACCAAATTACAAGTAATTTTGCAAAATTAGTAGAAACTATGGAAGTTGAGGAGGCATGGCCAAATGAAATTGATGAGAGAGAAGATTTTGCACAAACTGAACCTGTGCTAGAAAAAGTGCAAGCACCTCTACATATTATTGTAATACAAAAAGAAGATATCATGCAACCAACCAATGAGTTGTGGTTAGATTTAATCAAATCAACGAAAGCGAACAAGGATTTAAAGTTCATCAATCTTACAATATATGAACAAGGAAATTGTCATGAAGAGAGACCAGACCACAAAAGGTGTTATTATCATGAAACTATGTGGTTTCTATTTTATCATTATCAAGATAAGCATCTTAATCTTGTAGAAGTAGAAGGAGAGAATGTCCATCACGTGAAATTGAGTTTCTTATATTTGATCCTTGAGGTCAAGGATCTCGTGAGGAGAAGGCAATGTCATGATCCAACTGAACGAATAAGGAAACAAGAACGAATAATGGAAAAGAAATAAATATCAGATATGTTGATGAGCTGACCATCTAATGAGATTTATTACTTTCTTTAGAATAAATCAAATATATCTTAGGAATAATTATTTCTATATTATTACTTTCTTGATTAGTTGTATGAGAAAAATATAAAAGAGAGTTGTTTGAATGTAATAGTAGACAATTATCAATCAAAAGGCTAAAGCCATTATTTCTTTATCATTTTTATTCTATTTAATTTTTTTCTTCAATTTATTTCTTTTTCTTCCAATTTATTACAAAATTCCAATACTATTAGATCGGAACACGACAAAAAATGAAATCTCTCTCTTGACAAGGAATAGTTTCTCGGCCGCAATAGTCTGCATTAGGGTTTTGATATCAATTCATAGGCACCTTGATAATATAAGGTATAAATAAGGAATGAAATTTAATCCTAACCGTTGGATTATAGCAAAAGATTAGGATGAAACCCACAGATTAATTACTTTCCGTTTTAATGGTTTACTGGTCCATTTTTTTTTTTTAAAAAACAATAGGCAACCAGTTAGGCAGTAACTCCCGTTTTCAAATTTCAAGTGGTATTGCTTCTGCCAAGTACAAAAAGGTAATTAGGAGATATCCATGACTTGACTTAAAATAGAATAAATAATTCTTTGTTCGAAGCAAATTCGATATCTACACAATTTTGATATCATGGTATATTCAAAATCGGATCTAAAAATAGATATGAAAATTGTTTCAAGTGCAAACTCGTCGTTTGGAAAGCCATGTAAAGATAGTTTTGAGGCAAAGTGTACCTGCATGATACCTGAATTAAAATTCTCTTTTTTTTTTTTCTGTACTTCTGTAGCTTATGAAGCCCATATTTTTATGAAAAGAACTTTTTATTCGGGTCATGATCTATGAATAGTTTGGGCTTGCAGAATCCAGCTTAAGAAGGCCCATATAATTTATTCGGTTTGCGTGTAACGGTGCAAGCGTGTCCATGTCATATTATTATTTATATAATTTAATAATAATAATGGGATCAATATACCTTTAATTTGAACTAGTCATGGTTGTAACTAGAAATTTGTTGACGGAAATTAAATATTTTGGATGGTTCAATGGCTGGCCGAAATGTTGAAATTTACATATAACTTGTGGGTTTTAATTTTATGAAAGGTAGATAACTCATAGAAATTTTGAGGGAAAAAAGCAATAAAGAGACTATTAAGAAAAAATTCTAGTTTTACAAAAAAGAACTACATATATCCCCTTTTTATATTGACTCAAACAAACTGTTTGGAACCTTTTAATTATCCCACTTACAAAACAAACAGCAATCATTATCATTTTACAGTGCTAGAATGTGCCTTACTTTAATATAAATATTAGTTGATATAAATGTTAGTATAATTTTATATAAAGATAAGGGCTTCGACCCTTATTTTTCTTCAAAAAAAATGTTAGTATAATTTTAAAACAAACGGACGTGATTGATCTGTCCTATTTGAGGCACTAAAAGACAATACAAAGTCGACATAACAAAAAAAAAATTATTTAAGAAGAGATCAACCATATATAAAAAATGCATCATTTGAATGAAATCAAAACATAAAAAGGGTTGAAAATATATAGATTTTTTAAAAGTTTTACCTCAAACCTCCAAAAAGACCCATCACTATCAGGTGCCGTGTGGCTGAGATAACGCAGAGCACGGACACAACAAGTGAAACTTTAAGACAAACTCCACTTGTAAGAATTAGTGGAACTTAAGGGACTTAACCGAAACAATTTACTATTTGACTGATCAATGGGTCCACCTGCTGAGGTCACAAGGCCCCAAGTATCAACAAGCAGCCAGTAGCATTTTAGCAACAGCAAGCCTCTAATTTTTATAACTACCCTCGTAAATTTAAAAAATTACTTCCTTTCTTTCACTCTCCAGTGATTTTCCTCTTTCGCGCTTCGTTGGCTTCTCCAATTCGTTTCCGATGCTATTTCCATTGAGCATGGAGGTGAAGCTCGGGAGCAATTTCTCCTGTATCAGACTTTCGACTTTGTTGCAAGGTTTTGGCTTGACTTGAGTAATTGAATAAAATCTGAACATGATTTATGTTTTCTTCCGAAAAAGAAATTGAGTATGATGAATTTCCTTTTAATTTTAATTCCTTTGTATTTAATGTCAATACATCATTGTTTAATCAGGTAGAAGACGCGCCTATCTCTTTGCCTCATCACCAAATTCACGAGATAATTTCCGGAAAGTAAGTTCCATTTTATGTTGATTTCTTCATATTTCTAATTAGTGAATTATCCTTGTTATTTTGTTTGTATATTATGATTTTTTTTTTCAATTTCTTCAAGCAGTTTCCACTAGAAAATGCTTATTTTGTAATTATCTAAATTTGAGTGCTATTTAATTTCTAAAATCTTAAAATTTCAGTGTTATTCTTAAGAAATGGTGAAAAATGAAATCTAGTCATGGTAGTTTCTATCTTTTGAAGGGATTCAAAACATTTGCATCAAAAAAATCAGAGAGAAAACGGAGAAAAGATAGCGAAGTTCAGCAAATTACACCATTAACAGAAAAGGTCAAAGGTGCAGATGGTGAGGAAGCTATTGTCAATACCGAGCTACCAAGTGGCACCGCTAGTGGGATCCAGGTGAAGGTTGCTAGTAGAAGTGCAGTGCTGCAGGCCTGCTTCTTCACATCAGCAGCCTTACTTCTGCTTGGTGTGTTAATTAGACAGGTAATTACATACCAGTTAAATGCGAGATTGTGGCTGGTTTGATATTAAATTAGTCTCAGTTTGACTTTATTATTTACTTTCCCTTTTCCCTTGGGTTCTTCAGTTGAAATTTGGTACATGAATGGCAACTCGGTAGCGAGAGCTAGATAAATTACTGAAACCTTGGATAATGTCCAAATGTGCTAGCATGTCTGTTGTATGAATAATAATTAATAAATTATTCTTTATGTTATTGCTGATATACTGTACTGGATCCTAGTAATTTAACTGTACTTGAATATAATTCTTTGATGTTTAATCAATTTTAAATTACTTTTTAGGTTTCACATTTTGCATGCATAAATGGATTGCCAATTCTTGATGCAACAGAAGTGAAATGTAGGTTCCTGTGTTATGTTTCTTTTTTTATTATTGAACTTCTAGGAAATACAATAATTTTTGTTTGAAAGATCTGTTGGTACTTACCAGTCCAAGTCCTTTGCTAATATTGCTTGGTTCTCCACTAGTTTGTACTTTGTAGTTTTAGTGAATATGCTTGGTTCTCCACTAGTTTGTACTTTGTAGTTTTAGTGAATATTAGGACCCCTTACGATCCCCTCAAGGCAATTATGTAAGAACTGTGCAACTGGACATTTAAGAGGAGCAACTCGGTAAAACATAACAAAGGACTATAGTCAGCATTGAAACCCTTTTGAAAAACAGTATCAAATTACTGGGTTGTCTTTGAACGATATTTAAGTGACTAGAATTCCTGACATCTGTTATTTTGGGCTACTAATTCTCATCTGACTTGACTTGTACAGTTGGATTTGAAATTTGGCATATTGAACTGGTCCTAGCACTAGTGGTACTTATCTCCTCTAGTCGGTACATATTATTAAGGGCATGGCCTGATTTTGCTGACTCAAGTGAAGCTGCAAATCAGCAGGTACAATACAGATGCTTTGTTTTTCCTCAATAACTTGGTTGACACTACTACTGGTATTCAGTCTGAGCAATAATGTGAAGATCTGCTATTGTCATTCTTACTCTACTTTGTGTATGTGTCCCCAATAAATTTCATTTAATCATGCCATACGTCGAAGATTCTCATTGTATTTAGCATCCCTCCAAAACAATGTTGCTATGATATTGTGAAATTTTGTGAGCATTTTCGGTAAATATGCAAAACTTAATTTATATATACTCCTGGCATTTATTAAAAAAATACGCATTCTAAAATCTTCATTAAATTCTTAATTTTTCTATTAGGTGCTTAGCTCTCTTGAGCCTTTGGATCTTGTTCTGGTTGCATTCCTCCCTGGAATTAGTGAGGTACAGTATAAAAAACTTCGTTCATTTAATTCTTATCCTTTGAAAGTAAGAAATTTATAAATTATAATTGTTTTCTTGCAAACTGTGTACCATTTAGAAATAAAAATTTACTAGTTTTCTTTGAAGTTTGTTCGTTTTAGCTGAAGATTTTAGCTGGGTATGCACTTTTTTGGTGAGGAAGTGGTAATGTTAAACTTAAAGGTGTCATTACTAAGAATTATTTCGGTCACAAACTTTATTACTTTCTTTCTTCAGATAAATATTTCTGTCTCCTTATTCGGGCTACTAGTTGGTGCTACCAGTCATGCTTTTGACATCTTTCATATGATGAGAAAATAATTAATGATTTTCTGGTAATATTCTAGGAATTCTTGTTTCGTGGAGGTCTTATGCCAATTTTTGGTTTAGACTGGAAAAGTGCACTTGCTTCTGGAGCTATTTTTGGAATTCTACATTTGACTGGCGGTCGCAAATATTCATACACTATTTGGTTAGTCCTAACCTATACTTTTCAACGTTTGAGATATTAATTCCCTATATCGACTTCTTTTATCAGACTAAGAAGAGGTTATAATAATACCATACCCTTTCTCGTACAAGACTTGATAGTCATTCTACTTCTAATAACTTCAGTATAGAAGCAATGGTATTATTCCAAACTGCTGTTCTTTTCTTATGAGTTACGAGTGACTTCCACTTTGTGTGTTTTGAAATCAGATAATGTTACCAAGATAGCATAAAAAATATTCAGCCATAAATGTGTAGTTTTCTTCAATACTTCTTAGTTCGATTATACAAAGTGTTAATTTGGAACGTTAATTATAGATAGGAATTTGCAGACACGCTCCTAAATCATATAATGTTTAGAAAAATAAAAAAATATCTTTCTATGATGTATTTAATTTTCGATCATTTGTTGGAGAAATGTTATAAAAATGTTGCTGCTGTCGATTAATCTCATACAGTTAGCAGTGAGAACATGACAATAACATGTTTTACAAGGTAAACTAAAAGAATTGTACTTACGTATTCATATTTGCAGCAATTGAAATAATAATTTTAATTTCATTTCTCAGTTCTTGTAATTCTAAGCTCGTGTCTCTCTTGAAAAAAATTTGAAGATATATGTGCTCTAAGAACTTATAAGACAGAAAGGTGATTTCATTATTCTCTATCTATTGTATCAACAATAAACATGCATTCTGGTGCTTCATCTTGACCAATATTTAAATATAATTTCAGGGCAACAATTGTGGGTTTCGCTTATGGCCTCGCAACTGTTGCTTCATCTAGCTTGGTCATACCAATGGTGTCTCACTCACTGAACAATCTTATTGGAGGTCTCTTCTGGTACCTAAATTCCAACTCAATTTCAGAAGAGAAGCTTAAATAATGCTACGAAGGTATGGTCTGGTGCCAAGGACCAATATTCCTTACCTGATGCAGGTTAAACATGACCCAGCAAAATTATTCAGATCTGATTTATTTGACTTGACATCATACATTTTCTTAGTAATTCTAATAATGTGAAATGAGCTCAATCTTTATTTGACTGTAATAAAGAGAGAGTAACTGGAGCCAACCTTGTTCATTCCCAACTGAGTCAGTTTTATTGAGTTTCTTCCAGTTTGATGATCTCTATCATTAATTTTCTTTGTATTTTTTCCTGATTTGGATGGTTTAGTGCTAAATATCACTGAGGGTAAGTGGGGTTTTGATGGGTTAAATTAGTTGAAATATGATAGGTTAAATTAAACCTAATAGTACAATCTTTTTCTTTTGGCAATCTTAAGTTCTACAATTGAGGCTTACTCGAACATAATTTAGCTAGATTGGCGGTTGCTGGAGCTTAATTGATATTCTGGCAAAGAAAGTGTGGCTTGTCTTTCAATTGAATTTTGAAGGTATTTCTACTAAATTAAGCTCAATATATAGCAGCAGAACAAGAAATCAGTTTGTACTAAGTTAAAAAGAGAAAAGTAGCTGGCCGATGATGGTGATGATCACCATTTTGACCATTACACCAGTGATTCATCATCTGTTACTAATATGTAAATGAAATCCTCCATTTTGATCAGTAGGTAAAAACTTTGAAATTGCAGTTCTTAATACATAAAAGTTTTGAACTCAAATAAAGCAAAATAAGCAAAAAAAAAAAAAGAAGAAGAAAGAATGTACTGTACAATATAATCTCAATCTTTCATCTTAGAAATTTAAGTTCTTTAATGGGGTAATCAGTTCATTTCCATCAGATTAACACTATGAAGGATGGCAACACTTCTCACATGAAGGTGGGGATCGCAATATGTTACAGTAGCAGCAGGCCACCTCACAATTGTTGTTGCATCCTGTTTATGGCACCCTTTGGTTAGAATTTGTTTCTCTACTTTTACATGCACTGTCTTGTAAAACATGCTAGAATAAAAAAAGAATAAGCACAGGATCCACTGTATATACCTATGCCCAGAGGCTTGCCTTGTTGCAAGTCAGAAATAGAGTGGTTTGGGTGCTTTCTTCTTTTTTCTTTTGTGGGGAAAAAAAAAAGGAATTGAGTGGATGGAGATACTCGCGCTACACACTTGTTCATTTTGGGAAACCAGTTTTCCTGGTCTCAACTTCTGTATTATTGTTATTCTTTCATATTTCCTATTTTGCATAAATTTTGTCAAGAGGATCATTTTTCATAAGCTCATTAAAAGTGCATAATTTATCAGGTACACTTCTACATATGCAGATCAACGCATTGAAATCCTAAAAGAATTGTACTTTCAACCTCAGTATGTAATTATAGTATGTTCCATGCTGACAATCAATCATTTGTCAAGAGGATCATTTTTGGAGGTGTTATATTTTATTCCATGTTAAAATCGGTTGCTAAACCTTAATTTGGCTCCCCACAGGTTGTTGAGCTTTTTATTTGTTTCTAATTTGGTAGCAAATCAGCAACTCTAATGGGTAACCACTTCAACATCTTTTGCTGATGTGAATTAATTTTTCTTTTTATTTATTTACTGCAATGATGACTTGTAATAGCCTCTATCCTAGCTTACCTAAAGAAAAAACTTTTAACATGCAAGGGCAGTCGCATCTTGAAAGTATCAGGGAATGTTTGTTGAACCCCAGGGAATGGTCATTTTGGTTGAACATTTTTCTTGAAGGGGTGGTCATTTTGGTTTCTTAGCGCCTTATGTCATGGGCTTGGTGTGTGTGTGTGTTTGTGAGAGAGAGAGAGAGAGAGAGAGAGAGAGAGAGAGAGAGAGAGAGAGAGAGAGAGAGTACCAGATATGACCATATATGGAGGTGCTGATTGGTTATTTGGTGGAGGTGCCATGTCAGCTTCCACGACGAGGCTGTTGATAGAGAGGAGCCCTATGACAGCTAAAATATGGAAAAGAGCCATGATAAGTCTCAATCAATGTCTTTGTTGCACATCAAGCAGACATTCCTTAGTTGGTGAAGGAGCCCGAAGTGGTGGTACTTGTAGGAGGGTTTCACTAGCATGCTTCATATTAGGTGATAGTTAGGATGAAAGAATACATAATATGAGGCTTAAAAAAATTAGCAAGTTAATATTTCTTAATTTGGGTTAAATATTAAAAAGGCAATTCCCTACTTCTGTCAATTAGAAGTAGGTGTTGTTTGGTTGAGCATCTTAATTCTTTACATCTACTTAACATTCAAAGTACCTTGTTCTTCTTTTTTTTTTATTAACTCAACATATATAAACTATTTATGCAAAAAAAAGTTCCTTTATTGATCCCATAACTATATGAGCTGAAAGCATCTAGAACGTTCATTTCGAAGTCTAAAAATTATTCTCTCTTATATATGTTTCCCTGATTGTAATCGGATGGTTAAGGTAGAATATTAGACATTTCACAATTGAACTACTTGGTAGACGCACTCGAGATTCTTTTAGCCCTTTATTCCTCAGTTCACTTACAACAAGTTGAGAAAGCATTTCTAGCTTAAAATATATTAACTCTTTATTTAAAAGGAGTTAGATCTTGAGATTCCAAAGAACAACTTAACTCTTATATATCTGGATCTTTGAATTGATTGTAGTGTTTGAATCTCAGTTATTAGTCACAAAGATGATTTGTCATACTTGAGTTCTGACTCTGCAATTTTTTACATATATAGTGCCTAATATATGAATTGTTTTTTTCCTCCGTTAGCGTAGTTCTCATTATGATTTAATTTAACCTAATGAATATATATAATCATTTTTAATTTCATTAGGGGAAAAAGACATAAGGAATTGATGACACCTGCAAACAACGCTTGAAGAAAAATTCATGCACCAGCATTGAATCGAGCTAGTCAGTCTTATGTCCAGAAGAGATGACACCAGCATCATGAAATCAATGTAGGCGTAAATTGCTTGTATCGGCTTTTTCGAACCCATGATAATGAATTTGGATGCCAAAATGCCGTGTAGCAATAGCATGCATGATGGATGCAGCAGGTGTCATCTCTCCTGACATTAAACCTGCACTCGTTAATAGTATATGATCAATCTTCAACTATCACCTCTCCTTCTCTCTAACGCACAGTTCAAAACACACAGTTTCTTTCTCACAGATATTATGAGGATAGTTTACTTATTGCTCCCTCTGGTAATGAACTACCTCTTGTACCAGCAGGTAAATATATAAGCCAGAAAGGTTCTATTATGATTATTATTTAAATCGTTATATTTCATTGAGATGCATTCACACTCAGGGGCGGATCGAGTGGGGACGTCATAGGCCATGCCTATGCCATGGTTGTAAAATTTTAATTAAATTGTTTTCAGATGATTGGCCTACTCCATATGAGAGCCCAAACAAAATATTCAAGTCTGTTACTCTTTCAACTTATCTTTTTAGAATTAGACCAATCTAATTATCAATACATGAAATTAGAGTTTTAGGATGATGCCATGATAGATAATTGGTAAATACTTGAATGTATGCTTAAATTACCGATACCAGATCGGTTCCCTTTTATTTTGCTTACTAGTACTGTGGTACGTCCCTTTGGCTCCGTTTGGATGGCTTTTTTCCGGAATAAGGAATAAGGAATAACCACTTTTTACCAATAAATTTATTTCTAACCATCCAAACTCTTCACAAAAGTTACACACTTTCCAATAAATTTACCCCTTCCCAATAAATTTCTTCCCTTCTTCCTTCTTCCCACCTTATGACGGTTTGAATCTGTTGTTGATATTTGAGTAGTAAATGCTCTCTAGTCTTGCCTTTGTTATGACATCATACTAATTTTTTAATATTTACACGTTTTTCTTTTAATATTAACATCATACCCTTTTATTTTTCTTTTAATTTTTACATGAAAAGAGAAAAAACTAAGCGACATTGGATGCTCTTGTTAAGGAAAAAAAAATTAAATGGACTATGAGATAAGGTCATCCTTTTAAATCTTGGCCTACGCCATCTCTCAATCCTGTCCGCCCCTAGTTGTGTTGGTAACTTTTAAATTATGAATTAGGATAACTAAGATTTGCAAGAATTTGGAATATATGCTCAATTAAATTTAGATGAAATAGCATAATAGTGGAATTAATGACTATTAATTCTGAACACCCATCTATTCAGTGAAATATTGAAATTTGAAAGTATTTCTTTCACAACAGAACAAGAAGCGCAACCAATTTGTAACAGAACAAGAAGCGCCTGTTCACACTGAACCCGCATCATGCCAGATAATTCAAATGTTTGAAAAATCAAACTCGTGTGTCATGCAGTGTAGTTGATATGATAATATAATTAATGGGTCCATGACATTTGCTGTGTTAGAATCTGTGTTGTGGGTTCGTTACAAATTGGTTGCGCTTCTTGTTCTGTTGGCAAAGAAATACTATTAAATTTCAATATTTGATTGAATAGATGGGTGTTCAGAATTAATAGTCATTAATTCCACTATTATGCTATTTCATCTAAATTTAATTGAGCATCTATTCCAAATTCTTGCAAATCTTAGTTATCCTAAAACATAATTTAGAAGTTACTAACACAACTATACTTAGAGGGGCTGTTTGGATGGGCCGGAATTGTAAATTCCGGCCATTTTATATGCCAAATTTATTATAAACAATCCAAATTCTTCACAAAGTTACACACTTCTCAATAAATTTATGCCTAGGAATTGCAAATTCCTCAAATTTTCCAAATTCCTACAACATCCAAACGGCCCCAGATATGATAATTTTTTTTAAGATAAATATTGGGGGTCAAGCTTCCCAACTTATTTTTAAATTAATTAAATGTCTATAAAAGACTCTCCAACCGGGTTTCAAACTTACGACCTCTTATTTAAAATGTATTGTTATTTGCCACTAGACCAGAGCTGGTTCTCTTAGCCTCCGTTTGGATGCGTTGAGAAGGAGTAGGAAGAAGGAAGAATGGAAGAAAAAAAATTATAAACAATCCAAACTCTTCACAAAGTTACACATTTCCCAATACTTTTTTCCACTTCTTCCCTTCTTCCCACACCTATCCAAACGGAGCTTTAGATCTGCATGATACTTAGGCTTTCTTGCTTCATTCGCTAAATAGAAAGTAACTTGCTATCTGTGTGTTGATGATATGAAGACTCTTTTCCATTTTTCCCCCCGAATTGACATTTTTTGTTACAAAGAGGTCGTAGTATAATTTTATTTAACTCTCTGTTACTTTAATTTCATGGTCAACAACACTTACAATATTTCAATTATGTTACCCACCACACCGACATTTACTGTTTTACATGAGAGCACCACTGAATAAGCACAAAAATTCGGTCAAAAAGTTTCCTCCCTCAGTCATTACCTTTTGAAATTTCAAATATTGAATAGTGAATCTGTTTGTTTTATATTTGATCTAGCTTCGTATTTGATTCGCACATTGTCTAGTCAACACTCCCCTTTAAACTTGTTTAGTGCCCCCGAGAGTTGAAATTTCAAGCTTATTTGGTCCTCTCAAATTCTTAGCTGTCTCCAGATAATTGCTAAAAAAACAAAACCGATAACAAGTGGCTGTGTGTTAACGGTCAAGGAATCCTCTGTTCAAACTTAAAAGTCAATTTTTTTTTTATAACTAATTAGGGAAATTCATTATCGTTCTTAATTTTTTTTAAACAACAAGGTAATGTTAAACTTTTATTTGCATTAACTTAGTCTTTAAATATTTTAAAACGAGCCCAAGTAGTCATGCTATTGAAAAGGTTTTTAAGAAAACAAGTTCTATTTACAATGTTTTAAGCAATTTACTAGTTAAATTAAAAGATAACAGTATAAAACACTAAACAGTGCATATTGAACATCTAATTCTATATCTACAGTGATATAACATAGACTAATTCCACAAATTAAATAATAGATATTTTTTTTGGTGAATCATCGTATTTAATTTATAGACTATGCTAATGATTATTAGCTGATTGATCTCTCATGTAAAAATAATATCTTTGTTTAAAAAAAATAATAGATCACCTTTAAAAATCATCAATTTTTTTTCAGCCCACAAACAGTGTGTGTGTGTGTGTTTTTTTTATGGTACAAACTTAATTTTGATGCGAAGATTACACATAATGATTTCCATTGATCTTTTAACATTTTAATATTGTATATAGACCCGTTTAAATAAACAGCTCCTATCCAACTCGTTACACTGCATGTGAACTAAAAAATAAATATTTAATATTAAATGATTAAAATTTTTTGAAATGTTAAGAAATTAGTTAAGGTCTGCTCTACAATAAAAGATAAAAAAAAGAGATGAAGATAAAAAAAAGAATTGCTAGTTACTAATTTTAGTTACTAACATGAATGGATAGTTATTTAGTACAACAATCACATTTCAAATCAAAATCATTAATTTTCTTCGACCTATAACATCTTAAATTTGCAAGATAATTTTGATGCGAAAATTACACTTAATGATTTCCTTGGCCGTTTTAACTTTTTAATGTTGTATGCGGACCTTTCGAATAAGAGCTCCTATCAACACGGTACACTGCATGTAAACTAAAATATGAATATCCAAAAATAATTTAAAACGCTTTGAAATGTTAAGGGAGAAGTTAAGGTCTTCTATATATAATATATAATATATAAAAAAAGAATTAGACATGAAGATAAAAAAAAAAACAATTGCTCGTTACTAACTTCACAATTTTACAAAAATAAAAAAATATGAAAATACTTCAATTTTGTTCTTCAAAAATTACTATATAAACTAAAATAAGTTACTTTTAATTAATTTTCCTATCATTTTTTTCTTCTAAATATAGCCTTGTTACTCTTTAAATACCGTCCATAGCCGCCTTTTAAAAATATCTAAAACCCAACCGAACCGGCTAGCCGGCCAAATTGTTCGGTTCGGCTGTGATTTGGATCCCATTCCGGTCCATATTGACTTTAAAAAACCGCGACTCGTTGAAAACCGACCGGTTTACAATTGAACCGGAAATCGTAGCCGCCGGTTTCATAAAATTATCGAGCGGTTTTCTGTTTAAATCAGAATTAAACCCGAACCCTAGACTCCGCCTCCGTCTTAAACCCCACTCTCTCTCTCTCTCTCTCTCCCCTTCTTCGGAGCAACGCACCGTCGACCGCCGCAACTCCAACGCTCTCTCTGAGAATTCCGAGATGAGCATCCACGGCAGCGACGGCGTCGAGAGTTCGGACGAAGAAGAGGTCTTCATCGACGAAGAGGACATCATACGTGAATACGAAATTGATGAAGAAGGTTCTCTCTCTCTCTCTCTCTCTCTCTCTCTCTAGAAAACCAATCAGCTTGTAATCCCTGGATTAGGACTTTTAGTTTGTTAATCTTTTTTGTTGGAATAACAACAAGGTTATTTACTCAAAAGGGATGTGTATGTTATCAATTATGTTGTCAGCTTGAGCTGTTTATTTTACACAACCTTGGTATAGTGATATGTCACCAAATTGTTCAAATTCCTTTGGGCTGCTTTATAATGAGTGTTTTTCATTCTCAACTTCTATCAACTATGTTATTTTCTTCATGCCTGGTGACAACAAAGGCCTTTTCATGCTGTTATGTTCTTAAATTGTTATTTTTAACTAATTGTTCAATTTCCTTTTGGACTGAAATTATTTTGGTGTTCAAATTGTAGTTCTTCCTGACCAAGATGATGATGACATGGAAGCTTCTGGCAACGTTGGTAAGACAACAATGCTATTACTAGTTGTTGTTTGTGTTACTTTTTTGGACTATTGTTCTAGTTGGTGCATTTTCGAATGTTGGTGTCTGTTTTGTCTTATTTAATGGCGTGTCAGATTTTTTTTTTTTGAAGAAGGAATTGACTTTTGTGCTTATTCGTGGTAGCAGAAGAAGTAGAAGTGCAAGAAGAAGCCATCAGTCCTATTTACCAATTCACGAGGCATACTGGTATGCATACTGTTATCGTGTAACGACAATGAGAAAATACTGCTTTATTTGAAGTTTCTTTGCATTGAATTAGAATGACAATATACTGTCATTGCTAATCTGTATGATCAGATATCATGAACAAAAGTTCCATTTTTTTAAAAGGAAAGAACATTCAAGCACAATAAAGAAAAAAAGTCCAACAAATAATAGTATGGTTGCATGTGCACACTGTAAAGCTGGAAATTTTAAAGTTAGTACTGGTTGTGATCTTCGGTGACCATCAGTAATTGGAATATACAACCTGGCTTTAATTTCTCCAAGGACGAGCTGGTCAAATTGGTTTACAAACCAGTATGAATTGTCTGGTATGGTATAGTATACAATATAATAAATTATTTTTGCTGATATCAGTGTGTTTCTTTGTACGCAGATGAAGTTTATACAGCGGCATGCAGTCCCACAGACCCATTACTTGTGGCCACAGGGGGGAAAGACGAGAGAGCTTATCTTTGGAAGATTGGAAACCCTGATGCTGTAATTGAGCTTCAAGGTTATTACTTGTGTGTATCACAGTGCGTGTGCTTCTGTCTGTACATGAGAGAGTGGGAGAGTGTGCGTATGTGGTTGCAGAATATACAATATAAAAATAAAAATATGGATACTATAGCTAATTGTAGAATGAGGCTAATCCTGGCTTTTTACAATTAACCAGGCTTAAGTGTTTGTTGCTGAAATCTTAATTACCATTAACTATTTCATACAGTATAATTTATTTTTTCTGCTTTTTTAGGTGTGGAAGAATACAAATATCTGCTCTTTATTAGACACAATCAGAATCTTTCATAATTTTTCTATTTTTATAATTTAATCAGGGCATAGAGAAACTGTGACTAGTGTAGCCTTTAGCCATGATGGCCAACTACTTGCATCAGCAGGTTTTGATGGTTTTGTAAAGGTGTGGGATGTTGCTTCGGGTACCTTAAAATTCACTCTCGAGGGTTCTGGTGAAGGATTTGAGGTAAAATTCTTTAATATGGAACCTAACTTGTACTTGGAGGACTTAAGGACAAGCTACTGCTTCAGGAATTGCATTTAATGCAATCCTGATTAGCACATTAAAGTGCACACAGAGTAAGAAAAAAAAATGTTATTAATTAATGAAAATTGAAATACTAAGGTTAACGAACAAAAGTATCCTATTTATACCCAAGTTGCATTCATAGAGCATGCTTTTACTGTATCTTTACCAGGCTCACTGTTTTAGTAGTAGATATGCCAATGCTTTGTTTCATATTTATCTTATGCAGCTGGTTTTGATTTTCAACTTGTAGTTTACAAATGTTATAATGTAGTTTGGGTTTTTTTTGACTTTGAAATAGTGGGTAAAATGGCATCCAAGGGGGCACTTTGTAATTGCTGGGTCAGAAGATTCTAGTGTTTATATGTGGAACGCTGATAGAGGAGATTTTTCTAATTCCTTCTCTGGCCATGGTGGTGTCGTCACGTGTGGTGGTTTTACCCCTGATGGTATTCTTAAATGTCTTTTTGAATTTGTATCCAAAATTGGTCTAACCATATTCTACCTGCTATTATTCCAAAATGTTCAATTATCATAAAATATTGAATAAATCGTGGGTGTTTTTTTTGGAGGTGGGGGGGGGGGTATAGTCATGGACTAACATTTCATTATATAAAACGAAAGTTTGAACAGAAACTAAAGACAAAAAGGAAAATGCACCCTAATAACAGTAAGCTACGCTTTCATCCCTCACAGCTACCCTGATTCATTGGCAACCATACCAACAAAAGAATGTCAGTTACTACTACGTTATTACTTTTACAACATGCAGCATTAACAAAAATTAGGTAATCCTTATTATTATTACATCACAAGGAAGAAAGAACAATAATGTGATTTCATGGTTAAGTTTAGGCCTCCATATCATGTGTAGTCCATCAGATTCAGATCACTTGGCATCTGAGGTGTCCCTTGATGGATATTGTATCCTTCCCATGTTTTGGTCATCCTTGATTTAACTAATTTATCTTGAGTTTATACTGGGTAAAATATTAATCTACTAATTTAGCTTGTATTATGTCTTTTAAAGGTCATCCAAAAGGCACTCCTAGAGATTAATATATCTGAGAATGTATATAGCACATGCTGTGACCTATATATAAGAGAGAAAATATGTAAATACATAAATTGAAATATAAACAAACAAATAAATAACTCAGTAAATATTGTGTGATATATATAGTATTGTGTACAATCATCTCTGCATATGTTGCGATTTATGTATTTTATTGTAAAATTTTGTAGGTAGGACATTATGTTCTGGTTCTGATGATGGGACAATGAGGGTATGGAACCCTAGAAGTGGAGAGAGCATTCATCGTGTTGAAGGTAAAAGAAAAATAAATAATTGACTTCTATGGGGTTTTTTTTTTTAGATTTTTATCTGTTTTTTGGTGCTCATTTGGTGGTCATATTTTTCCTTGTTATTTTGCATATCAAGGATCCTTAATATTAGCCATTGAGTCACATAGTTTTAGAATCGTAGAATGTATCGTGTATCGTTGGATTTAGTATCGAATCGTGAATCGTATCGAATCGTTAAAGATAGGTTAAACTATCCTTAAAATAAGTAAATAATTAGTTAGATTATATCTTAGTTGAATTTAATTAAAAGAAAGTCATAATTACATACTATAGGTAAATATTTAATGTTTATTTAATATATTATAATTATATACTATATAATCTATATAAGTTATAATTATTAATCACCATATTTTTGTGTAATATTATACTATATAATATGTATGGATTATAATTACCATATCATTATTGATAGTCATATTGTAATTTATAATATTATATAGAGTTTTGCTATGGTGAGTTGCAACTCACCAAAGGGTCTGTGAGTCGCGATCAAAATTATGAAATTTAGTTCAAAATGACCGATCCAAATTGTCTAATACGATATCCTTATTGAAATCTTCATGCGTACCAAATTTTATATTTTTTTCGAAATTTTTAAGTTTTTTTTTTTTAATTTTAGAAAATCATTAATCTAATTAGTTCTGAACCGTTCAAAAACAGCAGTTTTTAAAAATCCGAAATAAATACTTACAAATTTCAAAAAAATATAAAATTTGATTTGCATGGAGATTTCAATAGGGAGATCATATTTAGACGGTTTGGATCAGTCATTATTTGAAATATAGAGTTTTGCTAGGGTGAGTCGGTGAGTCGCACTTAATACTCCTAAATCTAGTTCAAAATGACCGATCTAAACCATCTAATATAATTTTTCTATTGAAATCTCCATGCACACCAAATTTTATATTTTTTCAAAATTTTTAAGTATTTTTTCGGATTTTAGAAAATCGTTAATCTAATTAGTTCTCAACCGTTCAAAAATAGCAGTTTTTAAAAATCCGAAAAAATTATTTAAAAGTTTCAAAAAAATATAAAATTTGGTTTGTATGGAGATATCTATAGGGATATTATATTGGACGGTTTGGATCGATCATTTTGAACTATATCTATGAGTTTTGATCGCAACTCACCGACCATTTGGTGAGTTGTAACTCACCATAGCAAAACACTCTCTCTCTATATATATATAATTATTTTTATATTCATAATGTTGTATTGTATAATAATATTTTATTATACTATATGATCTGTACAAAGTAAAATTCTAATAATCAATATTAATTATTATATTGTATTACATATATTAGTTTATTCTATAATTAATTAATATAATCATTATTTATTTAATTTTTTTATGCTTATGTACTTTTATATACTTTAGAAATTTTACAAATAAAGTTTCGAGTTCTAAAAAAAAATTTATTGCAGTTTTATATAGCGAGTCATTATTATAGTATATGGAGTAAATACTATCAATTTACTAGTGGATGGTAAGTTGGTAACAGAACAAACCAGTAAAAAGTAGAAACTCTCGCTTTGGTAAGTCCAATAAAGTTTCTGATCTTATCTTGTATGCACATGGTTTTCTGTGAGCCAATAAAAATTGAAACTTCCCATCACATGTAAAAATGTAGACCACGCCTTCCTAGTCTACTTCTGTCCATCTCGTCTCTCTTGATCGATACAGAAAAGGTGGAATGTAATATTTTATTCAAAAATCGAATCTTCCTGGAGAAGCGACGCATTTTAATTGTTTATTAAAAGCGAATCGTTCGCGATTCCGACGATTCCTTGCGTCGCCGATACACACGCACGGTACGTCTCGAGAGGGCTTTTATTTCCACCCACCTATGGCTGAAAAAGGTGACCGAGCACCGCCAAATGACCAAAGATTCGTTGGCAGAACTGACCCACAACAAGCTTTGTGCTTTAACCAGCTCCTTCTTGACCCCGCTGTGTTGTGGGCTCAAGAAAACAACCGAGTGATTGAATTCACCGACCATAACTATAGACGTTACGCCCGACTACAGATCCAGGAGATCTTTGACAGCCTCGTAAATCTTTACGACCTTGTCTTCACCACCCACTGGAACATTCTCTGCCGCTACATTGAGGCCCAAACCATCCCAGCCGCATACGCTGGCAGGAACACTCGATACGCTGCTGCAGTATACGTTTCATGTTGGTTCCATGATCTCTATTGCTCTATACGTCGCTCCATCCGACGCCTCTCTAATGAAGCTTTTCGTGAGAGATTTCTCTTTGAAATAGTTCATATCTCCGAACGATACGACGTCTTTCTCGCCTATCTCCAAGCGAGTATCCGCCCAACCAGGATTAACCTAACCCATGAGACCACTCTCTACATACCCTACCTCTGTGATAATATCAATGAGAATGCTGCTGACCGCAACTTCTGGGGTATTAACGGTTACGTTGCTAATGAAGCCGTCCTCCATGGCATCATTGGTAACCTTGAAGACAGACACCAACTGAACTTCATTGACGTCCCACAAAACACCACTGGCAGACCCTGTTGGTTACTTGATTGGCATGACACCACCCAGGCTTACGCTTGGTTTCCCCGTGAATACAATTTCACCGACACCGACTGCACCCTTTCCTTTATCGTAGGAATCGCTTGCACTACTGCCCTTGCCCCTCGAGACACTGATGAATGGCAAATGTTTCCTGGCAACTTACGCCCTGCTGAGATTATCCCCGCCAACTATCGCCGAGTTCGAGCTCTTATCTACCATGGCGCCACTCACTACCGCCACATTCAAACCAGGACTCACCACATCCCTGATGATGTATGCAACGCCATTGAATTCGCTAACATCGAACTCTTGCAACCACCGGCTGTCACCACTACCCTCGGAGCTCAAATCCTAGGCCACACCACTGGACTTGCAATTCCAGCTACTGTCGCCAGCGCATCCACCGGCACCGCCCGATCACCTGGCCATGTCCCCGCTGCCACCATTGTCGCTGAGACTTTTCAAGCACGCCATCTACACTACCCCGCTCTGGAGCAGTATCGCATTGTCGATTATCTCTACTATGCTTCAGTAGTTTCACGTGTTGACCTCCATGGTCGTTTAGCTTGCCTTAGATCCATAATCAATCTGCGTAGGACTTGATTGAATAATTGATTTGGTTTTAATGAACATTGTTATTTTGACGAACTTTGATAACTGTGATGTAATGAACAGTACTTTAACTTTAGTTGACTCAGTTAGTTAAATGTTTAAACTTATCTATCTTGTTTATTTATTTATGTTTGCTTGATTTAATATCTATGCATACATCGTATTAGTTATGCATGTCTTTATTTTGATTTTGCCAGTGTACCCTCAGTATTACCTGACTGATACAGAATAGATAACTATCTCAATTTTTAAGACTGATATGATACGAAATCTAGATTTTCGAAGTCAGTTTCAAATAATTGTGAACTATGCAATTGAGGATCTATCCTGCAACACAAATCTAAGAGGTTCAAATTTTATACAAACTTAAAATCAATTGATTGATCTCAACATTCTTTGAAATGATTTTTATAGGGCATAATTACCATGGAGATAGTTTGACATGCATGGCATTAACTGCTGATTCAACTGTTGCTGTTACTGGGGCACTAAATGGAACGGTGCATGTGGTCAATTTGTCTTCTGGTCAGGTGAAATCCTTAATGTCTTTTTATGATTTTTTATCATCCGGTCTGTCGTTGCTCTTCCTTTTCTCTATATAAGCAGTGAGCAAGACTAATTTAGGTTCTTTTGGAGAAATTTAGCGATGAGGTATCTAGATGGTAACCATGTCCTCTAGGGTTGTATGAGATCTGTTTTTAGTTTTGTAGAAATGCTGTTTTGATGGTTTGCCCACTGCGAAATTATCATCTCCTATATGCATTACACCACTCTGTACCCAATATCCCTAAACACGTCCTTATTTATTATTTGGGGTGGCTTGCTTATGTTGTTTGCAAGCTTTTAAAAAACTCCGTTTTTTCCGTTTTATTGCCATTTTATCACCGAATGACCGTTTTATTACCATTTTATCACGGATAAATGCTAAATCACCACCCAACCGTCAAACTGCAGAAATCACAGTTTAAAACCTTGGTCGTTTTTTATATTTTTGTGATTGGCCATCATTTTTCAATAGTATTGCAGAACTTCCCTTCAGATATATTGATATTGTACAATATGTGATTGTGGGGTTTTATTTATTCCTATGTTTTTCTAGGTTAGGAGCTCATTAGTGGGTCATACAAATTCAGTAGAGTGTGCTGCTATTTCTTATGTAAGGTAATTTACTTGTGCAAGTACTTTCATATTGCATGTTATAGCATCTTATTTAATTGTCAGTTTCATAATAGTTTGGTTCTTGATGTGGTTTCTGAATCAATTCACCGCTGTAAGGTAGGTTAATCTAACTCTGAAAATTATCATATAAACAAATTAAATTCATTTTTTTAAGAGAAATAATTTTATTTTAATGAAGAAAAAGCTGAAAAGGGGGACAAACTTTGGAAGTGTCTTAATGACTTTAATAGATGTGACAATTTTTTACTCCTTTAATGCAAAAAAAGTTCAAAGCCTTTGTCCCAACTAGCTGGGGTAGACTTAGCAATGAGTCTCTTACCACTTGAGTGCTACTAGGCCACATGCAGAAGAGGGGGGGGGGGGGGGGGATTGGGCAAGGATAACAGAGAAAGAAGGTACTGAGATGACTAACTAATTGTTGTCCTATATGTACTATGTCAATGCAGTGGCTCTGCATATGCAGCAACTGGAGGAATGGATCACAAGCTTATAATTTGGGAGCTCCAACGCTCTTCTGCACGTTGCATTTGCGAACATAAGGTACTATAGATTACATATCTGCCATTTTGCTTTTGTTTTTATTTTTGCAACTGTATTATTCTTTGTCATGCTTGTCCAATGAATATAGTTGTAAATATATCCTTCTTTTTTATTGAGTCAGCTTTTATGTTGGTTAGGCACAATATGACACCTATCATTTTGATGAGCTTCCAAGACTTTTGGGGGCATAAGATGATTTTTTTTTTTCCTAGTCTTGCTTTTACCAATGATAGACATTTTAACTTTTTACAGAAGGGAGTAACATCTGTGGCATGGCTCGGCCAAACCCATTATGTGGCAAGTGGTTGCATAGATGGGAAAGTGCGGATTTGGGATGGTTTATCAGGAAATTGTGAAAGAACTTATGCAGGTGATGGTAAGGTGCTGTCCCTAGCCATAAATGCTGATGGTACTAAAATTGTTTCGGTCTCAGATGATGGTTTAGTTCGTGTATTTGGCATCTAAGGTTTCAGGTTGGGACTATATTAAGAGAAAAAAATTATTTGTCATTTTTTTTTATGTATAATCTGCTTGTATTAGTTCTACCAGTTATTGCAAGGTTTTTGATCTTAGTAAGTTAAGAGGATCTGGTGGTATTTGGAAATGATAATGATATCTCAGTTTACTAAAGAATGTATTGGTAAATGATCAAATTTTTGTTTTCATCTTCCAACTTTTAACTATCCCTCTCTTGATGAGGTTTATAATTGTGTATCACAAAGTTTCGAACAGCGTCACATTTGATAGCTGTCTGGTTGTTTTGGCTGCGCACACAAATATTTGGATAGCTTCATAAAATTGGCATGTATATTTACAGCAAGTCGTTATGTACATTTTTCTCAAGTAGCAAGCCTAATTTTTATAATACATATTTTCTTTTGTGATTTTTTTGAAACAAAAATAATGGAGTGATAGTACATATTTTCTAACTACGAACAGACTCAATACTTTCAAGATTGGCATTTTCTTTTATTATTTTGAAAAGATTGTCTATTTTTGGGCAAAAATGTATATTTTTTTTTTTGATCAGTGGCAAAATGTATTTGGATTACTTTGAGTGCTACATTTATTTATTTATTATTTAGGATCCTATTGAAAGAAACATCTGAAGAATTCGAGGCTCCCTAATCCTAATGTATGAATAACTGCAGAGGTGAAACCACTCGTCCGTTGGTTACGGATGATTACATAACGGATCCACGCATGCGTATCTGGACCAGATATTTTTCATTAGCTCTTCACATAACTTCTGTAACTGGTTGATTTATTGCAATCCAGTTGATAATTCTACCAAACACTACCAATGACTATTTGATATTCAATGGCTCCGTTTGGATGGATGCAAGAATAAGGAAATAGTTTTTTTCCTACTCTTAAATTTATTATAAACAATCCAAACTCTTAATAAAGTTACACACTTTTCAATGCTTCTTCCCTTGTTCCTCTTATTCCCACACCATCCAAACGGAGCCAATATTTATGGTCCCACAAAATCCGTCCTTGACTCCTTGTATAAGAATGGGGTGATTGAAAATGGAAAAATTTCGCCATGCCCAAAAAGAAGAGCCACTTAAATTTCAAACAGAAAAAAAGGAAGAGCCACAAATTTCAAACAGAAAAAAAGGAAGAGCCACTTATCAGATCTTCCGCAACATTCCGAGTAAACCATAAAACCAAGCAACAACCAAAATTGACATCATGAGTCGTGAAAGATCCAAACCCCAACATAATGCAACCTGAAAAATCGAAACATGAAATATGCCAAAATACAAGAAATCCTAAGAATACAAGTGATGTAAGATTGAATTATGGATTAAACCCAAATTAATTGACTTGAGTCTAATCCGTTGAAGTGAAGTGCTAATAAGAAATTAATAAAGTTGAATACTTCACTAGAAAATATGTTGCATTATGGCGTTGAGGACAAGATTTGTCAAGATATTGTAATTGGTATATGAGTGACTTCATTATAATAGCATGAGTTAACAATGATACTCCAAAATTCATAGAAAAACGAGTTTAGCAGGATCATAATTAACAAATCTCAACAACAATATGACTATACACAAGATCTCTTATTCGTTTTTTAAAGAAATTTCAAACAGGACATTTGTCAGCACAAGCGTCTGGATAGGTTTGGTAAATGCCTGCTATAGAATTAATGTTCATATGGCAGAGCAAACTTCTCAACAAACTTTGACCCCCCCCCCCCACCCGTCATTTGAAAAATTTTCTAATATGTATGTTATAATGTCTGTCTTGTTCCATGATATAGAAGAGTATGACCCCCTTGTTATTTAAAAGGCCTCGAAATGTAAAAGCCCACTACTTCCAAAAGTCCAACTGCCTAAGTTTAAGTTTGTTGTTATTAAACTAAGACTCAAAAACCTAAGTGCCTGAGTCGCTCCTTGTTATTAATTCTCCTTGTCCAATTATTTACCAATTACCACTTTACTTTCCCTGAGCGTCTGAGTCGCTCTCGCTCACTCAAAAATCTAACTTTGTTGTGCCTTGCCATGTACTTTTTGTTGAACTAATGCTTGTAAATTATAAATGTACTTTGACCTTATTAGTAAGTTAATTTATTAGTAGCAAATTATTATTTAAATTCATCATATTATCTTTCATTATTAATTTGTAATTTTAGGAAGCAGTGCCAATTTCTGATAAAGGTAAACAAGCATTGAACAATCGATTGAGGTTTCAGGTTTGTACTGTTATACATCTTAAGCTTTTTAATGTTGCATCAAAATTGTTTTTACTGTAGGAAAGCACTAACCTCTGGTCATTGTATTTCAGTGATGAGAAAACAAGAGCTGAAGAGCATAGTGTCAGGTATATAGATTCTCCAATTAAATTCTATACTGGTAAATTAAAAACTTTTTTAGCTAGACAGCTAGTAGTATTGTAAATTGAGGATATCTTAGTTAGTTATTGTACCAGTCACAAGTTAGATATGCTGTATCGGTCCAAATTAGGGTCTTGCGCACTAAATAAAAAAAAAATATATGCCCCTCCAATTATGAGATCCTGGCTCCGCCCTGCTCTTGACTTAACTCGAGATGCATCCGAACAAGATTCTGAGGAATCAGCTGCTTCTCCAAGCCGTACATTAAAAGACCTGGACTTCGGACAATATGAAACTTATCGTAATGGGTTTCCTTTATCAATAAGTTCACTTTGTGGTGTGATAACTCCTCTAACTTTATCAATAAGTTAGGGGTTTTAGGGAACATATATAGAGGCAACCTACTCCTCTGGAAACCCTAGACTTGTAAATAGTTTTCCATCCAAAGTGCTTTGGTTTCAAGCTGCTGACCAGGATCAATGCATACAGAAACATCCCACATGAACGAGAAAATGAGGAATCAATGCATACAGAAGACAAACACATGCTAATTGATGAGAACAAAATTTAACAGTAACAAATTAAGTACAGATAATTTTGCACTAATGTCCACTACAGAAATTGAAAATTGTAAAATATTTGAGAATTCTACCGGTACAAACAATGAAACCACTCCTCTAAAATTCCCAAATGATGTAGATTGGTGCTTAGTATCCTACAAAGAAAAAGTATGTGGGTTATTCAGCACGTCAGAAAAAGTAGACCAGGAAGAAAATTAAAAAGAAGTTTACATGGATTGATGAAGAGACGAGCTATGACAGACTAGGAAGATTATTGAAAGGACAAGGCACCTTTTCAACTGTACCAGCCAAGACATCATGTACGTAAGGTTTATATTGGTTGGGATCGAGGAAGTAAATACATCCCTCTCTAAATCCACTAGAAGGTTTACAAGTCATGGAGAAGCCATTCATCTAATCAAAGAACAGAATTTGATCCCCGATGTCACCAATTCGGACCCAGAAAGGCTTGCCATCTGCACTTCCATAATCAAGCCTGTATATTTGGAATACAGACTTGGATATTTTCATGTGCTGATCATAAAACCAGGATACTCTCAAAATCACTCCCGACGACACAACAAGGTAAGATTTTCTCGGGTACCAAGCATGTTCATCCTTGATATATGAATCCTTTATCAACTCATTCTCAGGTGGCGGTATAACATGTCTGGCTAGGTATCTGTCCCGATTGAGAACCACAATGCTACGGTCACGGATAGGATCTGCACCGGTCCAGACCATCCAAGGTGTACCGCAACACACATGCATATGCATAGGAGGAAGAAGAAACAAGTCTTTAGTGAGGGGATTGAAGAAAGACATGGTATTAGTGTGGTCAAGAAAAGCAAGAGTGAGTGCAGACTCCTCCAAATATCTAACTGTCAAGTACAGGTCCTCCGTCTATAGTAGGGATCGTAAGCGTTTCGCATGAGGAAAAAGAGTAGTATCGTTGTTGTTTTTCATGGATACAATATTCACAATCTCTTGGGAACAACTTGAGAAGCCATGGGTGTTGGTAGGGAGGGTCAGAGAGAGGTGCATAGGAGCGCCACGTACGTCTTGCAGATGACAAGGAAGCGGACAAAGTCGAGGAGGTCGGGAAGCTTCTTGGTAAATGAGATGGAGTAGCTCGGCTAGCTGGAAGTTCTGACCAGTCCTTTTCTTCACCTGACATTGCCATTGAGCGAGAGAGAGACCCCCGCGGAATGGTGCAGATGGTTCATGAAAGTGTTTAATAAGGGGTTTGCATGATTCGTCTATTATTAGATTGTAACACCCGATTTTTCCGACTTTGACCAAAGTTGACTACTTTGACCAATGTTGACTGAGTTGACCAGAATTTTGACCATTGACCAAATTAATCAACTTTTGACCGTGATTGAACTTTCTTGAGCTGAACCGTAAATGCACCGGAAAAAAAAAATAGGATGACACCTCCTGCTTAATTCATGTGAATCTCTCTTGACACTTGCCTCTCCATGGGTACCACGTGTCACCTCTCAAATTTATCATGCTTATTTCTCTTGCCACGTGTTACTTTGAATAGCATCTTAATTCCTCATATAAATCATTCCATATTAACTCCTGTTGAATCCGATCCATAGTTATACCATCTCCATTTATAAGAGAAATCCAAAATTTAAATATTGCTTTGAGATGTCGAGGGATTAATTTGATTTGTCGATCAATTGGAATTCGAGTCTACGCCGCAGTCGGGATAGTCAGTTTGATTTGTTCATGATTTCTGGATTGTTTAATCAGGTAATCGGACTTCTCTATGTTTAATTTCGTATTGTTTGATTGATTAGATTTATTGTTTGGTTTTGATTGAATATGTTTATCTGAATTGTGATTGATATATTTTACGGGATATCGGAGTTTGGAATTGGATATGAATCTAGATTTGAATCTGAATTTTGTGCCCTGATACTCCTAAGTTCGGAGAGGGGCCGGTTCTGATCCTCCTGGCATCGGGGAGGGACCACTGTGACCGGACCCGATTATCTCCGTAAAATATATTATTTGTTATATGAATTAATCCGATCTGATTGAATTTTGTGATATTAATTAAATGTAGAGAAGCTGCGTCGTTAAATAACCGGTTACTGAGGTTTGTACCTGACTCTGTTTGCTTTTCTGTTGCGACGTAGGTTGACGGACCGTCGGATGGATGCAGAAGATACTGTTTTCGACTCGCATCCCGCGACCCGTCGGTGCGGGACGTGACATAGATATTACATGCATCTATTATTATATATATTTTAATGATATATATTATGCCAAGAATAGCTTAAAATTTGGCTATCGAAATCAATTTAAGTTTTCTAAATCAACAAATGGGCACAGTTTAAGTCCAATTCGTCTAATTTTTTTTTTTTACCAACAGAACTTTTTACTACATAAATTATATATGGTGTATTTTATGTTTTTAAGAGGTTCAAATGTCTCCCGTATACTTTCAGTTTTACAAGTTGAAAATTTGCAAAATTACATGCAACAATTAAAATAAAATTATTAGATATGAATAATTGTAAAATTCTAGCACAAGTACGTTGTCGTTTGATTTAATTTTGTGGTGAGTAGTTCTATGTTGTGCAGAATAAGAAAGATGTTCGGGGCTTGCACCAAACAGTACTGTAAGTGGATTTGAGAAGGGACTATCAGTTCGAGTTGGGTATCATCTAAATATACCTAAATACAAGGGACAACATTCGTAATGTCCAAGTTGGGTTAGCTTTGAAGTTCATGCTCACTGGTCTGAATGATGTCTGGAGTAATAATGTATCTAAGTAATGTGAAGGCTTATAAATCATGAGGAGGCATTAGTTGTTTGGAAATAATTGCGTTTTCTGAAAAAAAAAACTTCTTATATATGTTTATTCTCACAAAAAGAAAATGATATTAGAACAATTCTCATTGCTTAATTAAATAACAATTCTTTTATAATAAATCAATATGATTTTGACGACTCATTTTTAAGGAAATTTTGTTAACTCATGACCATAGTTTAACTCAAAACAAAAAAAGGACAAAGAATTCTTATATAAGACCAAAAGGAGTCATGCACCCAAATTTGAATGCGAGGGTATCCTCCGCCAACCTTTTGAGGTTGGTAGAGGGCCAACTCTTGATCCGAACCGTTTGATCTAATCTCGACGGTTAAGATTTTTCGGGCCTATCAATCTCAGTTACATGCACGGGACTTCCTTAACCGTTGAGATTAGATCTAACGATTTAGATCGAAAATTATCACTCTACCAACCTTAAAAGGTCGGTAGAGGATGTGATTCCAATTTGAATAACCACCACGTCTACATAAGCTGGTTACATAAGAGAATGAAAATGAAAATAAATAAAAAGACCTATATAAGAACAAAAGGCGAATTTTGAAGGAACCTAAATCCTTAAAGATGTTATATGAAATTTTACAATTTCACAGGGGTATTTATGCAACATTACGAATTTATACCTATATAAGAGTTAGCAGCAATTTCTGTAATTAGGTTTCCGTTAGCCGTAATTTCTAGTCTGCCCCACTCAGCAGTGTAAAAGGTATCCTCAATTGTAATAATTTTCTCCATACCTTTTTTTTTTAAACCATTTTGCCAAAGGCAACTGAGCAAGGGGCAACGATGGATGATGTTTTGTGTTGTATAAGGCATCCATTTACTTCATGGGAACGAAGAGACGAATCATATGTAAAATTCTTTTTACATGAAATTGAGATCACAGTTTAAAACTTTTTAATTCCAACTTCCAGGAAATATTATTTTATCAAAATAAAACCTATATACATATCAACAGAACATTTGATGTATTTGGTTAATAATTGCGGCTAAAATCAATTTGTAGAGCACAAACTTATTTTCATGTTTTTCACAGCTGATATGATATCTAATAATTTTGGTGTTTTACGTATAAAATCCCTGCCTTACAGTGTTTTTTCATCCTTCTGTTTTTATAATCATCTTAAATAGAAAGGCTAAGTTTTTTTTTTTTTTTTGGAAATCACTGAAGTTAATGTCTTATGTTACAGCTTAGTTACCAAACTGTGATTTACTTCTCAAAATTGTTTTAAAACTAACGGAATCGTGACGCCACTTCTGAAATCAGCAATAATCCATATATAACCATTTCTAGAAAATAATCTATGCCAGAAAAATATATGTTAACATCAGCAAGGTATGGTTCACAACTTCACATCATCAGTAAAACTTGCCCACATGACCACATCAATTGGAAATCGTCCATATCACCAAATTATATTATCAGTTTTATTCATATCACGTGATCTATACAATACATATTATTATTGGGAGATAAATGAGAATTTGGTCAACAATATATTATCAAGCAGGTCCGGTCTTCAAAACAATGGGGTCTAGCACTAGCCAATACCAGAAGAACCCTATCAGGAAATTTATTTATACAAGTTCAACTGATAGATCTAGCAACGTAAATTCATGCTCCAACAACATTACTAAATGAGCTATAATAAAGCTATAAATAAATGCTAGTTTTCACAAACTCTGAATTTTGGAGAAGATGGCATAAAACTAGAAGCTACGAAGTACGAACAATAAACATTGTTACTAGGTAATAGGAACAGAAATGGGCCGGTTGTTTTTGTGGGGCAGTTCTATTTGGGGATTGAGATATTGTTGCAGCTAATAGAAATTACTAACTTTTTGTAAAATTTGATGAGGCCATGAGAATGAGATCACCTCATGAGGCCCTTTAAACTGACTATTTGTATAAGACTTTACTCATAATACATTTGGTGTCACTTAACAGGATCCTTAATTATTAACCTTGCAATGCATCATATGTGATTCTGACTTCTGACAAAGAATATTGTGTGGCTCCGTTAAAGCAGTAAATTTTGAAAACCTCAACCAATATATTATAATATTCTCATAATTCACAGAATTGACTTTGACAATAGCAAAGATTAGAAAAGACTCAAAGAGAGAGAGGATGGATGGATCCATGTTGATGCAGAGGAGATGCGAGAATAGGTTGGTTGGTTTCTCTCTTCGATTTCCTCTTCTACTTTCTTTCCTGGAGGTGACAGACAGACTGACAGAGACGAGAGAGAGAAGCGGAGAAGGGATTCAAACCAAGGAAGGAGGCAAGGTCGCAAGGAGCCAAGGAGACGAACGACTGAACGATTGAACGAGGCGAATCAAATTCAAGGTTTCATGTTTTTATTTTTATTAATCAATCTGGACCATCGGAAGGAATCCAACGGCTCGTATGAATCCAAAGGATCTGTCTACTGTCTGAAAGCAGGGTCAAACATTTTTCCTAGGGCTGTCAAAACGTGATAAGTGGCACGGAATGACACCAAATCGTTATCGTGCCGCTTATTAAACGGTACAATACCAGCATGTCACTTACCGTTTCATTTATTAAACGAAACTATTTTCTGTGCCATCAACCGTATATTACACATAAAACGGTTTGAAATGAGGTTGAAATGGTCGAAACGGTATAATCAACTGTGCCACTTAAAAAACGATATAATTTTCTGTGCCACAAACCTTTCCATTTTGGTTAAACGAAACGACATAACGGTAAATAGTGCACCGTTGACAGCCCTAATTTTTTCTGTGTTCAGACTTCAGACAGGGGTTTGAAACTTTGAACGCAGGGGCAGGGTCAAACTTTTCTCTGCGTTCAGCCGCCTTGTCTAGTATCGGTTCATCCTATCGGATCGGGTCGGCTTTCGGCCCATCGTAACCCATTTCTTCCGCCTACTCGCGTCTAGTAGTAGGACCCACGATTCATTGACTCGTAGACTATACGCCGAGTGCAGACGCTATTGTAACACTACTTGTTTTTTCCAAACAATACAAGAATAAAGAATTTAGGTCCTTATTTTTATACTAACAAAACCATGATATAAAAATAAAGAATTTGAACAAGCACGCATACCGAAATTCCTTATTCACGGCTGATCCAAACACATCCATACTTTAGCAGAGGATGAAGATCTGGAGGACTAAATTGATTCTCTAGCTTGTGTCTTTTTCTGTGTTGGTTCTGTTGTAGCCGTGCAGACTTATTTAGTCTTAAATTCTTAATTGACCTTTTTAGTCTTAGGAATATTATTACTTTTACTTTTGATCTAAGTCACTGGCTATGTGACTTTCTTTTGTAAGAATTTTTTTTCATGTGTAATGGATGCAGGCGCCTTTTTAGGGTGCTTTTATCAAAAAAAAAAAAAATTCAATGCGGCCCAGGCCCTCCCTCCACTTGCCTCCATTTCTCAATTCTCATCCTCGATCTTTTCCAGTTCTCTTCCCCCCCCCCCCCCCCCCCCCCCCCCCCCCCCCCCCTAAACCTCCAATGCCAGTCTCCTCTACTCCTTCCTCCAGCCCTTCATTTTCAAACCCCTCCCTCCTAAACCCACCTTCCTCTGATCCTCTCCTCTCCTTCCCCACAAACCCAAAACCAAACCCAGGCGAGTGAGGTCAGGTGGCACAGAAATGGATCAATATTTTCATTGTATTGTTTCTGTGTATTATAATTAATTAATTAATTCATTACTTGGATTCTAATGATTTTTTGTTTATTTATACTTGGAGCACATGATCTACTTCTTTGCTGAATTGAATTGGGCTGATGCAGTACTACCTGATCCAATACCAATACTGCCCCGGCCTCCATGCTAGCAGCACTGGCCATGTATTCGGCTTAATTTGTGCAAGTTCCCTCTGGATAGTCACACTTAAAGCGCCATACCATACGTCGTACTTTGAATATCAGCTAATGTAACTGACTTGTCTCGTTCCATTCTATATTTAGGACATTATTTCAACATTCTCGAACAGTATTTGTGAATGTCATGTAAACTTTATTAGATATTGTCTAAAATCTTTGACAAATGCAAATATATAAACTTTTCATATTACAATTACAAATCAGTTAATTTAATCTTTTGATAATTTATTGAGCAGGTAGTGCAGACAAGTCCTCTTACAAGTCCTGGTGAATGCTTATCGGTTGTTTTGCTTTTCATAGTAGAACAATGAAGAATTTTTGCTTTTATATGTGTAATAACGATGTTTGATGTTATTTTTATTAATTTTTGTTTTTGTGGATGCAAGTACTGGGTGATGCCACTTTGAGAGTTTCTTTTCTTTCATTTAGATAAAAGGGGATGTGGATACCAGTTTACTGGTACTGAACAAAGATATTTATAGGTTAAAGATAAATGGGCATTAATTGATGTAACTCAGCATCAAACTTCTTGTGAAGAAACTACACATGATGCTCAATAGAACTATTTTTTTGAACGATTTTGATAATGCAATAAAAAAAATATATTCTTATTGAATCATTGAATAATTTGTTTGTCTCAAGCATGTGTTGCTTTTGTGTACAGAGATTAGTCCTTAGGGCACATTGTCTACAAGAGGGATCATTTAGTGACGTAATGAGATAAAAACTATCAGAAGTAATGTGGTTATGAAATGACGAAGAATGTTCATTTTGAAGGGTTATCTCAGTCATTTCTTGTGACATTGTAATTTGCAAAAAGAAAAGGTGTTCAATGATGTAACTTGTAGTCAAGAATGTATTTTTAGCTTCTTAGTCAATATTACAGGAACTCATAAACAAGATTTGTTGTGTGATTTTTTTCATAAACAATACATATGAACTGTTATTGTGTATACAGGAAGTAAGGCAGAAAGGGTTCTTGCTAGTGTCAACTGATATAACAAGCAGAGGGTTTGATTTGCCACAAACAACACATATCTACAACTTTGACCTTCCCAAAACTGCTATAGATTATCTCCACCGTGCTGGATGAACTGACCGAAATCCACTCTCTGACTCTCAAAAGAAATATGTACTGTTACATGCAAGCTTTATTGCACAGCATGGGAGATTTGTTCTCCAAAAATTTGAGAATAAGCTGATGTTTCAGTGTGAACAGCTATCTTCTCTACATTAGATAAAGAAAATAGGAAGAGAGGTTTGGACCTCCTAGAAAATATTAAGGGGAAAAAATACCAGAAGTTGACAACTTGATAATGAATTTATACATTAAATATTTTCTATTCCGAAAATTAATTATCATATTTAGAATATTTTTTTATATGCACTATTCAATAGGTTGTGTACACACATGTATATAGTAAGAGGTCATACACCATAAGGAAATAGAACAGGAAGCCAGCACCAGGGAAACAAGTTACATCTTTAGACCTTTATATAGTTTAAAAGAATATGATCTTTTCATGTAAGAAACAATCTAAATAGAAAAAAAAAGAGTCCAGAAAATAAATTTAACTCAAGCCAATGGGAGGAGACATGGGCACAAACAAGCACTGGACGTGCCAGGAAACAGACCAGTTCAACAAGTAAATCTAATGAGTTAAGTTTAGGTGTCATAGTAATAAATTGGCAACTAGATACCTCGGTTAGCAAGGATGGTTCAAAGAAAAATCTAATCAGCAAGGAAATGATACACTGTCTAGGAAACGTACAGTATTCAGACTTGTATAGTAATAATCTTCAATTCTTTCGATTTAAGACAATCTAGTGAGCAAGGAAAGTAAAACAGGAAGGGAAACAGGCCAAGCTTTTAAAATTAAGAGAAATAGAATTAAATAAAGAAAAAGAACCAGGTTTTGAAATTCAGGAGAAAAACAGATCCGAACCCACATTAGAAGTAATTTATGCAAACTACTCCTTTTATCAGAATAAAATTACCGCTTTATATTTTAGTCTCAAATATCAGAAAATATTACAGCAACATTTTCAATGCAGTTAAAAAAGTAATCAGAAAAGCCTTTGTCACCAGGAAATTTATAAAAGATGTCCCTGGACTAAGGGATCTGTACCAGAATGAAAATGAGAAGTGGTACAACCCTGATATCAGTTACAAGCAACATCAGAACTCATATTTACACAACATCAAGTCAAGAACATTAGAAAATAACCCAAGCAAATGAAGAACTTGAAGTGTATGGACTAGCACAAACTACAGTAAGAAAATTTAACAATAGGGTTGCAAAAACCATCAGATTACTAAAATAGAGAGAAGCCACAACATAAAGAACTTAATTTCCAACGGCAAAAAGCAGATAGTTCCGTCTTAACGTATTAATATCTGTTCTCAACGGATGGTGCAGAAAGGTTTTAAAAAACTGAATTCCGTTCTCAATGATCGAGTTCAATTCCATTCTAACTGATTCATATCTGTTCTCAACAGATGGTGCAGAAATTCCGTGCTAAACGGGTCGAGACCCATTCTCAACGGATGGTGCAGAAAGGTTTAGAAAGCTGGATTCTGTGACTTCCGTCTTAACAGATTAAGCTCCGTTCTCAACGGATAGAGCAGAAAGGTTTTAAAAAAACTGAATTCCATTCTCAAAGGATCGAGTTCAATTACGTTCTAACGGATTAAGATCCGTTCTCAACGGAAGGTGCAGAGATTTTTAACAGATTTTCATCGGTTCTCACGAGTTTAATTCCGTTCTAAACGGGTTGAGTTCCGTTCTTAACAGATAGTGCAGAAAGCTTTATAAAAAACTGAATTCTGTGACTTCCGTGCTTAACGGATTTGCATCCGTTCTGAAACGGATCCCACTGGAATGGAATGAGAAAAGCAAAATCATCAAGTTCCATTTCTTTTTTCTAGGTTAACGAATTAATCATCAATAATTTTTTCTACTTCCGACTTCTATGGCTTCTCTATTCATTAACTAAGCAGAAATAAACATCATCCACCAGAATTGAAAATATTACAATAATAATGATATCTCTGAACAATACTATCAATTAATTAGGGGTATTTTAGTCTAACAAGAGTGTTTTATCAATTTTAGGGATGTGCAAATCAATTCCCAGAAATTTCCTCCCCTTCCTCTGCTCTCCTAACTCCACGCCTGATCCTCGGCTGATGGCGCTTTAATGGGTGGTTTATTTATTGCACCCGTTAACATGAATTTGGACTGTTATTCGATAAAAAGAAATTATGGACTCTATCTGGACCTGAATTAAGGTAGAACTAGCCCGCATCTACATTTGGGAAACGAGTGAATCTAATTATCAGTCCCGAATTTCAAAGTAAACACATAAAATAGACAATTTGAACATATAAATTATCAAAGTGAACACATACAAACAAATAAGTTATATAAAAAATAAATTAAATATGCATATACAAATCTGAACAGATATGACAAAACTTATTTCTTTATATGCGTTCACTTTGATCATCTATACGTTCATCTTGTCTATTTTATGTGTTCATTTTGTTCAAGCGATGACAAGTGATAGCAAAAATACAAATGACAGATATCATTCTCGTTTAAAATCTCTATTCACAATAAAATTTGCCTTGGGAAATAGAAACTTTTAACTTTTAATAATTTGTTTATCCAACATCGTTATAGTTACATTTATTATTGGTGTATACCAGAGAAAAAATAGGAGTTTGGGAAGTATATAGAAATTATAAAACTATTAATTTTTATGTCGAGATGGAGCAAGAGAGTGGTTTTTTATTGGGAGTAAAGTGGCACAGTTAATGTCAGATTCCATATGAAATATTCAGGAACCTCACTCCAACTTTTCTATTGTACATTTAAAAAAAAAAAAATGAAGATGACCATGATGATCGGTTTCTGTTTTAGAATGTCATCATTAGGTGCGACCTGTGTAACAAGATATCGTAGTTATGAATTAAGACGCTTAAACTTCTTTTACTCCAATCAGATTATTCCCTTGGGGAATAAAATGTAGGTACAGTGTTTTATTTATTTATTTATTTATTTTTAAACTAGATTAGATGTTCCTTTTATTATTATTATTTTTAGAATATCGTTTCCAAGATTATTGTCCATTGGTATCACATTTTCAATTGGAGAAAATAGGTCTAAATTGCACCTTTGTCAACATTTATAAAAAAAGATGTTATGATTCCTTTCTGTATTAAACAAATATACTTTCAGATGATGCAAAACTATATATCGCCAATTCATCTAATAAATTCTAACTCAACATCATCTAAACAATAATAATAATTCTAATTCATCATGTTGTTCCCTTGAACTTGAACTGCACCATCTTCGCCTCCTTTTTCCCTTTCGCCGATTCAGAGAGGCGGCACTGATTGGGATTGAGATAGGAACAAGGAATTTGCTAGGGGTTAGCCTTATATAGCTATAGCGGGATGGGAAGGGGTCCAAGGGGAGATGCACCAATTTGAACCGATCACTTGCTATTTCTGAACCGTCCGTCTCAATTCGGGAAACTCATGTCCTGGGATTACCAAAGTGCCATATTGAAGGTTGTCAATAATTAAACGAAATTCTCTGGACCGCAATCCAGTGGACTTCTTTGATCTCGTCCGTCTGATCAATTATGGATGTCCCGTGATTATAATCAAATTGTAAGGCTCGAAAAAATTTTAACCGTTGGAATTAAATTAGACGGCCCGTATCAATTGATGAGGAGGAGCCTCCTATCAATAATAGTAAGTATAGGATCAAAATAAAAAGGGTTAAAAGAGATGAGGAGGAAGGAACCGGTCACAGTATACGAGCTGAGTTCGAGCGAGTTGGGGTCAACTCAAATTCGACTTGGCTATAACTCGAGTTTGCTCGAGTGGAGTTGGAAATACTTTCGAGTTTTTTTAAGTTAGCTCAAACTCAACTCGTCTCTAATTCGAGTTGGCTCACTAGTCACGAGCCAACTGACGTCAGTCTGTCTACTTCAAATTTTCATTAGTTTTAATTGATACATTATTTCAAAATTAAGGTAATTGATATATACAATAATATAAAGAATAAAATTTATCATGAATTTTATTCTTTTTCGTTGATTTGAAGCAAAATATGTCTTGAAACTCAATATTAATATTCATAGATCATATTGATAAACTTATTACACACCTTTTTCATGAATTACCTGTGAGCTTAGAAATGCGGGTCCCTCTCTTTGTGAGGGGTGAGCAAAAAGCTCGTAATTCATGATTTTACTCGAATTCGACTCGTGAAAAGTTCGGTTTTAACTCGAGCTAAAAGAAGTCGGGTTGGCATAACTTGAGTTGAACCAACTCGGTTAATCGACGAGTCGAGTTTGAGTTAGGCTCAGCTCGGCTCGTTGACTCGTAGATGACTCGTGACGTAATAAATTTTAATTTTTTTGAAAATTATCAATATGATCTATGAATATTAATATTGAGTTTCAAGACATATTTTGCTTCAAATGCGGGTATATTTATAAATTTTATCTTTTATTGAATTGCTGAGTCAGAGACAAAAAGAAAAAGAATCTTTTATCGGAATTTATTGGGACAAAAGGAAAATAAAGATACAATTTCTTTTAATTCCATTTTGTTCTGAATTGTGAAACACAAGTAACACATTAACAATTGTCATATTTTTTTTTCCTACAAAATTATTCACGCAATGTTATGACTTTCACGAAGTTGTCGCTTATCATGATTTTTCTCACACTGAGAGAAGGTTAGTCATGCATTTTGAATGACCAGCAACTTCCACAACTAAAGCTTAGGGCCCTTAAAAATCACAGGTTTAATAAATTAGAATTTTGTCGAGTAGATGGATCGCAGTTCAAGGGGAGTCTTCAATCTATTATGATGTTGGGATTTGCTGTGGAAGTTGTTACGATATTGGAGATTATAAAAAATTTTAATTAATTTGATATTTTGTAAAATATCTAGGTGCTGACCCTAAGTGCTAAACCCCTTCAGATTTGTTCTCAATTTTTCAGATTTGAAAAAATATACGTCATACTAGATTTGATATATAGATACCCTAATTATATCTTCCTCAGACTTGGCTAAGATCAAAATCAAGTGTAATTATTAGCAATAATTCCTCAAACGACGCTCTTAATCAAGTGTAAATATGCATATTTATTCTTATTTACCAAATCATCCTTGTCCTTGTCTAAAATTAATGATTTTGGGCCATCTCAGCTTATACTGGTTTAGCCCTCTTGTGGACTACATTGGTCTTTTTTTTTATTTAAATGTTTTCAATCTAGTGGCTGGTCCACAAAAATTCAAAACTCGTAATTCGCTCAAGTTCGATTGTTAATTCGCTCAAGTATATTATCTTTCTAGCACGTAAAGCGCAGTGCTAAGATGAATAAGATAGTATTGTAATACTTTGCTCTCATAAAACTATAGCCGAGAAAGGGAAAGAAATTTGCCTACCCTACATGTAAGAGTCCCCTATACTCATAGGGTATCCAATTCTAGGATTCTTTAGTATTGTCAGTGACCACAATTAGTTGATTTGACTTCTTAGTATGTGGTCTTATTGAGATATAACAATTAAACATGTTTTCCTAGATAGCCATTATCTAGTCTCTCAAAAAAATAAAAAAACAATTAAACATGCCATAATTATCTAGATGCAGAAGAAAGATGATGACGTTCATGACATATTAAGTAAAAAATAAATTTTCTTGTTGGTATGTTCGCTATTCAGAAGTGAGCATGCATTTAATAGAAGTCATAATTGGTAATAGCTTAATTTGATAATCATTTTGTTTGTTTATGTTTAGGAATAAAATGTGCAATGAAAACTCGTAATGGAAATTTCTTGGCTCAAGCATTGGGATATCACATCGCTGACAGATTTTACTCTCCATTTTATTTTTGCATGAATAAGAGAGTGTTGTCTTAAGACTTACCAAATCACTGCCATGTTGATGTGTCAATTTGCTTGGCGATATATTGCATCAAAATCTCATTTCAGTTTTCAGATGACTCGATCTCTGCATAATTGTAAAATAGAGGAGATAAGTTTTTGGTGTCGTCAACCTATGCTTTATTTTTCTGTAACAATCTCATTTAATTTTATTTTTATTTATTATGGTAGTAAGGCAAAAGTATTTTTGGAAGCTACAACCTACTTTATCTTCGATTATGAGTTTATGACCAACAAGCTTATAAAGAGATTGAGGTACTTTTGTCATTTATATTGTAATGAAACTATGGCTAACTCATTTATATTTTAGTTGATACAATTTGTTGGAATCGAAAAATTGTTAGAGTGAGTTAGTTTTGGAGGCATAATTTTGTTCCTTTTCATTGGATCTCTATAGAGAACACTGGAAATCTAGGGAACATATTTTTTCACTTCTCAATACTTCCATTGTACAGAAATTTAAAAATTAAATGCAAACAGATTTATTAGGTTGAATTTGACCGAACCCTCTAAAGTGCATTAAACGGGTTGTGTCGATCGTGTTGATGATTCACTTTTTCAGTCGCTACTTTTGTCTAATTCTGATTTTAAGGGGTTACAAATCAAGGGTAAAGCCATGAAGCCTTAAAAAATGAAAGGGGGCAAAAGAAAAAAAAAAAGTTAAAAGGGAAGCTCGAGGTCCAGTTGAAACCTAAATAGCTTGTGCTTCTGGTAGATCTCGTATATATTGGAACAAAAAGAAATTGGAGGTTAATATTTACTGCGAACTAATGATGTCTAAACTGGTACAAAAACATGTTTGATAGGACTGCTGAATAAGAAATTGGATGCACTATGAATAAGAAATAAGCACCAAATTCCTTATTCATGGCAGTGTTTGGATTGGGGTGGGAAGAAGAGAATAAGGAAAGAAGGGTCCAAATTTATTATTAAGTTATACACTTCTAAATACTTCTTCCCTTCTTCCCACACCTGTCCAAACGGAACCCATGTGAAACCAAACAATACATGAATAAGTAATTTGGACTTATCCGGTTGTTTATTTATATTCTAGCAAAATTCTAGAATATGAATAAGCCCTTCCTTCTTCAAATTTCTTATTAACTCAACATCCAAACACTAATGTCAGAGCCCAAATTCCAGTAAAATTTAAATTTTGCGGGTTCACATGTGTCAGCGCCAATGGGTCCGACGCAATCACCATCTAATCAGAATACTGAAAGCAATAATTTTGTATTTCCTATACTTAATTTAAAAAAATTGAAATAAATTAGATATGAATTTTTCCTTCTGTTTAATGATTTAAGATTAAAAATCAGAAATTATAAGTGTCATCTCTAATTATGTCATTCCTGCCATCGTTAAATACAAAGTGAACACTTACAGCCAGACAAGATAAACATATAGACTATTAAAATGAACACTTACAAACAAATAAGTTTTGTCATCTCTTGTTCAGAGTTTTATATGCACATTCAACTTATTTTTATTGAACTTATATGTTTGTATGTGTTCACTTTTGATCACTATATATGTTCACCTTATCTGTTTTAAGTGTTCACTTTTTGTTTAGCGATGGCAGGAATGACAAAATAGCAATAATATTATTATAACGAATCGCAGACAAAAATAATACCACAACAAAATTATAAAAAAATGAGAATAATATTAAATATTTCATTACACCTATTCAAATATTACAATTTAATTGAGAAAATATACCACTTTAAAAGACAACAATTTAAATATATCAAATTTTCTTAAGAATACTTCATTTGCGCTTCCGTGAGGCATTCTGTTTAGCTTCATTCTGATGTCGTCTAATATGTGACAATAATGCTCTAGTACCGAAATCTGGACATGTTTTATAATGTCTGAACATATTTTTATTGCATATAGCATTTATATCAACAAATATTAGAACCTCAATTCCACGATCTCCAGCAGATTTAGAGCCATTCCATGCCTATATAAACAGAAGAGCTTCAATGTAGAAGGGGTTCGAGATGAGATGGCAATCAGCAGAATTAGAAGCTGGGAGGAGTGGAGTCCACATGCTGAGATGGCAATCAGAAGTTGGGCAAGGTGGGAATGATATCCTTTGTGGGATTTGCAGAGTGTATAGCTGCATCACAACCGTCTGATCAATAATGGGTGCCCCGTGATTAATATCGGATCCGTACGGTCTGTAAATCTTAACCGGTGAAATTAGATCGGACGGTCGACAAAAGGAAGGCATAAGATCCTCAGATGTTCCCTTGGAAATGACTACTATTTACCTTAAAAAGAATTTCTCCAGCGTAATAAATTCAAAGTAAAAAAGAGAAGGATTTGTAGTATATAAAACCAGGAGCAAGGATTGGGCATGACAAAGCCATATCAGTACCCTGAATGGTTATTGGTTCGAAAGCTGTGCTTGGCAATATCCCAAGGTCACAAGAGACACAATAAACTTAAGTGGCGTGAACAGCAGAAAAAAGGGGAAATGGATGTGCATTGCATCCAGGAATTAAAAGAGAGATGATCCAATGGTCTAGAAAATTCAGAAAGTTAAATAACAGATTCTAAGTCAAACATAAGCAATCTAAGTCAAGGAATTCAAAAATCTAAGTCAAACATACAGCAGGGATCAGATTCTGTCTAAAATTTTAGGCATAGGAACTTAATAAAATAGAATTTAATCAACTGGGAATGATTGTAGAAACCCTTGTCAGATGTCAAGTTGTTTTTGGCGTATATGAACTTTTGTTCTACAGAAAATTAGTGTTTGGAGAGCAACATCCTCAATAAATTTTGCAGTGTGAATGAACACGAAGCACACAACTCGACTTAATTCTTAAAATATCAAATCTCACAAATAAGAGGAATTAGATCCGTTGTGAACGGATGTCGCTTTTATGGTATTCGTTGAGAACGGATGTCACAAAATTTGTGGTATCTGTCGAGAACGGATGCCACTTTGTGGTATCGGTTGAGAACGGAAGAATCCAATTCTGATCTCCAACAACATCCGTTGAGAACGGAAGTTGTTCCGTGGAGAACGCTAAAAGCCCAGGATCTCCAATGCCATCCGTTTAGAACGGAAGTTTTTTCGTTGAGAATGAAAACAGCCCAGTCCTGATTTCAACGACATCCGTTGAGGAAGCAAAAAGCCAAGTCCCGATCTCCAACGACATCCGTTGAGAATGGAATTTGCATCCGCTGAGAACAAATGTCACTTTTGTGGTATCCGTTGAGAACTTAATCTGATCCGTTGAGAACGCAAGAAGCCCAATCTATCCCAATCCAAATCTCCAACGATACGAGGCAGCGTCTCTGTTATTCTCCACCTCCCTCCCTGAGTCCGATAAACCTTCTGTTCTTCCTACTTCCGGTAACAGAAATTGAAGACTCGATTAGTTTGTTAAGAGTTAATTACACAAACCAGGAGCTTGGAGAGAAGCTGGTGAAGCTGAGACCAGCAGATCAGGGAGAGAAGAAGGAGATCCAAGCAAGGGTTCTCTTTGTCCAACTGAGGAAACTGCAGGCGTGGAGGCCGTCGGCTACGAGGAGGACAACTTGCTTGGCAGGAGGATTGAATGAAAAGGACGAGGCACTTTCGTGGTATCGGTTGAGAACGGAATTTATCAGTTGAGAAAGCAAGAATCCAATTCCAATCCCCAACGACATTCATTCGTTGAGAAAGCAAAAATCCCAGTCCAGCAGTCCCGATCTCCAATAACATCCGTTGAGAATGGAAGTTAATCCGTTGAGAACGCAAAATGTACAGTCCTGATCTCCAATAACATCCGTTGAGAACGTGAGTTAATCCGTTGAGAACGCAAAAAGTACAGTCCCGATCTCCAATATCATCCGTTGAGAACACAATAAGCCCAGTCGCCAGTCCCGATCTCCAACTATATCAAAGTTGAGAACGGGAGTTATTCCGTTGAGAACGTAAGAAGCCCAATCCCAATCTCCAATGACATCTGTTGAGAACGGAACTTGTTCCGTTGAGAACGCAAGAAGTGCAATCCCGATTCCAATGACATCCGTTGAGAACGGAACATGTTTCGTTGAGAACGCAAGAAGCCCAATCCCGATCTCCACTGACATCCATTGGGAACGAAAATTCTTCCGTTGAGAACGCGAGAAGCCCAACAACAACATGTGAGACATGAAGTAGCATCTCTGTTAATCTCCACCTCCCTCCCTCTCTTCCTCCCTCCCTCCCTCCTCCCTCCCAATCCCAAATCCGATAAAACTTCCGTTCTTCTAGCTTGGAGAGAAGCTGCTGTGATGGAACTATTGGTTTTCTGATAAAGGAAACATGTACTGGTAAAGAGATAGAGAGAGATAGAAACTGAATGTATTCAATGTAATAATGTATGTTGTACAGAGAGAACTCTCATATATATAGCCAGAGTAATTCTATCCCAAGAGCCTAATTACAGCGCATTATCTACCTAATTACATACTAAAACCTATCTGGACTTGGTCCACACTAATTACTTAATGTAGAGACCATCTTGCAATCCTCTGTGGTTGAGTCTTGATTCTGTTCAATATGCTGAAACTGAGACCAACAGATCAAGGAGAGAAGAAGAAGGAGAAACAAGGGTTCTCTTTCTCCAACTGAGGAAAGAAAATAATTTACAACATTACCTTTGAATTGATCAAGTTCCCACCATACATTCCTGAAAGGTCAACAGTATTGTATTATAATAAAGGGAAATATACGAAGCAATAAATCTTTCCTTTTAAACAAATGAAGCTAATTCCACTTTTCAATTCCTAGAAACACCATCATATCTGAAAAGAATGAACTGTAGGAAGTTTCACCTAGAACTGTATTATCTGTTATACAAGTCATCCTACACACCACATAAATTTTCGATAAATTTTTTTCAGACGTTATAATAATTCCACTGTTAAAATTTTACAAAATCTTTTCAAATTTACTGTCATAAGAAGCTTTCAATTTTATAACTCTCTTAACAAATTTATCTTGCTTTAAAAACCTCCAAACGCTAAACTATTTGCATGAGTTGAGAAGAAGATCACCTCTTTACCAGATCTTCAGGGAGTGCTTGTTCGTCACATACTTGTCAGGAAACATATATATAGTTCTCTTTATGTGCATGGTGTCCTTAAATTGTTCACAAACGACCTTCATTGTTATTTACATGATGGATATCAATGGGATGACGGCAACTTTAACTTGGATATGCCAGTTTTCAAACATTTGATCATATTCAGCATTCCCTTTCTCAATGGCCATCACCTGCTATGTGGTATCTATGAAAGGTTTGAAAAGACAAGAGAGTGGTTGAATTTCTAGAGAGCTTGCGGTCTTATTGGCATTTAATGTGAAACAATTGAAGCTGTTTGATCTTTATTGATGTTCATACTCGTAACAGTTTATATCATTTCAATTTTGAAAGCAAAATGCTTTTAATCTGGCACTAGATAAACTGCAAACCTCCCACAACAAAGCTCTCTCACAAAAAAACAAGCCTGTCCTTAATAATCACAACTACTCTTATCCCTAGCTCTAGGAAGAACTACTAAACCTCTAGGTTAGAAACTTCTCCAACTACTTGCAAAGCAACTAGACTTTATAAGGCTTATTCCGTGACCTACTTTACCTTTTAATACCCACCGTTTCAATCCATTTGATCACAAGTACTGGATAAAGTGGTAGTTAAGTTGTGTGAAATACTACTAGCCCATGCTTGCCCACTTGATTGCCTATTACGCATACTCCTTGTCAACCCCCAAATATTCTACCCTCCGTGTCTATTCGATTTGACTTGTTGGCTAGTTTGAACTTTCACTAGGCCTAATAAGACTACCTCCGCTTTCATCCCTTTCCATTCATGCAATCCTCACCTATCAGCTATTGCAAGTGCTTAGCAAGGGTGGAATGTTGATACGGTTTTAAGAGTTGAACCCAATCACGAATTGGACCTATCAAAATTAGGCGTCCCTTCTCCCAAATACTTCCATACATATTAACATTTCTCCAAACAACCTATTACTACAAAAAAAAATGGTCGGCAAGGATTCACCGTACTTGATATAATGTTGTACTCCATTCAAAATTTCTACTATACAAGTGACTGGTACACCTCACCTGGCACTAACCTACATTTTCACGGTATTTTCATGGCAACACATCACTTACTACCAGTACACTCAGCTTGACACCAATGGTATCAATGCATTAAGGAATATGCAAATTTAATAACACAATCAATTAATATATACCACCCTTTTACACCAATTTCTAACGAAAAATTATATATATATGTAAAGCTCGCCTAACTCTAATCATACTTCAAAAAGAAAAAAGGAAATATCTAACAACATACACCATGGCACCAGAAGACCTTCAATACAGAATAACCAAAAATGTACTACAGAAGACGTCATTTCTCATGTATAACTTCAGCCTGCTGGTTTGTGTAACAGCATAGACCGCCACTCAGTAAAAGATAAATAGCGCCGACAACAATCTCTTACACAGAGCAGTCTTTAAACTCAGGCACACTTAGTGCAACCCAGCTTGATCAACCAAGAAACTTCTACAACAGAAGAGAAGCAGATGCCTACTCAATTTTGTTGGTACGAAGGAAATAAGACTTTGAATACAGGTCAACCCAAAGTTGGACAGCAAAGTATGGACTAGTGTGATCCTACAGAACCACAGAAATTCAAAGCACTTTGCATGTGCATCTCTAAGAAGGAAATGTCATCATTGTTTCCTCGAATATTGAGTAAATTCAGGGCCTGAACAACATATTCATCACTGGGCCCGTATAGGTGGCATGCACATGCAGCCTTACGTGCCAATAGCTCATCATCCCCTGCAGGACCACAATGCAAAGTCATGTTAAGCAAGTGACTAACAAAACAATATAGAAAAGAGGAGAGTAAATTAAAATCTGTAAATTAATTTTAACAGAACCAAAGTATTCATGGTTTGTTTATGTGATGTATTAGTTCATTTGATAGGTCAAAACGCTATTCAACCGCAACTTTGGCTTGGCTTAAGAATCTATTTTTAAATTGTATTGGTAATTAAAGCCACTTCAAACACACTGAATAAATTATTTAAAAGATTAGTTGGAAGTTTACTATATATACTTCTGATAAATCAAATCTTTAGATAAATTAGCTAATAATACAATATTTCTTAAAAGTCCATTGCGGAAAACAAAGGACAAAATTTTATTTGACTTATTAGAATTGGTTTATAGGTTTGGAACAAACCAGACAGAATTGAACTGAACAAAATAATTAGCCTCCATAAGTCGAAAATTTATTGTAATGCTCTAAGTAGAGGGGCAGCCTCTTAATAATCATACCTGGGAGAAGGGGCAGGGTACTCTCAGTGTTTGAAGAACCTACCAAAAACCAAAAGAAACATCAGCTTTGTCATGAAGCATTTTATTTGCTCAGAAAAGAATAATTAAAATAAGAAACAGAATAAACAGAACAGAATTAATAAACTCTGCCCTGTTTGAGTAACTGTACCAGCTATACAAGCCTGTTCAGAGATTGTTGCTTGAGAAAAGAGAGACGTTTCCCTGAAATGCTTTTCTTTCCACCAGCGAAAACGTGTCTTCCAGGTGGCACGCACAATCCTTTCAGATAAAATTTCAGACATTATTCTCCCTTGAAAATAATTTGAAACTGTCAGAAAACAGGAGGCAAGCTCCTCCCAGACACTAGTTTTGACCTCTCGGCCAACACAATCCCTGCCAACTAGGCCTACCAAGTCACCAGAAGGTACCATAGCATCTATATGTCGAGGTATCATCTCCAGTAACACCATTATAGAGTGCTCATTTGAGGCTGACAAGAAAATCATACATTGAATTCAATTTAAACGGAACGGGGGCAAAAAAACTAAGGAACAATATTTAGCAGCATCAAGGTTTGAGTTTGTACTGTTTCTGTTCCCGTGAATTTTAATAAGGCCCTCAACATATGATGAACATGTTGCGTCTATTTTCAGAGCTGCTTGATAACAAGAAGAAATAGTATTCACTTCCTTGGGAGCAAAGCACTCTACAAATCTGGCCCTTAAGCTGCAAAATTAATGATGCTCAGAAAAAAGCATTATCAAGATCAATAAATATAATGGTATGTCACCAGTTTTAAAGCACATAGTCAGGCAATCATGTGTTACAGTATTAGATCCAAAATTATACCTACCAGAGCCATGTCAGGTAAAGTAATTCCGAAACAAATCCTATGAATGCCAAGTAAATTAGAAAAGGTTCATATCATATAACAGATATCACATGTATTTTGAAAGAGAAAGACAGAGTAAAGAACCCAAATGGGATGGCTGAATAATCAAACTGAAAGCATGCTTTTACAAGCTCAGCGCCGGCGTCGGTCACACGATCACCAAGAAGCAAAAGCTGGAATCACAAGCACTCTCAGCAGGAAAAATAATTAAAAAAAGGCCAAAAAAATTAACAGATCATGCTATAACACACAAAGCAACACCAAAAAATGATTATAATGAGAACGTTTTCAAAAAATGAAACCTGAATTAAGGGCTCCAAGGCATCAAGTGAAGCACTCTTTGGAGGTGACGAGTGCAAGGCATTCCTAAGGCATTGCACCCCTTCTTCATACACATTATTATCAGCCAATTGACGATACTTTTGAATACAGATCTCTATATCTTCATACATTGGCCTCAATTTTATAGGCAACAGACGCGTATCCAGTCCTTTACACATTTCGATCTCATAAGGGATATATAACTATATAACAAAGTTCAACATTATATTCCAAAAGAGGGAAACTAGAACATACCACGTGCAAGAAAAACAGAAGGACCCTCAAAACCAGCTTCTAAATCACTATCAAATATGCCTCTTTCTTCCCATGCTGGACCAATTACATCAGACCGCTGTATTTTCATGTCCTCAGGTATTGCATTTTTGTACCAAAGCTTGTAGCAGATCATCCCAAGTGTCAGATTCATAAATGGATTTCCCTTTCCATGCGTGTCCTGAGCTAAATTTTCGTGGCTCCAACTAAAAAAAGGTTGTGTTCATAATAAGAAAGAATGCATGCTGCAAAGGCATCATGAAAGGGTACCCGGAGAGACATAAATTCTGATTATGCACTGTTCACTCTATATGGATACTGGTACATATGGACCGTTCAGTTGATCAGAACCCATCCCTATTCTATGTCAGTTTTTTTTTTTTTTTTTATCTCCTTTGCTTTCACTATCTGTTATCAAGTCTAAATAATTGGTACATGGAATAATTATAATTACTCTGAATAAAGAAGCAAACAAAATATAGTAGCACTCAAAATTTTAAAAAAATCAGTACATGTTTGGTAAGTATCAACCAAAAAATTAACTGCACAAATCAAAGAGACAATTGAGACAAAACAACATACGCCATCTGTGCTTTTTTGACCTCACCATATGCCTCTTGATATTCACCTTGTGAGAAGTAGAAATTAGCAAGCTCCAGTTTAGCAGTTGCATTCTGCTTATACAAATACCAATATCACAATAAGCTTAATGAATCGGATGATAGGTATGGAGTAAAGAGTGTCACTTAGCCTATTAAAAGTAAAGTGTGGGACCACTGTCTAGTCATCACTGAGATGATAGTATTTCCACGAGCTACCAGTTTCCTTAAAACTTGCATAATTGCTCAAATTAAGGGCCAATAGATATTCCCAGCTAAGCCTCAGCATGATCCAATTCTTCATCCATAAGTGCCCCAACTGTTCATGTATAACTTACTATATAATACAAAGCAATTATCAAAGGATCTACACAAAGAGAGGCCACAAAAGGGTATTACTATTAACGGGTTCTTGCATTTAGGAAGTCCAATGTTCAGTATGTAATAAATAACTTACCATTGAAGGGCTAATCATCTCTTCAATGTATTCTCCAAGACGGCGCTTGACCTCGTGATGAAAATCTGCAGCATCACCTAGCCGCTTCTCAATTTCACACATAGCCTATTATATTTATACAAACAAATCACACACACTAACAAAGGAATAAAAAATAAAATTGGGGATTGTTTAATTACCATGAAGAGGCGACGGAGCTGTATTTCGGTGAGTGTTCCGGTAGGAGAAGATTGAAGGAGCAGGCTGATGACGCGGGCGGCATCCACCCATTGATGGAAAGAGAGGAGTTTGTCTAACAAGCGAAGCAACTGTCGGCGATGCTGCGGGAGAAAGGCCAGGGTAGGGAGTTCACCCATTTGCCGCCTCATTTCTTCATTGTCAGCTTTTTCGCTGTCGTCCGCCTCGGCCTCGGCCTCCGCCACGTCGTCATAATGTTCCTTTTCTTCTTTCTCCACCAGCTCCGACTTTTGGAGAGAAGGTTCGGTGGTACAAGCTGAAGTGTTGATCGTTGACATCATTGGTACCGACTTTTGGAGACGAGGCGCAAAGAGAGGGTTTTAGGTTTGTTTTGGTTTTAGGGAGGCGGCACTGAAGAACAAAAAAGGGATGTATTCACAATTATGAAAGGAAGAAGGATACATTCACAATTATATTTGAGAATTTTTTTTTCTTGTCAAAATCGGATATAAACCCCTCAAATCTTCTCTATTCAGAAATAAACCCCTGCAATATTTGAAATAGGATATAAACCTCTTTGATTCAGTTTTGCTTGGACATAAACCTTTTTCATTATTCTAATGCATATTTTAAACAGAAAATATCAAAATTTTATCGCTATGACTATAATACCCTCTGACCAGCCCTGTTGTCTGTCTTTTGAAGAGCGCACATTTGCTTGGTGAATTATGCAATGAGTGAGGGATTAAATTAGTTAGCAGCTTCTGCCCATATATATACCACATGATATGCCAAGAAAACATGCAGGATTTCCTCACACGAGCTAAACAAGTCCAATTGTTTGATGGTCATTCATTCCATCTCCTTTCGATTCAGTGTTAATTGCAGATGGATCTTCTTTTTTCTACCTTTACAGCTCACTCTATTAGTCCACTCTAGTTGGAGGGGTATTGGAAAAAATAGTCAAGGTTACTGGTTCGTTTATATAATTTCAACATACAAATATTATTTTGTTGTAAAGGTTAATCAGCACCTCATAGCATATTCAATGCTAAAGTGAAAAGAAAAAATAAAAAATAAAAATAGTGATCCTACGCCAATTATTGATGGTATTAGCAAGCATCGGAAATTAACATTTTACCAGTAATTAACATAGGATTGTTCCTTCAAACTTCTTGAATATTCTATTGCCTTTCTTCTTGTGTTCAATTTATGATCGGGTTATTCACCAATCAATGAAATTGTCTTCTGAGAATATATAGATTTTTCAATAATAAATGCTGAGAAATAATCATCATATGACTCCCGTGTCTCCAATACTATTTAACAAAACAAAAGAGAGAGAGAGAGAGAGATTAGAAGAGAAGAATCTGGGAATCTAGCAAAATTGCCATAGGACAAAACTTTTCTATAAGAGATTTAGAAAAAGAAAAGGCAAAATCATTGGTTCCAAGGAGGAGAGACAAAGAGGAAGATGAATCGCCTGCTCAGGATTCAAGGTTATTTCGGGCAAAACATAAAAAATTTCATTTTTCTTATTTAAGATATTCATAAAAATAATCAAAAGGGTTTATATCCAAACAAAGTCAAAATAGAAGGGTTTATATATAATTTCAAAGATTGCAGGGGGGGGTTTTCTGAATAGAGAAGATTAGAAAAGTTTATATCTGATTTTTTTTTTTTTTTTACCCTTCCTGGATCCGTTTATTGGGCCATCCGATTGTAATGGAAAGAAATATATTTCATCCTACTGGTGTTTTCTTCCCAAAGACCCAAACTTGTATTTTATTCAAGCTTTGTGTTTTTTTCCCCAAACAAGAACCGATGCCGGGACTTGTCAATTGGACATCTTTTATTTAATCTCTCTATACATTTGATTTAAGCATATTGTTTGGCACTGATCTTCAATATACTGTACCTATTTGTTTTATTTTACTCGAAGGTTAACTTTTTTAAACAAACATGATGAATTATATTTTTTGCAACAGCGTTGTTTTTCAATTATACTAAGAACAATTACCAAAATCAAATATTATTTCTTTTTAAAAGTACCAATTTCTTTTTTTTTTTTTTTGGAAAGTAGATAGCGCCCACCACTCTTCCAAAGCAAAGCAAGAGTATCCAAAGATTATTCTATAACAAAAACTTACAGACTAAATGTTCACAACAAAAACAAACCAGGCTCTTTCTATTTCCGGTGCCTAAAATCATTACGTCACACCACCTCTTCTGCTCTGCTGCTAACATCCCCAGAAATTTCAAACGCAACTAATCAAAATAACTCATATCAGCCTGCACAAAGATTTTTGTTATATCTAAAACTACTCATGACAAAAATACATCACACCAAAGACATACAGGTGGGGTTACTGGCAAACACATAAACCATAGCAGTGTGACACCTCCCTGACTTCCTTGCTAGATTTGCCAACAGTGTGCTTGATTAACCACCTCCCGACTGACATGCTTGAGCTCTATCATTCCTCCATATTGGCCAATTTTTTGTATCAGTTGTACAGTGTCCTGCAAGGGCCTCCATGATGGGATATTGTCTGTATCTCCTTCATTCAATATTGTCACTAATTGCCTGCAATCCTAGAAGATCTCAATCATGTTGCTCCTGAACCCTTCTCCCTTCCAACCACATTAGAACATATTTTACCGCTATTAATGCTGAAAGTTATGCTAATATTAATTTGAAAAGATGCTATGCAGGAGAAAAAAAAGTACAAAGCAAGCGTTACTATATTATGTAACCATCTGTATCAGTGCACTATTTAATCAACTCTTAGCTAATACATAGGAGGGTACAGAACGAAAATAAGGAAACTTAATCTAGAGAATAGTACAGGACACAATAATCTATAAATAAAATGGCCTTATTTCAAAAAAAAAAAAAAGCAGGACATAATAAAGGGTGCCATTGAACCAAACAAAAATAGCCCTGCCATCAGTCCACTTCACTGTTGCGAAACTAGAAACTTGGATAAAGAAAATAATCTCTGCAAAATAAAAGAAATATAATCAGCCTATTTATTTCCTTCAAAACCCTCACTACAACAGGCTAACTACCCAAAAGTTAAAAGGAAAAAGCATATGGCAACATACCTCATTAAATCTTAACGGCGGCTGGTCTTTCCAATACCTCTCTTTCCAGAGAACAAGTGCTTTGGCATCATGTTGAGAATAACCCTATCTGCTTCCCCTTTTCTGGCATCCTTATTCCTCTTCTTTACTGACTTCTTTCCAAGTTTTATTGCCTTCACCTTCTGTTTCTTGTCCTTGAATCCTTTTCCAGGAACCACCTCTTCAATCGAGGCCCTTGACCTCGACCTCGACCTGGAAACAGATCTCAGCCTCAATTTCTTATAACTTCCTTTCCCCTCATTATCAATCTCCATGCTGTCATCTCCAAAACCATCAACAGCCACCGATCTCTCCCTCTTTCTACCTATTCTGGACACTGACCGGCTTCTTGCTCGCTCAATGGCATTACTTGGGTCTAACCCTAGACCTGACAGCTGGTGACCCATTCTTTGAGTTGTGAACTGCCGATCCTTGTCAAACTTCCTGGGAACAACCGGACGGCTCTCAGCAGTGCTATTCTTAATCCTGTGCTCCTGGATCAGCGCCTTCTTTCTCTTCCTGATAGCATTTAATGCCTCTCTCTCCTCTGGCATCATATCATCTCCGTTAATTTCAGACTCATCCCCTGCAACTCCAGCAAGCCTCATCCCCTCTTCTCTCTCTAACTCCTTGACCCTCTCTAAAATATCATGGTCCATATAGTCGGCCACATTATGCCCATCTATAATTTCAGGAATGATATCATCCTTCCATTCATCACTGGCCAATATATAATGTTTCTTCAGACTTGCAGAGTAAACTCCAGCACCACCATTTTCATTCTCCAAATCTTTCTCAAGCTTTCTCTTCTCTTTCTCCTGTTCTCCCTCCTGAGCCTTGGCCCGCTGTTCTAGTACTTGCGGAGGGATACAAACCGGTCTCTCTTTAGCATCTCGAGTTTTGGGCATGGCAACATGGAACCGGTTCAGACAATCATTTATTTTTTTTTACTTCATTTTAAGTTCAACCCGGTGACCCAAGATCCTCTCACAAGCAATATTCTTGGCAGTGCTCACCCCTTCATTAGTAAGAGTGCTCATTGTGAATAGAACCTGCTGCTCTCCATTCTGATCCCCTCCAATTGACAAAGTCTTCTGTGCCTCAGCCTTCATGTCATCGACCAACCTCTTATCTTCCTCGGACAGTGCATGCATCGGCTGCAGATCAATCTTGTTGCAGACAATCATCAACGGCTTATTCAAAAAGAGTGACTTTATGCTATGAAACAAAGCTGCCTGTTGTGCAATACTGTACCCACAAGAACCCGAAACATCCAAAAAGAACAAAACAGCTGATCTAAGATGCGCCAGAGCTGTAATACTACACATCTCAATAATGTTTCTATCCTCAAAGGGACGATCCAAAATACCAGGGGTGTCAATCACTTGGTACCTGAGACAGTTGTAATCAGTGTGGCCCACAAACAGAGACTTGGTGGTGAAGGCATACGGCTGCTCTTCAACGTCAGCCCTGGTGATCTTGTTCATAAAGCTACTCTTGCCCACATTTGGACAACCACAAATGAGTATGGTACGCATATTCGGGTCAATTGAGGGCAACCTTGCCATGTGTTGGCGCACCTGCTCCAAATAAGCTAAACTAGGGCCAATACCCTTAATAACCGTACACATGCGCCCAAGAGCTGCAATTTTGAGGCACTTGCACCGATAGAGAGAATCCCCATACTTGAGCAGCCTTATGTAGTCTGTCGCAATCTTTGAAATCTGGTTCCTAGCTTTGTTAACCTGGCATATAATGCGACTGATTTAGCTAAGTCAAATATGATATTTAGTATTACTGGAATAAGGCTACTTAATATGCATCGCCTTTCATAGTTTTTAAAATGGCAGTGCTTATCCTCTTTGCAAAGAAGATAGTATGTGTGATTACCCACAAGGAAGATAGCATACCCTACCCCAGTATGTTTTCGCATATACCAGTAAAGACATGTGCGTATAGAAAAATAGAAGAGAGAGAGGTAAGACCTGGGCGAGAGCGAGCTTGAAGTGGTCCTTGTTGTAAAGGACATGGAGGAGGTCAGAGTAGAAGGGGTTGATGGCTTCAAGGCGAGGGAACTCGTCGATAATGTCAGAGAGCTTTTTCTTGAAGTTCTCCCCAGTGAACTTGACCTTGTGCATGTAGAACTCGCGTATGATTTTGGTTCTGGACCCCTTGTGCACCACCGTCGGCGTCTGCCTCTGCGTCCGCGACAGAATGATGTCCACCAACTCCTTCCCCGACGGCACCACCTTTATCTCCTTGAAATTATACTTCACCATTTTCGCCGCCTCCTTTTGCCTTTCGCCGATTGAAAGAGGAGGAGGCTAGGGTTTAGCCTTATATAGCGGGAGCGGGAGGGGAAGGGAGATATACCAATTTTGAATCGATCTCTTGCCATTTCCGAACCCTTCGTCTCATTTCCGGAAAAGGCACAATAAGACTATATTATAAGAGTATAAGTTTGGGATCAGGAAAAAAAAAAAGGGAAAATCGGATATAAACCCTTGTAATCTTCTCTATTCAGTTAGTTATAAACCCCTCCAATCTTTTAAAATTACATATAAACCCCTCTATCCTATTTAGTTCAGATACAAACCCTTTTTATTATTTTAAATCTTTATCTTTACTACTTATAAAAGTACCAGTCCAAAGGTCTATCCAAAATTTGAACCCAAATGAGCAAACAATTGTTTACCCAATGCAATATGGACCGTCTATTTTTACGATTTGATCAGATTAGTGGTGTAGATTTACTTTTGAAATAAAAGAGTTAACCCTTTCGCTTAGACCTGTTAACATTCGCTGAGCGGAGTTGCTGTCGCTTAAATTAGCGCTACACTAGCGCTACACAGGTTCGATCCTCCGTTCCCTTTCTTTTTTTCTTTTCATTTTTGCATTAAAATCTCCAGCTGTAACAACTCCTCTCCCCCACAAATCGCAGCCAAAATGGAAAGACCAAACCCTAAGTTACCGCCTCTTCTTCGATATTTCACAGAAATTGGATCCGCCGCTCCCGTCAGATCAACTCATTTCTCTCTCGCGAAACTCATGGCTTCTCTCTCCTGGCGAGTTTTGGCCGCCACTCCTCTTTCCCCTCTCCAATCCAATCGTCCACCAACCATGGCCGCCGCTCTCCTCCGTCGTGTCTCTGATGCACATCCTCTCTCCTCCGCACCCCTGTCGGACTCAAATTTGAAGATCTCAGAAGGCGATCAACTCCTTTCTAACCTCTGTGCTTTCCGACCCTATAAGGTAAAAATATTGGCTAGGTTTTTTCTAGCAAATCCTAATTTCTATCGATTTCATTTTGAACTCGCCCCTATCGCTGCGCCTCTTCTCCTCTGAAGACAACGAGACAATACTTGATATCTAGAGTCAGACACAAACACAAAGGAAAGAGGAGAAAACAGTGCTAAGCCATTGAAGCAACCAATTAGGAGAAAGGAGGTATAGAGACGATCCTTGTTTATGTACGCTGTAATTTATGCTTTATTTTGCTGTTTACTTTGATGACATTCAATGTACCTTATCCTAGATATTGTTGATGTGAATACCATGCACTTTTGATCTGACGTTTGTGTGCATTTTTAGGATTTTGATACTGATACGACCAATTTGTTCTATTTCCATTTCTCTACAATAGAGTATATTTTTGTATTATTCTGAGACTTGATCGTAAACTCTTTCAGGCATTGGATTGCATGGGTATTGTAGATGCAATAGTTGTTGATCCAAAGTATGTTTATGCATATTTCTTTTAATAGATTTCCTCTCTTTTCACTTGTAATTGTTCATTATCTCGTTGTTTATAAGAAGCACTTTCTGGCAACCGTACTTTTTTTTTGTCCCTGTGCAGCTACAAGTTTGAGTTCCCTACGGCACATGATCGTTCAGATTCCTTCTCCACAATATGAACACCCCTTGCACTCATTGGACCTATGTTCAGGTTGGTTGCATCAGTAACACTTTTCAGTCATTGATTCCAGGACCTCCAATCATCAGTTTCAAGTTTGTTTAAAATAAATTTGCTGTTGAAACTTTCACATATTTGCTTCTGAGATATTGTATAATGTATTTATTTTTTATTTATTTATTTTGGCCAATGGTTACAATGATATATTTTATTTACTGCCTTTGGTGTATAAATGAGAATGGAATTAATTTTTTGAGGAGCTTGGTGATGCATAAAAGGGTACCCATTGAACTAATTTCAGGCCTTGGTGATGCAGCTGTATATGCTGGAGCTAACTTCAGGGCACCCATTGAACTATTTGGCGCCTATCTATAGACAAAAACAACATTTTCATATCAATCTTAAAGGTAATGCTTGATTCACTTACTGCCATCCATGTCATTATGCTTTGCCATTTTATATCAGAGCCTGATCCAGCCTTTCTTTCATTTCCAATTTAATTAATTATACCAAATAGGCATTTCCTATATTATTGCGTATTAAAAGGTTCAAAAATAAAAAGATATTCAAATGGGAAATACGCATTTCTTAAGATCATAAAATCCAATTCTAGAAACTAATAATTCTGATGGATATGGAAATTTATTCTCATATTGATTTCTTTTAATGTTTGATTTTCGAAATCTTTTTTTTTCCTTCAAATTTTCAATTCCTATATGGTGCATTGTGATTTATACTATGTATAACTATGAAGAATTATGCAATTATTATTTTTTTTCAAATGTAGCTATGAAATAATTACTTGGTTCTAACACGATTAATTTTTTGCAGAAAGATATTTACAGGATTTTGATTTTTGGAGGCTTGATTAACAATATTCATTAATCTGGTAGATGCTACATGAAGAAGAAGAAGAATTGATCCGTAGTATTGTATCCAATTATATAACATTGTTAAAACTATGCTCTCTTCATTTGTTCTAGAATATCTAATTATACAAAATTTGCCAGTCTTGGAAGTGTTGCCTATTGTGAAACTTGGAACGGCAAAGGATTCTCCGTACTTAATAAAAAAAAATGTGTACAAAGTCATGATGCATTACTAATTTACTATAAGTAACTTGGAGACAAGAAGTACCAAAATGAGAAGTATAGACCGGCAAGAAGTTCCAGTGATGTCAATGTCAATTCTGTGTGTTTAAAACAGGTGCAATTCTGTGTGTTTAGCCTATCCGCCAATACTTACAAAATATGTGCTTTGATGCCTATACACACACAAGAGTCATCGTTAAAACAATTTACTTTTTTCACATGCTAGGTTTCTTGGTCTCTTCCGCAAGGTTGGGGCTGTCGGATGTCGACCTTATATCCTATGGAGAAATTGTAAATCAAGGTTCGTTGATAACCCAGGCTGTGTCCATTCCTATGATTGGAGATGATGACAATGGATATGGAAATGCCAGGAATGTCACAAGAGGACTGTCAAAGGGTATATTAAGGCTGGATTTGCTGGGATTAATTTAGAACACCAGGTACACCTATTTATATCACTTCATGGTTAAGGCTGTGCAATATTTCCAGCATGGCACGAAACAACAAAGAGGTGAGCTTGTGCCTCAAAGATGCACTTGCTTACAAATTGCCAGATTTTCAGGATTTGCTTCTTTTTCATTTTCTCTTTTTCTGTTGCTTCTCTTTGTAATTATGCCCAAATTTCCTTTTTGTAAAATTGAAGTACAAACCTGCTTTTGGAGGACTATTGGTGTCGGTACAAGGTAACTTGAAATAAAACCATTTTGTGAATTATGCAGGGAACAAGCAGTGGAGGGGAGAGTAGAGCATAAATTTGATTTGGAACCACATACTGATAATTTTGGTAAATTCAGAAAATTACGCTGAGAGAGAACTAACAAATATATGGTCAAAACACAAGAAGTTCAGGTATTACACATCCCTTTATTAATACCACTTTATTTAGGCATAAATATGTTTTGGCATTTAGAATAAAGAATATTACTGATTGTTAGCATTAGGTTATGTGTTATTATCACTTATTAGCAAGCTGTAGTATTAAGTAACAAAAGAAGAAAATAAATATTCAATTTGGTTTGTAGGTATTAGATAATAATCATTGGCGTTTTTATGAGGCTAATGCCTGGGATGGTCAGTTTGGTGTCTTCTGGCACAAAGGATAAAATAAAAGTTCCAGTTCTTTCTTGACTTCACCAACTTCTCTCTTCTCTTTTTTCAGTGCAATAAATCTGACTTTTAAATTATTTGTTTGTGCAGGAGAAGCAGAAGAAGTTGACACCAACAAGAGGACACGCTGTGACAGGCGTGAGATGGAAGATATAACCTTTAAACTCTTTGAGAGACAACCTACCTGGGCCCTTAAACAACTTGTGCAAGAAACTGATCAACCTGTGGTAATTTACTGACGAACACATCATTCTGATACAAATTATTTTAGTTCCAAAGTCTCAAGATACGAATCAGTGTAGCTTTGTAGAATCTTGGTTTTAACAGTAGTGTCTTATTTTATTGGTGCAGCATTTTTGAAGGAGATACTAATTAAATGATCTCTGTGTAAAGCAAGTCAACAAGAGGTCTGAATTAAGGAAATCACGAACTCAAATCTGAATATAAATGATCTCTGGTGTTTTTCTGTTTTATTATCTTGAGATTGTAGCATTATTTTGTACTTTGTATAACTTTTTTCTCTTTTAAAAAATTGTTGTTGGCTCCTAACCAGCGTTGGAACTGCAAAATTAGTTGAAAACGTATTATTAACTCTTAAATATGTTGTTTGAACGTTTTTCTCTATCCCTTAATTAAGTTGCTGAAAATATAAAGGAAAACATATAAATAATGGAATCGTGGGCCAGGCGCCAATTCCGCCATATATTTGGAGTAGCACGATTTTAACATGCCAACTCTGCCAATAATATCTCTTCTTATTATATTCCCCTAAATTTGGAAAGTAGTCCTTTTATAAGTTATTACTTATTATACTGACAAATAACGGCAACAAGAAATATTAATTTTCACCCTCATGGCTTGTTCTGATTTTTAATAAATTAAAAAAACATTGATTTCCATACAATTACTCATGTACCAATTGTTTGGTCTTTCAAAAAAAAAATGTCTGCAACAAATTTAATTTTTTTTTTAAAGTTGTTCATTTACGTAGGAAATATCATATATTAAAATTATCGTTTAATTTATTTATGCCCACACAGGTGGACGTTTATGGAGCAATATTTGGCATGATTTAGTGTATGTCTATTTAGCATTGGATATATAAGGAAATATAATTTGCATATTCTATGATCGGTAATAAATATGCTAAAATATGCATACTATAATGTCCAATAATACATTATATACGTTTATCTCAATGATCTGGAATTTCAAGAATGTCACTGGACTTCTACAATCAGATAGATTAAATTCCGCCCGCACATTGAACGGGCACTGCTGCTAGTTATATATTAAGTATCAAAAATCAGAATTTCAAAGTTATGACTGAAATACCCCTACCTACTTATCTCCTCTCCTTTCCCTGCATTTTCTAGCGCCCTCTTGCCTTCTATGCATCAAATCCCGTCCTGTTGTATTCTCTCTCTACACCAGCCAAAACTCAAAATCATATATGCATTATGCTTCATATCCATACATGCAACATCAGTGTTCTATCTTGTCATGTGTCCATTTCATAATATGTAAAAAATGCACACACCAATCTCTAATTAGAAAATATTTTTTTGTTCAATTGTGTTATCTTGGCTGCTACGGTTCCATGGCCTAACCGAACGGCATCAGTTTTCAACTGTTAGCGAAGAATATATTATTGTAATGAAAATTGATAATCAATATCAAGATATTAATTTAAGTTGCTTAAAATAATTAGGCTAAAAATTTTCTAGTTTGACTCGTCACAAATAACAGAAGTTAGGATATTCTAATTAATTTCTTGGAAGCTATAAGGATAAAAGAGATAAGAGAAAACCTAACAATTTCGAAAGAATGTGGCTGAGGGAAATTTCCTTAAGAGATTTGGGAAAAGAAAGGCAAAATCGTTAATTTGGAAAAAGTATATTTGGAGTACGGACAGATAACAGGGGATAATGAAGCGCCATCTTTAGGATGAAGTTACGCCGCAGGGTACTTTAGTCATAAGTTTTAATATCTGATTTTTTATATTAAAAAATATATATAAAATTAATACAAGAGGGTTTCTATCCAAACAATATACAATTAGAGGGGTTTATATCCGATATTGAAGATTGGAGGGGTTTATATATGAATAGAAGATTGGAGGGGTTTATATCCGATTTTGCCAAAAAAAAAAAGACAAAATCAGCGCCCTTCCGATCTTTCCTGATTAACTATGAAAATTGATTACCGCCGTCTACTGCCATCGCTAAATATAAAGTGAACATATACAAGAAACAAAGTGAACATATAGGCGATCTAAGTGAACACATACAGACAAATAAGTTCAATAAAAATAAGTTGAATATGCATGTAAACTTCTGAACAAGTGATGACAACACTTATTTGTTTGTAAGTGTTCACTTAGATCGTCTATATGTTCACTTTGTATTTAGCGATGACTGGGATGGTATATTTGCCAATGGCACTTATAATTCCTGACTCATATACCCTCAGATCATGATTACTATTGTCATTTATCTTTTTGATTAATTTAAATAATATGATAATTCTGAAAATTTAATTTACAAAATGTAATACTGAAATGACCGTGTATTCCCCTTTCTATGCACGGTGACTTATCGGAAAGGAAAAAAAATTGGTTTTGCAAATAGGTTCAATGCAAGCTCACGGTCACTGTAGTGTTCTAAAATCGTGTCCTACGTGTAAAACATGTCCGTCTATATTATGTCTCGTGCCGTGTCGTACCGTATCTCGATATTTTACGTATCGTGCCGTACCGTATCTAAATTTTAAAGAATGGACACGACACGCTTACAGGCATGACACGTCTTGTGTCTCGTACCGTGTCGTATCGTGTCTTCCTTACACGTGTCGTGTCGTGTCGTATTTGGACACGTTAAATTTTTAATATAAAATATTAATTTAGTTAAAGAATAAAAATTGTGTTAAATAAAATTGGTTGAAATAAAGAAAAAGATAATAATGTTTTAAGATTAAAGGAAATAAAGGTTAATTTTTGTTTAAGACGTAAAATATTTCTAGTTCCTTTCATTTATCCTCTTTCGTTTTTTAGTTTGAGACTGATTATGTTTGAGAAAACATATGCGGAGTTACTAGCTTAAAAATAAGTTAATATATTTTACAAAATAATAAAATTGAAATATTAAAAATGATAAATTAAATTGAAAATATTGAGAAGTTGATACTAGATACTTGATAGTATAACTGTATAAGAGTAAATGAGATTTCACATGAACTATGATACTATATCATGAAACATTATATTTGTCATTTCATAAAAATTTACCACTTTTAACTTTCAAAATATATCATTGCTTCAATTATTCAATTATTTAAGAGCACTGTCGTCTTTTTACTATTTTTTTTCAAACTTTATTGTGCACTGTTTGGAAAAGAAAATTATAATCTTTTCGTTACATACTAAATCTCAAGGCTCAACATCTTCAGTAAAATTTCACATGATATTAAAATATTACAATGTTAATAAAAATATGGTAATAAAATATAGTAGACTGTCATTTTACAGTGAAAAAGTTGCAATAAATGATGTCGAAGAAGCATTTAGCAATCAGCCACATCCTTACATCCATTGGGTATTGGCTTATTGGGTATTGAGTTGAAACAAATATTAAGATATTCTCTTTTTTTTTTACGCAAAGAAGGTTTCCACATTTTTTACCTGTCACGTGTTAGGTACATGGATTGACCATTGTATACACAATGCATTCAATTTTTTGTTTACAAATGCAGAATATAATAATGTTATGGAGATATCATATATGTGCATGTATTTTGTTATGTATAGGAATACAAATGAAGAAGATTATTGATAAACTATTACGCACGACATCATTAATCACCTATCAATGTATAACGTGTCTAACGCGTCTCTAATACATACCGTGTTTTTCATGTTGTGTCGTGTCGTGTGCAAGCCATTGAAATCGGACATGACACACCTAAAAATATGACACGCTTAAGCTCTCATGTCATGTCGTGTCTGTGTCTTACTGTGTCATATCGCCTTTGTGCCGTGTTTTTTTTTAGAACACTAGTTACGGGTACTTCATGAAGGTGTGTTATAACTAATAAGCATGGGTTTATTTGTAAATTTTATCTTTTATTGAATTGACTAAGACAAAAGGAAAAAAAATATATATATTGGAATTGATTGGGACAAAAAGGAAAAGAAAGATACAATTTTATTTTAATTCGATTTTGTTCTGAATTGAAAATAGGTCATATTTTTACTACAAAATTATTCACACCATGTTATAACTTTCACGAAGTTGTTACATATCATGATTTCTCACTGAGAGAAGGTTAGACATGCATTTTGAATGACCGGCATCTTCACAATGAAAAGCTTAGGGCCCTTAAAAGTCACAGGTTTAATAAATTAAAATTTTCTCAAGTAGATGGATCGCAGTTCAAGGGAAGTCTTCAATCTATTTTGATGTCGGGGTTTGATATGGAAGTTGTTACGATATTGGAGATTATCAAAATTTTTAATTAATTTGATATTTTTGTAAAATGTCCGGGTGGTGACCCTAAGTGCTAAAACATTAGTAATTACATAATTAGTATTTACATAAAATCAAAATTCTTGAATTTATTTGGTTAACAATGTAAATAAAAAAAAGTTTGAACACGTCAACTTAATTTTGGATAAATTTTAGTGGTTTCAGATTTAGGTTTGATAATAAGACTTTTCAAAAGCTTACATGAGCTGTATGTGTGGTATCAGTCATGATGTAGATAAATGACTTGTCGTACCAAAAACATTTAGATGTTCTTGTTAGTAATGTATAACAAAATATTAATGTGTTCAATGGTCACTGTTACCATACGACCTATGAAGAATGATCGAGTAGCACGTAACCTTTCCTCCATACGTACACAAGTTTGCTAGAGCATGCAAAGACGGATACAACTCAACAAAGGACACTGATGAGTTAACTCTCCGCAAAATTATGAGGCTGAGTATTATTTAGTCTCATCTCTAGTAAAATTAATTTTGGTTGAGAAAAAAAATATTGGAAGAGGCAGAGAAAATAATATACGAGTTTCAGATTTTCAAACTGAAAAAAAATGAAACATGGACCATGATATATGATTTAAGGGGCAAATCCTTCTTTTTGGGGATGAATAAATCAATATCCATCTCAACTGGCGTGAAATCGAATTGTATCTATTTTACTGGTTAGAACAAGGACAAGGGGAATGGTATCTTTTTCATGAATGGCCCCAGGATTGAATATTTCACTAATATTCAACATTACTTCTCACATTTTGGTTCAAGTGCCATTTGGTATGAGTTTATCTCTCATGGAAACTCCCCGAGAAAGGTCTTCTCGAGTTCTTCCTCCAGTGTAGAGTGATGTTTTATTTTTCTGCTTTTAAATTTATACTCTAATATATTTAAATTTAACCTCAAGCTTACGATAATCGTCTAAGTATTTTGGGGTCGAACTACAAGGACGGTATTAGAATAATTAAGTTCTAATTCAATTCAATTAACTAAATTGGAAGGATTGTAAGAAAGAATAAGTGGTTACAAATCAAAATAATTGTTAATTGCAAATAAAGTAAAATCATAAATTAATAGTTTGCAGAATTTAAGGAATTTAATCAACTAATTAAAACTTATGGATTTTGGTGAACTAATACTTTAGTTTACTCCAATTTTAGCAGTCCACTTACTCATATTATGAATCAAGATGCCTCAAACTTTTTTTTTCTCTTTTATCAGATTGTCCCCTTCGGAAATAAAATATAGCTACAGTGTCTTTTATTTTTTTATAATTTTGAAATAAAATGTTCTTCTTCTTCTTCTTCTTCTTCTTCTTCTTCTTCTTCTTCTTCTTCTTCTTCTTCTTCTTATTTTTTTACTTCTGAATATCGTTTCCAAGATTATTGTTCATTGATATCACATTTTTAATTCGAGAAATAGGTCCAAATTGCAACATTGTCAGTATTTATAAAATGAAATTATAATTCCTTCCTTTACTAAGAATATATACTCTCAGATAATGTAAAAGTAGATTTTATCAATTCATCTTGCATGCGATGCTTCCAACGTATTTATTTGGAATTCAGATTGACAATTCCTAATTGAAAATTAGCAAAATAATAAAAATAATAATTTATAATTCAACAAAATCATGAAATTTCAAGTGGCTTGGTTCTTGATCTGTGTTACCCAGATACTTCCAAACACACACGAATTTCGTATCCGACGCGGATTCGCGTGCGATTCGCACCCGAGACTCCACGTGGCATATCCTATAAAGTTGAGGTGTTTGACTGCAGGATTCGGTCATAATTCGGATGGATACCGCTTCAATTCGTTTGAGATACGAATCAGATTCGTTTTTTCAATTATTCCGACATGGCCCAAGGTCCCAAAGGCCCAAACAAAAAAAAATTATCGGACTATAATGAGTTAATGACCCAAGGTCCAAACTCCAAACCAACGAACCCTAAAAGTCCCTAAGGCAGTAACCAGTTATCGCCTCCTTGATCAAATTGCCGCTCACCTCTCAGCTCTCCCTTTCTCACTCTCTCAGTCTCTTGCTCTCTGACTCTCAGACTCAGTCTTTCCTCTCTCCGTCAGGCGTCGAGTCTCTGGCACTAGCAGCTCACCTGACCGCTCTCAGTCTCCTCTCACTCAGTCCCTCAGCTCTCCTCTCCGCTCTCAGTCTCGCACCAGTCAGCGGCAGAGCAACTACATCAACTCTCTCTCTCTCTGTCTCTGCATTGTGCTTTAGACTTTTAGTTGACACTTGACAGAGATTTGAAGTTTAGTTTGTGTGTTGCTTTGCTGTGTTTTAATTTGAACAATTATGTGTTGCTTTGCTAGTTTGCTTTGTAGTTTAGATTGTGCCTTTGTGGTGTAGTTTGTGCTGGTATGCTGGACTACTCGTGTAGAAAGTAGAAACTAGAAACAAACTTTGTGTTTATTTACTTTGTTATGTAATTAATTACTTATGTGTTGCATTGCATAGACATTAGACAATATAGTTTGCTGTACTTGTTACTCTAAGCACGTTTTGTTATGTGTTCTATAATCACAGATTCACAATATAATATAGTTTGCTTTGTTGTAGTCTCATTGTTGTAGTAATGTAGTTGTTTTAAGTTTTAACATGTTTACCGGTAGTCTGGTACACTGGTATAAATGGCAGTTGCTAGTATCATGGTATAATGGCAGTTTCTAGAATCGTGCATCATGGTAATATACAATCATGGTATAAATCACATATTCACAATATCTTCTAGCAATCAGCGGAAAAAAACAAATCTTTTGATATATAATATGATTTTTTTTTATTATTTATATATACTACCGTATCCGTAATTTTTTAAAAATGCCGCATCCCCGCACCCGTATCGTGTCGGATACGACACCCGCATCCGCATCCGTGCAACATAGTTCTTGATCCATTGTTGTGTGACTGGCTGGTTGTATCAGTTCACAGTAGATTCGAATATATATCCAACCCTAATAGCTTATGTTGAACTTGCACATAATTTAATGTCTCAGAAAAAAAATATAAATAGCTAATATTTAAACCAAAATGTAAAATTGAATAAAAAACAACAAAAGAGTGCTACTTTTCAGATCAGATAATTCTTAGAAAGCTGACACCGAAATGTAGGGTCTAACCTACACTGCGTCTTATTTAAAAAAAAAATAGTATGAAAAATGTATGCCATTTTTTTTAAAAAAAAAAAACAATAATAACGAAGACATTTTATTTAGATACTAAATTCCACTATATGAATTATGAAATACATAGTTATTTTTTAAATAAATTATTTATTAATAATTTTTTAGACAAGTATTTTATTGTTGAATCCAATCTATCCAAAGTATGTTCTTCTTACAACAGTGTCACTGTCAGGCAGGCAGCAGCAGTAATGAAAACGGATATTTCCAACTTTGCTAAACTGGAGATGACATTGCCTTTTCCTTATCCGCAGCGGAACCAGTATTCCAAACTTCAAACTGTTTCAACTTACAACCTACAAGCTTCTCTCTCATATGGCGCTTCAGACCTTCAATTCTTATTTCTCTGCCTCCTCATTGCCTTTCTATTCCAAGTCTTATACCCACCCCAATTCTCTCCCCCCTTCTCCTCTCTCTTTCGTCGTCACAAGGCTTAAACCCCACAAAACCCTACTTATCCCCTGTTCTTCTCCCGCCTTCTCCCCAATTTTCACCTCGCATCTTGAATCCCACCAATCTGAAATCGAACCGACGAGGCCTGACCAAATTGGTTCAGATTCAGACACTGAACCCGACCCGGACCTGATAGTCGATTTCTCGAAGGACCGGATATTGGGCAGTAACCTGTTTCAGGATCCATTGGAGGAATTCAAGGATACTCTAGAGACACAGTTGGAGGAATGCCGACAAGACGATGAATTTGAATCAAGCAACTCAAGTACAATTGATAAAATACTCAAGATTGCAAGAAATTTGCCTGAAAATGTGACTTTGGGGGAGAGATTGGAGGAATTTGTGGGAACAGTTAGTGAGGCAGATTGTGTATATCTGTTGAAAATACTGAGTCAAGAGGGTTTAGTTAAAGAATGTCTGTATTTGTTCGAATGGATGCGTGATCAGGAACCAGTTATGGTCACTCCAAAGGCTTTTTCGGTTCTATTCCCGGCTCTAGGCCAGGCCCACATGACAGAAGAGATAATGTTTTTGATCAGAAATTTGCCTCAGCAAAAGAGGTTTAGAGATGTATGTGTCTATAACTCCGCCATTTTGGGCCTAGCAAAATATGGCAGGTTTGTATTGCTCTAATTTAGTATTGGTTTGTTTTATGGTTCCAGTTGGTCTGTGGTTTCTGTCCAGCTTGTGAGGTATCATTAGATATGTTTTTGAGCAGCTATTGGGTTGTTTTACCCAGGCTATAGTTCTGACAAGGCAAGTAGTGGTACATTATAGGTGGACTCTGTTATTTTACCCTGATGGTTCATACCTAGACCAATTTTCAGATGGTTCATACTGTTACCTGCTCACTTGGGTTATACCAAAAGTCTAAAACATAATTTTGTTTTGTGAAGCTGATCATATTGCTGTACCAGTACTGGGCCAGCACAATTGAAGTACTGTATGCTGCAATCAGACATCAATAATAAGATAAGCAACAGCTAGCTGAGTTAAAAATTTTAGTAAACACAATTAAATGTAATGCTTTACTGGTTATTTACTATTGTAACAGCCTACTACCGACTCCTGTACCAGTACATGATAGTTTTATACTTGTCCATTTCAGGTATGACTATGCATGGCTAGTATATGAAATGCTAGAATCAAACAATATTCGTCCTGATCACATCACATGTTCAATCCTCATAACAGTTTTGCGAAAAACAAGGGGTAAAACTGCAAAAGATGCATGGAACCTATTCCAAAATATGACACGAAGAGGTGCCAAATGGAGCCTTGAGTCAGTTTCAATGCTCATCAAATCCTTTTGCCAAGAGGGTTTAAAGAGAGAAGCCTTGATTATCCAATCTGAGATGGAGAAGCGAGGGATTTCATCTAACACCTATATTTACAACACTTTGATGGATGCTTATGTAAAGACAGGAGAAGTAGAGGAGGCAGAGGGGCTATTTCGAGAGATGAGAGAAAGAGGGTTGAAACCCTCAATTGTCAGCTACAATCTTTTGATGGATGCTTATAGTAAGAGGATGCAACCTGAAGTTGTAGAAAATCTTATTTCTGAAATACGGGATGCAGGGCTAGTCCCAAATGTGAATTCATACACTAGTTTAATTAGTGCATATGGAAGGAAAAAGGATAGTGAATTGGCAAATGATGCTTTTTTACGTATGAAAAAGGCAGGTATTAATCCCAATGCTCATGCATATACAGCCCTTGTACATGCATATTCAATTAGTGGTTGGCACGAGAGCGCATACATCACATACCAGAACATGGTGCAGGAAGGTGTCGAGTCTTCCACAGAGACATACTCAACCTTGTTGAATGCATTTAGGCGTGCTGGAGATGCACAGAAGGTTATGGAGATATGGAAATACATGATTGAAAACAAGGTAGAGGTAACTCAGGTTATGTTTCATATAGTTCTGGATTGTTTGGCGAAAAATGGTCTTTATGTACAAGCAAGAAAGGTTATATTTGAATTTGGTAAGCTGGGTGTGTGCCCCACAACCATGACATACAATATGTTGATAAATGCATATGCCAGGGGAGGGCAACATTATAAGATACCAGTGTTACTAAAAGAGATGACAACCCTTGAACTGAAACCTGATTCAATTACATATTTGACAATAATTTATGCATATAGCCGGGTGCGTGATTTTGCCAAGGCATTTTATTACCACAAACAGATGGCAAGAAAGGCTCTGTTGCCCGACGTAAAGTCTTATGAAAAATTGAGGGCTATTTTGAAAGTGAAGGCGAAAACCAAAAATAGGAGGGACCGAAGTGCCATATTGGGAATTGTCAATAGTAAGTTTGGGATCAAAAGAAAAAAGGGGAAAAAGGATGAATTTTGGAAGAACAGAAAGAGGCGGACCCGCATTGCTAAAATCACTGGTGATTAAAGAAAAAGATATATGTAATAAGCATGGTGTATTTGTAGACTTCTATCTTTTATTGAGAAGAAAACCGCAGCAAGGGTTCAAGGGGAGCAATAAGCCAGATAGGGAAAGGAGAAGGCTAATGAGATGTCGAGTAGCGGTGTCTTCTTTAAGGTCTTTTTCTTTGATGTGGCCCAGCTCTGTTTGATTCAGTATTCCCTTTTCCTATAAATATGCTAAATGTAATGAATTCATCATGCTAAATTGTTGATGCCACCTAACATGGAAGATTTGATGCAACTGTCCTTAGAAAAGAATAGATAAAGCAAGGTAACTCTTTTGTATTTGGGTAGTCTGTCGCTATGTAATGACGTTGTTTAATTTTACTACTATAGGATTAAATAATCACCATGATGGTTTGGGTATTTTGGATTTGATTGATTGAGTGAATAAGTCTGAGCACTGCGTACCTAATTATCGGATAATTATATTGTTAGAATATAACTCATTACATCACGTATCCACTTAACAACCAAACTGTATCCGTATCTGTATCCTTTAAAATACGGATGCAAGTTTGACCACTATTTGATTCGTATCCGATCCGTTTTCATCCCTAAAACTGTGTTCACGGGTAATTCAAGAAAAAAATGTGTAATAAGCCGGGGTATATTTGTAAATATTCTGTTTTATTAAATTGACTGGGAGAAAAAGGAAAAGATAAGTATAATTTTTCATTTATTTCGATTTTGTTCTGAATTGAATTATGAAACAGATGTAACACATCAACAATTGTCATATTTTTCATACAAAAGTTGTCAGTGTTATGACTTTCACGAAGATCTTACTTATTATCATGATTTTCTAACTGAAAGGAGGTTAATCATGCATGCATTTTGAATGATAGGGAACTGCGCCCTTACGTGATTGATGTTTTATAATTTTCTAGATAAATCTGGTATGCACTCGCCGCCTAACCCTAAAAAAATTTCTTGGTAGATAGATCATAGTTTTTTGTTCAAAGGATCGGTCAGGGTTTTGACGCAGAATATCAAATTACTGTAGAAATGTAAGTGTTGAACTCTGATGTTTTTTTTTTTAGAAAAATAGTATGGCTTCCATTTAAACATAAAAGGTTTATACAAAAGTGAAATGAATTTTGTTAAGCAGAATTTGATATCTAAACCAACTTATATTTCTATCCAGATGATCAACATAAGACTAAGAACATACAACACAGTTAAATCTAGTGGTTATAAATGAAGTATTTTAGGGGTCATTGTTTAGGCTTTTAGAGTGACATAACTTTTAAATTTTAGTTAATTTTTCCTTTCAATACTTTCGACCTTAGTAATTAATTTGGTGGCTATAATTAGACTATAAATTATATGTGATGAGATAAAACATGTTTCTCTATTTTTTTTCTTTAAAAAGAATTATTGGTTAACAAGTGTAAAAATAATTAATGAAATAAAAATAACAAGTGTCAACAATTCTATTGCCACACGAGCACAGCCTCTAGTTCAAATACGTTTTCAATCCGTAGGCAATAATTATCTAACTACTCGAACACGCCAAACAAATTTGTACAAAAAGAATCATTTTTTTTTTTGCATATTTCTTTTGAGAAAATTGGAAGAATGACATTCGTATTTTATTCCCAACCATTATTATTTTAGAAAAATCATAATTTTCTCATCCGTATTCATTCTTCTTTACCATTCTTTTAATTATTTGGGATTTATTATTTCATTATTTAGGTGCAGTGTTGCAGGTATTGTGTTTCTGTCAAACATGTAATGGTTTTAGAGACACATCACATGCCTTTACATTGCCAAGCACAATCATCCATGTCTCAATCAATAGCATGTTGCCAACTCTTAACTATGTAGGCTAAGAAGAGGGGTCCATAACAGTTGCATAATCCTAATAATAGAAGCTAAATGATCAAAATTTATATCTAAAAATTAATCAGACACCTAGTAAAATAGGGATGGATATCTTTATTCCTTTTCAACTTTAGTCCTATCTTGATCCAATCTGGACCGTGTAATTTGGATCCAATCGGACACCTCACACCTTACAGCATTGTCACTCCCAAAATGAGAAAGAGGATTTCTTCCGATTTTCTTTTCATATTATTGCACTTAGTATATAAATTTATTGAAGTTAGAAAAGATGGCTGCTCCGTTTCTCTCGGTCCATTTTGGGGCGTACCTGTCCTTAGGGTTGTCAATGGAGGATTCTTAGTGGATAGGATACGGTACGATAAAAGATATTTTCATATCTGCATAAGTTAATTTTTTTTATTCATATTCTATTCATATCCGTTAAAATATGATTTTACTCATATAAGCTAAGAATTAACGGTAAGAATAGGATAACTGTACATACAAAATAGTAGTAGTAGTAATAATAATAATAATGATAATAATTTAATAAAAATATATATAATGTGGCAAATAATTATACGGGATAAATTACAACATTTAGATACTACTTTAGATCTATTAGTTAAGAATTTCGATATAACAAAAATTATGAAATTCATTCTCATATTAGTTGACATTAAAAAATAATTATATATCAAATTATATATTATAATAGAATATAGTGCAAACTAATTTTTTAAATCAACATAAACAAATTTTGTTGAAGACTGAAACTAATACTATATCTTACGAAATAGGCTAATAAATGATTATATATATACAGATATATTTATAAAATTTTACCAGTTAGATAATGGATACAAAATAGCTCTCATCCGTACCCGTACGTGATAAATTAACGAAAAGTTTTTGTTATTCATATCTATATCCATTAGTCTAATGACAATAAAATCTTATATATATTCGTTTTATAAGGATAGAATAAACGGGCAAACGAGTTTTATTTTATACTTGATAGTCCTACCAGTACTCTTGAAAATGATTAAAACACAGAAAAGACGTATAAATAAAAATGCTAATTTTTTCTTCCCATTGATTTGGTTAAGTGCTCGCGAGCTGCACCTGCACGCAATTTATTTAGTCTGGTTTCACATTAAGCGTAAAAGAATTTTGCGTGTAGCTTGTCATGATTCTGTGTCTTTCAAATTTTTCATTTTACTCCTATTTTTCAAAATTCTCATATAAATTATTGATATTTAAATATATAGTCTTTTAATTGTTACATTAAATAAAATGTGGCCTTTGTCGTCATGCGAGGACCTATAATAAAAAAGAGTAGGCGCATTGTGTCCCTCCTCAAAAAATGAAGATTACTTGTGTTGAAATTTTGAAATAAAACCTGAACAACCTACATAATATTGAACTATATATTGAGAAAAATAAATCACCTACATAATATTGAACTCTATATAGTCACTATTGAGAAATGCTTGCTCAAATTAAAACTATGAAGCCAACAAATTGGCAAGCATAAAAATCATAAAGGATACTCAACACGTCATGACTTGCCTCCCCCGTCATTTTTTCATGGGATAACTAACAAGCTGAGGTTGAATAAATTTCCCTCAAATATACCACAAATTAAATACATAGTTAGCACTTGGAACTCTTTTTACATGAGAGAGCTCCGGCGGCAGTGGTGATGGTCCCCACAAGGGATGACGGGCGCGCCCCGAGGCTGGAGGCTTTGGCATAGCTGGAGGAGGCGCCGGCACCCGATGGGGTGAAAAAGGCGCCATTCATCATCAGATCCCCCTCTGATCTCCAGTTCCATTTCTTCCACTCGCTCTCCGCCGCATCCTCTCGCTTAGTTACCTACAAAGATTTGTTACAGAGGATCCATATATTATTGGTATTAGGAAACATTAATTATTCATCATTGTTTACTTTTTTGAGGTCTTGTTAAGGATTTTTTACTATATGAGAAATTGCATGATACTAACATATAATCAGCCTCTGTTGGCATTTTACGGTATTAATATTTTTTATGATTAAAGAAAAACAAAATATATTGAGAAACAGAAAAACAAAGATGTACCTCCTTGGAGTTTTCATTATTAGGCGCAAGGAACCGGTTTCCCTGGCTGTTGATGGTCGGGGCAGCGCTTCCACCGATCGCATACATTTCCCAGTGAGTGTAGTCGTTGTTTACCACATGAAAATAACCATGTCTGCACCTATATTTTAAGAACCAATCCAATAATATCCATTGTGTAGGGTTGCAGTATAGATAATTATTAATCACTATTCAGAATTCTTATATTAAAAACAATTGGTTTCAATTATTTTTTTCTTGAATTATTTAGTAGTCATTGTTTAGGAAGGTTTAAAGTTTAAATGAAGTTCTTATTAATTTTGTGCCCTGAATTGTCTGATCAAGTCACATCAAGGACAAATTATGTGTAGTTAGTTGAACAGTTGTGAACCTACAATCCTAAATTATTGGGGAATGCATTATTTGCTCTAAGCCTCTACTGCTGCTGAAGCCTGAAAATGATTATGCCTTGATTTGGAGGGCAAAAGGGATTTAATTTTGAGGTACACAATTAAAGGGTTTCTACAATTGGCAACCCAGAGCTGAAAAGGAAGTGTGCCATGATTGAGGGGTAAGCTCAGTCCATCAATTGGTCAAATGTACCACAGTACTTTTTTTTTTTTTGCTTTTTCGGATGATTTATTTTATTTTAGTAAGGCTTGTCATGAAAGAAAAGATGGATTTCATATGCATACATGCCATGAGCTCATGCACTGCAATAATAAATGTTCGAGCCGTCAATTGCAACCCCCTAAGAAGTAGTCTAACCACGTAAATGTTACACAAAAAGAGCATGATTGAAACCTCAGAAAAATGCAAATATTACCTAGGCATCCTTTGGATGAGGTCCTCTCCAAAGTGGTTGAATGCAATGGTGACTTGCATGCTCTTGTCCGACAGGAGCTCGTCACTGTGTCCCAAAAGCATGACCTTGTCATGGTGGCTCATATAGTTATTTGAAATTGTTATGGCAGTTGATCCATGAATTGCATCTATCAGACCATCAGTGCAGGCCGCAAGAGTGCAGTGATCCACCCAAATGTGACTTGCGCCAAAGATCGAGATACCATCACCATCAGATCGCGTCCTCCAGCCGTAATGTTCAGGTGAGTCGCGCACATATGCATTTCCACCTGGCTTACAATCGTGTATGTGCAGCCTGCAGCCAGATTCAAATTTGAAAAGCCACAAATCTAATTAATTTGTACTTTGACCCAAATAGCTTTCTCTTGAGGTCAGATTTACAAAAATTAACTTTAATTCAAGCTGACAAGATATGAATTACAAGTTCGAGTGGAACCTTGACCAGGGAGAACAAGTTCGAGTGGAACCTTGACCAGGGAGAAAATTATTCCAATGCCTTTAGTGGCAATAGAATCACACAAAAGCCAATATACTTTTTACTTTATTGGAAATCTCTTTCACATTGACCTAATTAAATGCACAAAAGCAAATTACTACGTGTAATTCTGTAAAGTCAAATCAATTAATTAATACCAGAGAACAAAATGCCATGTACATACCCATGTATGATAACATTTGTGACATACTGCAAGGTGATGCATGGCCCGCCGGCTATGTGCACGCTTGCACCGCGGCCATCAATTGTCTTGTGAGAATTCACCATCAATTCTTCCTTCAACTTGATCGACATGTCATGCGCAAACACTATCCACAGAGGATCCTCTTGTATCACTGCATACCTTAGTGTTCCGGGTTTTGGGTTAACGGGGTCGTCATCTCCACTGTCAGTAACAGTGTAGATTTTTCCATCTTTGCCACCTAGTGCATTCTTGCCAAACCCAATTGCACAGTCAGCAAGCCTCTGACGATTCTTGGCCCAGTTAGAGTCACACCGCCAACAGTCGTCTATTGGATTCCCAGTGCTACATGATGACAAGGAACCTAGCCGCCTTCGCGACATATTTATGGCTCTGTAAATTTTTGTTACGATTGAGACAAATTTTACTTTTGTAAATGGTCCAAAAGAGAAGTTTTACCTCATAAAAGAATTGATTGTGACAAGAACTACCTTAAATTTGAGCCCCACAAGTACAATTTATGTAGGGCTCTCTCAGGATTAGGACCAAAAGAAATGATTATAGTTCATACTGGATAAGCTACTTTTACTGATTTACCTTCTTCTTAACTGATTGAGATAGCTTTTTCTACCAAATATAACTGATTGAGATAGCATTAACATAGTTTAATGACACAATTAATTCAACATGTCTTGGGTTTCATGACTTCCTTTTGGGTTTCTTCCAATAGGATGACAGAATCAGTTTTGGAGGCAATTCATTCATTTGAAAAAAAATGCAGTATCCATGTTAAATCACTAGTTAATTCTAAGGATAATGTGCTAAACTAACACAGTCAAAATTTCCAGTTTAATTTTGGAGAAGTACTTTTGAAATGCTTTGCTAACAATGAGGGTACAATAATGCAAATTAAAATATTTGGAGGTGAAAAGTGAAAAATGAACTTGCCTGTGAACTTCCTCTACTACGAGTTCAGGATCCGGAACAGCTGCAGCTGCTAAGTGTGGTGGTGGTTTTAGTTGAGAACAAGAGGTTGAGATCGTAAAAATGGAAATGAGAAACAAGGTGAGGTGTACTATGAGAGATAGTGAGTACAGTGTTGCCATTCTCTTGTGGGGTGTGTGCTTGTGTTTGGGTTAGTAACTCTGTGTGTGTAAGAGAGATTTCTAAGAAACAGAGAGAGACTTGTCAACACTGCAATGTTTTAGGACACAGAGAGATTCATGTTGTGAGGCAGAGAATGCGCGGATATATATATATAGAGAGAGGTACATGATTGATTGCAATGGATTTATTGTACTATCATAAATAATTTGACTGACTTTTTTTTTTTTGGATAAATGGAATAGCGACTACCTGGTAAATAATTTGACTGACTTAAATCTTTAAACTTTATATATGCAGTAACAAACTTAAGTGTTCTTAAGAACCTTTTAGCAACACGGTAAAGAAAAATTCCTAGAAAAAGTTTTTTTTTTTTTCTTTTTTGGAGTGATCAAGGTTTCAAAATTCAATTTTTTTAATGAATTTTTATTTAAGGTATCAAAACAATAGTGTTATGGAACTTTGAATGAGAACGGGTCCCACATGTAATGTATTTCTGGAGCTCATTTGTTGCATTCGATTTTCAGGTAAAGCTTGCTCCTATTGTACGATCGCTTTTCAATGAGGGTTCATGAAAGATATCTGATTAGTTCTTTCAAATTCAACAGCCTAATTAAAGTCTAATCAGACCGAACAGTTTACATGTTTGTTCTTTCTGTCCAGTTTTATTAGATCAGCTACGAAACAAACAAGAGATCATCCACTGTCTTGGACCAATAAATAAATTTTATACAAATTAAGAGCGCAAAACCCAGTTAGTTTGCTCATGCCGTCAAGTACACGGTCCATGAGAATTTTCAAAAATTCATCGAATTAGTACCGCCTATATATAAATTCAAAATTGTATGTTAACGATTCTTTCTTTCTTTCTTTCTTCATTTTATTATTATTATTATTATTTTGAGGTAGAACTTTTCAAAGTTTTATGGTTTTTTTTCCATAAAAAATTAGAAATAATGCTAAAATCAGGCATATAAGACGTCAAATACAATCTGAAACATCAGCCATTATAATTTCAAATTACCAATTCCGAACCATTCAATATGATATTTATATTAAGATGTCCTTGAAAATCAAATTTTATATTATTTTAAATTTTTAATTATTTTTCGAATTTTTAAAATTAGAGGGTCCATAACTTTTACTTTTTAGATTGAGCATATTCTAAAATTCCAAAATAATAGTAAAAAAATTTGAAAAAAAATATAAAATTTGATCTCCATGGAGATTTTATTATAGAGAACAATTTGATCGGTTCGGATCAACCGTTCTAATCTAAAAAATTAAAATTTTATCGTGTTGGACAAGTGTATGTGTCCAACTTTGCTGGACTCTAACCACTCCCAAAAATTAGCATATTATCTTGCTTGATGTCGGTACTTTGTGGTCCTTGTTGGCCAACTTATCATTATGAATTCATGATTTGGCATAATCATTTATTTTATTATTATTATTATTATTATTATTATTATTATTATTATTATTATTATTATTACATAGTATCGTGTTTACCACTGCAAAGAATAAAATTAAATAATTTGAACTATCCTACAAAATTACCAAATTTCACAGATGCTGATGTAAAATTAAATTGTTACTTTATCATTTAATTCGCTCACTTTACTCCAAATTAATTTATTTAACAGAAACAAATTTCAACCTTGACATCAGTCAACATTCTAGCCATGAATAACAATGCTAATATGACCATGTGTGATATGTTCATGCCTTGTAGGGATATCATATTTATGATATCTCATATCTAGTAGAGTTATTTATGATAACATGACCATGCGTGATATGTTCATATTTGTATCTAAACGATTCCATGCTGTATGAAAATGTCTCAAAATTCTCAAAAATTCCTCCCAAAACATGTGAGTTGTTGGTACTCCCGTGCAAGATGCGTCTCATGTGATGTAAGAGAAGATAATTAACTTTAGCAATAAAATTTGAAAATCACTCTATGCCGTCTCTCTCCACACACACATCATCATGTACCATCGCGTTTTTATATGTTTACTTTATTTATTTATATATCCAATTTATTTATTTATGTGTTTACTTTATTCAATTATGAGTTAAATTTTATTTTTTATATTGTTGTTCAGGTTTTTATATTCATATTCAATTTATTTTTGTTGAACATATTCAATTATGAAGTATATATAAGTTTTCAGAAAATTAGGTATGAATTATATATATAATTGACAAATAATATTACGTCTGTACCATATGCAATTTCAAATTTTATTAGATTTGTACTTATTAATGCATCAAAATTCCTTCCACCAACTAAAAAATAGTTGCGTCCATTGCATGAAGTGTATATGATGAGTTTATAATAATTAATAACTTCGAAAGGCTGAAATGTGAAAATAATGAATTCCAAAATTTTAAAAAAATAATAATAACAAACAGTTATTACATTTATATCTTCCTATGTATCCAATCCACATGCATAGGGAAACAGTTATAAAACCTCACATGCCAATGTCAGATATCTTTGAAAAACCCTAGAAAGAGGGCTCTTTAAAAGCACAATGCAGCAAGAGGAGATAGTGCATTTACTGATGTAAAGATGCTAAGAAGCACCCAATACATGCCCACTTATGTCTGCTGATAAACTTGTATCCGCAGTTGCACACTGTACAAAGCAAACTAGTGCCGTCTCATGGAATCTACTAAAGTGAGATTCTGCATTACTTTTGATAAAGAAATAAAAAATTTTACTTTTTGTTACTTAATGCACCAAGATATTTTTTTTATATGGTCCGGTTTTGTATTTCCTTTTTTATGCTCTTAATTTCCTTTACGGGAAAAAATGCTGCAATATAAATAGTATAGAAGAAGAACCTCACGTTATTCCCCACAACCAGAGAAGCAAAAAGAAATCTATAAAGAACAATTTATTGGTATTATTCTGTTATATAAATTGTTAATTATTGCCTCTAAATTATAATGCGGGCGGTGGGCGCACGAAATTAATGGCATATTGCAGGGTTAGGTACAAGTTGGAGCAGCACATAGTTTTAATTTAGGACTTCCCTTGTCGGTGGCGAGCTCTTCTAATCCATTGTGCTTTGGTTCTTGTGTGAAAAGGGGTGCTTTGCTTTGCATTGTTTTGTCCAACCACTCCATTCAAAATTCAGATCCGCTGCCGCACGACACATGGTGTAGCGCGGCATGCTGATCGACTGATCAAGATCCAATGAACAAAAAAGTCCCAACCTGTAAAAAATTAACCGTCCGATCAAGATCAGACGGCTCGTATGTGCGCTACATCATTTGTCGCGCAACAGCAAATCCGAATTGCTCCACTCATCCTCTTGTTAAGTGAACTTACATTTATTATTAGTTGAATAGTGTATGCTAAACTTACCCAAAAGATCCCCAGGTTATACAGAATTATTTGACTTACTATTTTCTTTGTAGTACTTATTGAGCAGCTAATTATTGAAAACACTATATGGTACGGGTTGAACATGTTTGTCATCCTAAAAGAGCAACGGAAACAAAAACAAAAACAATCATAATATTATATAATTGCACCTCTATAGATTTTAGTGAATTGGAAGTTCTTTTTGCATACATGATTTAACATCATATATAGTGATAATGTAATTGGTATCTCGTTATTATTATTATTTTTTTAATAAAGGCTGCTACTTACGCTTTAAATTTCTAAATAATGTGTCATGTAGCAGCCCATTTTTTTTTATCGTTTTTAGTATTAAATAAATTATATAGACAATAATTTTAACTTGACGGTTATGATTACTGAACAAACAAAATCATAATATATAAAATAAATTATAAATTAGTTTTGATAGGTTGTGTATTAAATTTGGGTACAATTTAAAAGATTGTTAGTTATCATTTTAATTTTATTTACCTATGATAAATGACCAAACAATTTTCAAATCATACTAAGTTTATATAACACAGCCTATTTAACAATCAAGAACCTATATATTTTTTTGTAGTTAAATAATACATTTATATATTAACACAATTATTATGAATATGATTTTCAATATTTCATGACTAACTGTTATGGATGACATGTTAGGGGCCGTTTATTGAGAAGTGTGTAATTTTGTGAAGAATTTAGACTGTTTATAATAAATTTATGTCTATAAATAAAAAATTCTTTAAATTCTCACTTGATCAAAACGCACCTTAGTTTCTGTTAGAAAATTGCTCAATTTTAATTTTGTGACTAATTACCCTTAATTAATCCAATTAAAACACAAGCAACATGAGGATCTAGTACATAGCCATTCGACACAAGAGATAGGTGGAAATTATACCTCCCGCGAAATCGTATTCGCGGGGCTCGATCCTACGGCATGGGTATCGATGGGGTGCTTCTCCTTCTTCTCCAAATCGCCTCGAGTCCGCCTAGAGATTAACCAAGGTCTAAATCGATTCGTGCTAGCGATTCGATTAGAACAAAGCTAATCCTAAGGATTAACCCTCTTCAAGAATCAACCTATTTGATTTTGGTGGAGAATTGTAGCTCAACACATGAGCATATGGAGGAGAGGATGAGATGGCGCATGGCCAAAGGGGAGGTAATGGGTGGCGGCTAGGAGAAGGGAAAGATAGAAGGTTGGATTTTGCTACTATACACCTCCTTATATAGTGCACAAACCCTACCTACCTCCTACCATCTATTTACAAGAATGCCACCTACCTACCACCCTATATGGCTTTCCCTATAATGGACTTTTGGGCCTCTCATCTCAATTGTTTAGGCCTCTAATTCATATAATTAGAACCTACTCCAAATGCTCTTCAATTGGGCTATACATTTAATACATAAATATTGGCCCAATAAATTAATATAACTATTTATATTAAATTGTGTCGAGCTAAAATAATTATTAACTAATTAATAATTATTCTAGGATTAGCTAATACATTAATTTATTTCAATATGATCCATTTGACTTAATTAATTATAACGGTATATAATTAATTAATCATCTTATCATATTTCCGCAATACGAACTATTGCGAATAAATAAATAATGCACTGTCTTGGTCAAAACTCTATTTTGTGTGACCCTTTGAGGATTTGTGCTAAGTTGGACATGGAATTAAATCGCTATTTAATTCCAATAATCATAAGCGGTATCTAGCAACACGTTATGATTCCCAATTCGCACAAATAGTGTACTGCTACAATATTTCAATCCTGCATAAGAGAATAATTATGTTTCTCTATTTTGATTCTTATGTCTCACGATATCATCGTATAATCCAAGATAGGAATGTGTCATTCTTGCAGATTATACGTTTCTTGATTTAGAGTTGATCGCTTAGTTGCGCGCATACGATCCAACTCCATCAAGGGGCCCAAACAGATATCGTCACTCACTAAGTGAATTAATGAGGGACATACGGTTTTCTTGATGATTAGCTTTTCCCCGCACAATTCAAGAGAACGTAAATCAAGTCCGTATAGCAGCCCTTAACGGGAATCAGCGGTAGACGAGATTTATAGAACCTATCCTCATGTGGAAAAGATAATCATCTCAAACTTAGAACCAAAATTATAACGAAATAAACAATGACACATAACACAATCCATATGTTTATTTCGTTGGGTCAAGTCCTGTACTATGTTCCATAACATATACATATGCAATTAAGTTGGTAACTCTTTACCTATGATTTGTAGAACTTAATCATCACTTAACTTGCATACTAATCTTATATGATAATTAATGTTCCTTGTTAATTATCAAGATTATGGACCGTTTAGATTTATTATTGTCATTCTAAAGAATGATCCACAGAGATCTACAATTCAGATCCTCAATCTGAATGATCTGTCAATAATAAACCTAGGAACAGATGATAAAATATCATCCAAAACATAAACTAAAATTTAAGTCATTAAATTATTGACTTCTAGGACATAACTCCAACAATCTCCCACTTGGCCTAGAGTCAATCAGTAGTGACTTCTAGCCAACGAAGAATTGAGAACAATGTCATATATCTACATATATACATGTCTCGGACCTCAAAAGAAAATAATACGCTTAAAGCTAGTTACTCATACGTCCATCACGTATGGATGCATAACTGCATCTTGTATACTGCTCAAGGTAGATGTCATGCTGGAGTGTTCGCTGTGTTCGCGAACCTATCCAAATTTATTCGACCCTATATATATATACTACTATATATATGCTCTTGATCATCATCATATGATATCAAGTGATATCGTTATAGATCATATTTGAATCTCCAATGTAACATTGGGTTCTTTAGGAGTAAGTTATGGTTCGAGATGCATAGAACCATAATAACTCGACTAAGAACTCGATCCTAAATAAACTTCTTTTATTGCTTCACAAGTTGCTATGTATTTTGTTTTGGTGACGGAAACGGTTGTAACATTCCATTTAGAAGACTTTCTAAATTTACAACTCCACCTTAAAACAAAATATGTAGCTCAATCGTGATTATATAAATCTTTCGAAAAACTAGCATTAGTGTAATTAATTTACACGAGCTCTCTTTCATCTTAAGAGATGAAACATTATATCACTCTTTCTCATAAGTTACTCGAGGATATTCTTGACTATCGTCCAAATGTGCCTCTCTTGTATCCATTTGACAACTGTTTGTCATATCCTTTGGATACTACACATTGGGGCATATGCATAAATATGGCGTACACAATGAAACTCATAATGAAAGAATGCTTGAACTATTTCATGCACTTTCTTGAATTGAGTTGCAATAGACCGAGTTAAAACACTCAAGTCATGCCATGTGACGTACAGTTAGACATCCTTTCTTGGAGTGTAACTTTCGTGTTTCTAGAACACTTCGTCAATATATGCATATTTGTTCAAACCTAACATCCATCATAATCTATCTTTATAGATTTTGTTTCCTAGGATTAGGTGATTTCGCCCAAGTTCTCATTTGAGAAAGCATTCTCCAAAGAGATCTTGACAATACTCATTTTCTTAATGTTATTCCCAATAAATTGTCATCTTGAACAATACAAGTAATACAATTATGCTCCCACTGAATATCTTGTTTATACAAGATACTTTTGACGAAGTTCAACTCCTTGACTTCATTGTCAAAACTTTTATTCCAATCTCCACAACACTTGCTTTAATCCATTAATGGATCCTTGAAGCATGCGTATGTTTTTAGCAATACATTAAATAAAACCTCGATTTGTGTCAAATGCACAACATCTTCCTTCATTCATACGAAGAAGGTGGTTTTATATGTTTTTCCATATATCGACATATATGAAATACAACTATTACTAGAATGATCTTTATTGACTTATACATAGCCACAAGCAAGAAGTTGTGCTTTGTACGTAGTCAACTAGCCATCGACTTAGACATAGCTACAAGCGAGAAGCCGCGCTTTGTACATAGTCGATTTGTTATCCATGTCGATCTTTCCTTTTGAAGATCTAAACGTTCTTGATGGATTGCTCCTTCATGAACATCAACCAAGGTCTATACCTTGTTGTTATACATGGATTTTATTTAAAGATCATATGAATTAGAACCATATATGTGGAATCGGATCGTTCCATCGTTTCTTTGTTTATCGACGGATTCTCATATGCTTAGTACGAGAATGTTGTGACAACCTATGCACCAAACGGCTTAGGAAATCAACTCTCGTTGATCTTTTGTAGGATTGGTACTTGAGGTTCATGAACTTCTTCCACAACTATTTGTTGAACGAGTTCTTGACTCCTCATATATTCCATGAGTTTCTCAAACATCATCAATTCGTGAGATGGTTGAGTCCTCATTAGAAGGAGCGTACTATTAAACTTCTTTCAAAACAACTTGTGAAAGAAGTTTCGTTCAACTCCCACTAAGTACCATGTATGGAGTGACAAGTTTCCCATAAAAGTACTTCATGTAGTGACGCATAAACTATTTTAATGCTCACTTTATTCCCACTACTTCTTCTTGAGAATTTCAATTCATCAAGACTACATTATGATTAGCAACAACTACTTTGTTCTTATCATATTCGTGGAAGTAGTGCCTTTTAATATAAAGCATCCTACAAATATATAGTGTCTTATTTGGTTTAAGCTTACAAGTCCACAATACTTGAAATAAGTTTCTCAACACCAAATCTCGAGAAGTATTATACTTAGAGATCAAAATCTCCTAAGATATCTTCTTCAATAGACTTCGATGGAACATTATTCAGTGTAAACAATATTGTCCTCAAACATAATTCCCTAATACGAGTCGAATAAGTCAATTTGATTTATTATCGATCGAACTATACAAAATATTGTTCGATACCTCCACTCTTGGACACATTATTCCGTAATGTTCCTCATGGAGTGAGTTATGAAACTATTTTCATACTCTTAAGATAATATTTCAAATCATGTGACTTAACTATTTACCATGATTAATTGTAAGACTTCCATTTTTCTTGAAAGGTCTTTTAAACTTTACTCTTGAACTCATTTGAACTAGTCAAAAGGTTCATACTTATACCTTATCAAATAGATATGTTAATATCTACAATGATCGTTGGTTAAGTAGTAAAGTATCAATAACCTTTCATCGCACAAGTACTTATTGGTCTTTATACATCGATATGTAAAAGTCCTAATCAAGTCACTTGTCCTTAAACCTTTGTAGGTTAAAGGCGCTTTTGTCATTTAACAAACATGATTCGCATATCAATCGATTTGAAATCGAATTGAATTTACGAGCTCTACGTTACGGAGACTCTCGTAATGCGATTCTCGTTTATTTATGTGACTAAGCGGTTATATATAACATGAAAGTCAAATACTTTATGTCAAGTCTTACGCATCCTATTTGTCATTCAAAACTTGCTTATCTATTTCAAGCAAATTCAATCAAGATGCATGAAATCATATAAACAAATCCATAATAAAAGAACTTGTCTTTTACTAAACATAATCATCCATCATCGAATATGAAATGGAGACGTTTTTGAGAGGTTTTAGAATTAAGGTATGCAACCTTCAATTCTAAACAAACTCTTAATAAAGGTAACTCTACGTATTCAATGGTAATGACTTAGACGAACAAGTCATTTCCTATACGGAGTTTACTTTACATCTCTCGAACATTCTCTTATTCTTCATTGCTAACACATTTCGTTAAATGCGAGCATATGAACTAGTATCAAGTTACTAGTGTAAATTAGAGATAGTGAGATATTTGAACGACAAATATACTTTAGGATTAGAATATTTCTAATCGTCACAATCATGGTATTTCGGACAACCTTTCAAATGCCTCCCATAAACGGCAAATGAAATATCTCATGTGACGTATGGTCATAAATGAGAGTCTCGAAATTTCAACTCATACCTTGGTGAAGTATTTCTTGAATACTTAACCAATTACCTTTTTCACCAACAAGTGTGCGTAAAAGGTAACGTCATATCCTTTAATACTAGAAAGAGTTCGTATGACAATATCAATAATCCTTGATATCGGAGATCAATATCTCTAGTTATCAATTAGCTACTTAAATCTTTCGATTTGTAAGCCAATGAAACGTTCATGTATCCTTTTATAAAAGAAGAATCTCTTTGCCAACTCATACTCTTTATCTCGATCATAAATGATGGAGTTAATATCTACTTTTTTCAAGAACACTTTCTTGAGTAAGTGGATGAGAGCGTACGAGTTAAATCTAGTCCATATGAATTCTCTAATTCAAAGGTCTAGAAATTTTAAATGAGGATATTAGCCATACGCTTTATTGAATAACTTTTCGTCAAAAGTCAATCAATCACCGCGTTGCTACGTTCGGGTAGTTTGAGAAAAATTTTGGGAATTGACACACTCAAATTTCTCTTCACTAAGATCGTGTCTTAGGAATCGGTATTACTTCTTTAAGTAAATACCTTTTAGAAATGAGTTTGTTAATTTTAAAAGATTGATCGCAACAAAATTAACAATTTTAACATCTATAACAAAATCAATTTAAGGTCAATTAGTTTATGCAATTGTTTTATTTATAACAAATAAAACTCCCACTACATTTATTTAATGTCCCAAATATAGTTGGTTTTCCAAGATCCCGGTTTTCATCAAGTAGAGCCTGCTATAGCACGTCACCCTACTTAATTAGACAAGGTAGGTTCTTCAACCAATCATATCGACCATATGATTCTTGGTTTGTGAATATCTAAGTATATTTACAAACTTCGCCCCGATGTCCAAACTCTAGTTGGGTCCATCGAAAAGTAACCTCTCACTATTTGCTCCTTGCAAATCTTAGCTATTTGCACCCCGACTACCGAATTGGCAACCATGACGTCCGCTTGGGCGGACCGCGCCATGAGTGACAATCGGCGTGAAGGGGATAGAGAGAAGGAGGGCGATTTCACTTAATCGAGTTTTAGTTGGGACTATCAATCATATGACACTTGTTTGGTGGTCGTGTAAGCATACACCCATACCTAGCCTATGACAATTCATAGCAATCACAAGCAATCACATATAAGCATCTCATAGTTGTGGGTTTGTATGGCTCCCGCTTGCATTAGTTTCGTCACATCGTCCATGGAGCAAAACTAATCTAATCCTTGTCCCTCCCACTAAATTCTATAAGGATCTAAATTCTATATAAAATAAAGGTGCAAAATACATGTGAAAACATCCTATTCCCATCCTAACCTTAGGGGCATGCAAGCCTCACAAGTTACATAAAAAATTAATCAACAAATTAATTAATTAATGGCACCAAAGGCCGCATTACAAACATTCACACATGCATTCAAATACAACCACAAGGCATTGAGTCTTGAGCCATACTAAACCCACTATCCACCTACAAAACAAAGTTAGCACATACAAGCACTTTGTTTCCAATTAACGATTTTCAAGCATTTTTGCGATTTGTTTGCCATAAGTAAATTCCGTGTACAAATTCTCAATTTTAAACAACAAAACTTGTTTAAATTCATTTAGAAAGTTCTTTCAACATCCCATAACTGAAAGGAGATCAAACAAGGAGTTTTCTAATTGTTTTCAACTAATTTGAATACTTAGAAAAACAGTAATTTATTAAAAAACGTAACTAATGGAATCCAATAAAAATAAAGGTTTTAGGTCTCCAAAAATTCTCAAATAAATTACTTAAGCTCCTTATCATAGTTGTGAATACCAGTAAAAATTTCAAGAAGAGATCTTAAACCATCTGGGAGAATAAAAAATGACAAATCTCTTACAAGTGCACGAAACACCGTTATGAGATTTTCAGCTTATCCTCTCAACCATTTGGTCTGTAAGACCACCTTATATCCAGTTTTTATATATACAATATACACAGAAAAACTAGTTTAGACTATAGGCTAGCTATCCATGAAAAGAAAACCACCAAGTTTAGTTTAAAAAGTTCAGTTACATACTAAACAATCAACAAATTCTGTACTGGAACAGACCGTCGATCGAAATGTTTTAACCTAGTTGAAGGTCCAAACTTCCACGAAAAATTATGAAATTAATTTTTCTGGAATCATAACTCAAAATAGCACAACTACATTTAAACATAATTTTTAAAAGAGTTCTCAGTTGGTACAGTTTATTAGAACAATCGATTTGCTCAACAAACTGGATCTGACGAGATCTTCCTTTTCATACTTGAAAACCCACAAATTAATCTGAGTCATGCAACAATTTACACATGCTCAGAAAGAGCTTCAAGTCCTCTTTAAATCTAGCCATAGAACACTGGTACTTATATTCAAAATACAAATCTTTCAAGCCATTCAAACAGGACAGTACGAGCAGGAACTGGTTCTGCGCACTGTCGCCATTTTATTCACAATAAATCCATACTAATTCATAAAAATGTGAACCTAACGCCAAAAGAATCACAATCAACAGATCTACAAGTTTCATGTAGATGGAAAAAACTTCCAGAGAACTTATCAAGGCGAAAAACGCGAAACAACACAGAAAATACCATTTCCAGACAGCAAACAAACGCATCATCTCTATTAATCCGTTAATTAGCCAATTTCTCTTAATTAAGTGTCAAAATAGCTTAAGTACGACCATGTGCTCTGATACCACTGTTAGGAAATTGCTCAATTTTAATTTTGTGACTAATTACCCTTAATTAATCCAATTAAAACACAAGCAACATGAGGATCTAGTACATAGCCATTCGACACAAGAGATAGGTGGAAATTATACCTCCCGCGAAATCGTATTCGCGAGGCTCGATCCTACGGCATGGTATCGATGGGGTGCTTCTCCTTCTTCTCCAAATCGCCTCGAGTCCGCCTAGAGATTAACCAAGGTCTAAATCGATTCGTGCTAGCGATTCGATTAGAACAAAGCTAATCCTAAGGATCAGCCCTCTTCAAGAATCAACCTATTTGATTTTGGTGGAGAGTTGTAGCTCAACACATGAGCATATGGAGGAGAGGATGAGATGGCGCATGGCCAAAGGGGAGGTAATGGGTGGCGGCTAGGAGAAGGGAAAGAGAGAAGGTTGGATTTTACTACTATACACCTCCTTATATAGTGCACAAACCCTACCTACCTCCTATCATCTATTTACAAGAATGCCACCTACCTACCACCCTATATGGCTGGCCCTATAATGGGCTTTTGGGACTCTCATCTCAATTGTTTAGGCCTCTAATTCATATAATTAGAACCTACTCCAAATGCTCTTCAATTGGGCTATACATTTAATACATAAATATTGGCCCAATAAATTAATATAACTATTTATATTAAATTGTGTCGAGCTAAAATAATTATTAACTAATTAATAATTATTTTAGGATTAGCTAATACATTAATTTATTTCAATATGATCCAGAGTTGATCGCTTAGTTGCGCGCATACGATCCAACTCCATCAAGGGGCCCAAACAGATATCGTCACTCACTAAGTGAATTAATGAGGGACATACGGTTTTCTTGATGATTAGCTTTTCCCCGCACAATTCAAGAGAACGTAAATCAAGTCCGTATAGCAGCCCTTAACGGGAATCAGCGGTAGACGAGATTTATAGAACCTATCCTCATGTGGAAAAGATAATCATCTCAAACTTAGAACCAAAATCATAACGAAATAAACAATGACACATAACACAATCCATATGTTTATTTCGTTGGGTCAAGTCATGTACTATGTTCCATAACATATACATATGCAATTAAGTTGGTAACTCTTTACCTATGATTTGTAGAACTTAATCATCACTTAACTTGCATACTAATCTTATATGATAATTAATGTTCCTTGTTAATTATCAAGATTATGGACCGTTTAGATTTATTATTGTCATTCTAAAGAATGATCCACAGAGATCTACAATTCAGATCCTCAACCTGAATGATCTGTCAATAATAAACCTAGGAACAAATGATAAAATATCATCCAAAACATAAACTAAAATTTAAGTCATTAAATTATTGACTTCTAGAACATAACTCCAACATTTTCTAAGAGCCATAAATGCCATATATAAAACAATTCTCTGGGTCCGCCTGTATTGCAGTTCATTTGAGTCTCACGTGGAGGCCATTAAAAATATTTAGAACCTAGGAATGTAATATGGCATTATGGTTTGTCCTATTTCCAGGATCCTTATCAAATGGTCGGACTGTAATGTTTTTTTTTTACTATTTTATTGTTACTATTGTTTTATTCTGTTAATCGATAAAAACAAGACTAGCTGGTTCAGTTTAAAATGTCTAAAACATGAAAATTAGCTTGAAATCTTGTGAGCCATGCTACCTTACGAATGTATATAAACAAATACTTAAAATAGTTTGTCACTAGATCAATAAAGTGTGGCCGAAATGATGCAAACTTGAACCTATACTAGGTGATCTAGGAAAAGCAAAGGAAGAATAAAAACAAAAAGGTTCTCTAGTTTAATTGTACATGCTATTAAAAATCCAAATCACCGACATTTATGATGTCTCATCCTTCTTGGAATCATACATACCAGGACTGAAAATCAGAAAACAGTTTATGATCTGGAAAAGATAAATACATTGGATCTTTGTTTGATTTACCACATAATGAGTAATTAATTTCCTCCCAATTTACTCAACATAGAAAAAAAAAATTCACACCGGCCATTTATTGCATTTGTCTTTCACTAGGTCCTAAGTCCTAACCAGTAAACGCCACTAGAGCTGTCAACGGCACTGCCACCAACGTGGTGCCGTTCCGTTTAACCGAAACGGAACGAATAACGGCACCGGTTTTCATTTCGTTTCAATAACGAAACGGCAAACGGAATAAGAAATTGTGACGTTTCGAACCGTTTCATGTGTATTTTCTTATGTGAAACGAATAACGGAATGGATTTCTGTACCGTTTTTGAAACGGAACGGTTAACGGAATGGTATATCATACCGTTTTCTTAAACGAAACGGTAAACGGTATGGGGTGTTCCGTGCATTTCGGCCACGTTTGACAGCCCTAAACGCCACGGTGAATAAAGAGTTAAAAGTTAAAACATTTGTCTTCCATTAAGTTTCACTAGACTATAGACTGTACAATAAAAATGATTTGGATCAAAGAACAAAACACCTAGGCCTTTGAAATTGAAACAATGAACCGTGACAATGAGAAAAGGAGAAATTCATGACCGTCGTATTGTGGTAGTCAACGCATGATTTGTATTTCCAGGTTTGTCTCTAACTTTCTACCGTTAAATCCGCCTTTGATTCATATATTTTATATATATATATATATATATATATATATAGCTATGTTTATTCTAAAATAAGACAAGTGTCAAAGCTCCTATATATATCTTTTGTTGAATTGTTAATTTGTCATGAAAATTTTTCACTAATAAACAAATTTAATAAAATCTGAGCCATTTGTCCGGGGAGGATGGCCATATCAAAGTAAGGATTGACGTCGGACATAAACAAAAATCGGGATAATGTAAGAAAATCCGTATAAGCATTCTGCTCCATCCATTCTTCCTCTCTTGAAAAAGATATTTTGAATTTGTTTAAACAAACCGTTTTAGCAAATTTTGTTTAAAAGTTCCAGACAGAAGAATTATGGAACTTTTAATTATTCAAACATCGTACTCTAGAAAATAGTATGATAGAAAACTTTGGAATTCAATATATAAATAAGATGAGATGAGATGAAATATAAAAACAATATTTTGGACAAACCATGGTGACATACTGACATTATATATTTTACTAAGGGCGACAGTTAGGACGCCTTTAACTATATGGCATATGCATTGGCTCCTTAAAATAATAAATCATTAATTTATTTAACGTACTCAAATCATCTTTCTGTTTTATATGTTATCCATGAATATATAAAATGAGACGCAGTTCATTTTACTAACTTTACTTTGTTTAACTTTTTGATGAATATATGTGGGGACAGAATTCGTTATGGAACTATCTAACAAATCTGACGACACTTGAAAAATTTAATCAAAAGAACTTCAAATCGAAAAGCAAACCCATACGCGTGCCACTGGATATTTATAGACTAGTAATAAAGTTCAACTATACGAAAAACAATAAAGTATGCACCAGATCTTATTTTACTTATCTGCAACTACAAGTCGATGTAGTGCATATATACTACGTATATGCCTCAACTGAGATGTGCAAACTATATATGCTTTATATATGAAGTTCTTCGAGACGGTCAATGATCCTAAAGCATAGACATGAAATCATGAAAAGGTAAAATTCTAAAAAAGCAACATACATTTTTCTTTTTTAGGGCATAAAAAGCTACATACCACTCCTCCTCAAGTCCCAACTCCTAACTTTTGGTTTCGGAATCTCACAGGCTCCGTTTAGATGGCGTGGGAATAAGAAGAATAAGAAAAGAAGTGAAAGGAAGTATTAGAAAGTGTGTAACTTTATAAAGAGTTTGAATTGTTTATAATAAATTTATTCCCTTATTCCCATACCTCATCCAAACGGAGCCATAGTAAACAAAGGATAGTGTATATCTACCATGCAATTTTCATCGACGAGAATCAGTTTTTTAAGTTTAGAACTTTTATTAATAAAACATTTCAACTCAAATAACATTGTAAATTTTTAGAGGCAATCTGTATTGATTTTCGTACATGCATGCACATACAAAAAAAAATGATACTTCAAGTACATTCAATAATTTAAGTTCCTTGACATCCGCTGTCAAATTTTATAAAAACAAATTCAAAAACTTAAGAAAAAATAACAACAAAGAAATATTTTTTAAGTTACAATAAAAAAAACTATCACTTCCATTTTCAGCTTAAATTATTAAAGTTTTAAAAGTGAAGGTACAATAAAGTCAGCAAAAGCAAATGGTTTCGAACTCTTATTGGTATTATTCTGTTTTTAAGTAATTAAAATTGTTCTTTCGTGCGTCCGTTTGGTCATGATTAGTGTTCTCCAAAATGACACGACACAATCGTGTTGACACGGCACAACATGACACGAATACAAAATTGGCACGTCACGATCGTGTTATCGTGTCATGTCATAATCGTGTTGTGTTGGGACATTAGAAAGTTTGACACGATTCAACACGACACGAACACAAATTAACACGACACCTCAACACAAATTTAATTATTAATGTTGATTATTTAAGCAAAATTAATAATTTAATTTCAATTTATAATACTACATCATATTATTAACCATCATTTAAATCATAATATTGTTCTAATCTAATTATTATTTTTTATAAAAAATATTAATAAAAAGCTTAAACTTAATCAAATAATAAATTATGACGTTTTGTAATTTTTTCCATACTTTTATTTTTTTAATAATTTTTTTAATTTAAAAATAATAAAATAATTTGACACTACTAACACGACGTGTCAACACGACACGACACGGCACACACGATTAGAGAACACTAGTTATGATCATGAAGAATTTTAAATTGTATATCGTATGTGGATCACAGATTAAAACTTATTTTATAAGGAATTTTGAATCATGCCAATCGAAATTCGTATGTTAAATTGAAAAAGAACCTGAATTCGAAATATTTACGGTATTTGGTTATTAAATGGTAACAATATCGAAATATTTAATGAATATACCATAAAAAATTGTATACATTAGTTTTTTTCCTGCTGCATATCTTTTAAAATGTTTAAAACATGAAACGCCCTATAATCTCGTGAGCCATGCAACCTTACGATTGTATATACAAAAAACTTATTGAGTTTGACACTACATGTTATATTCTAACAACTGCAGTCTGCTCTAAAATCCAAATCACCGACATTTATGCTGACTCATCCTCATGGAATCAAACATGCCAGGAGTGAAAATCAGAAAATAGTTCAGGATGAAAAAAAGATAAAGTGCAGGTCTCTTTGTGATTTGCGATATACCGATTAATTAATTTCCTCTCTATTGACTCAACAAAGTGAAAATTTTCAACCCCGCCACTTATTCCTTCAATTCCTTGTTGCAAAAAACCGCTTTAGCAAATTTTGTTTTTAAGTTCCAGACATAAGAATTATGGACCTTTTATTATTCAAACGGCGTACCCGCGTACTCTACAAAACATATGAAAGAGAACTTAGGAAATTAAGATAAAAATAAGATGAGATGAACTATAAAAACAATATTGTGGACAAACCATTTTTTTTTCCGAACAATCATTCCTTTGGAAATATTCCATTACATCAACCATAATACAATTAACAGAAACTATGCAAACAAACTAACTAAAGAGTAAAGAGTGATACACATGGAATAACAGAATTCTAAGTATCTTAGTAGAAAAGCCCAAAAATCGTGAATTGGGTAAATGGGTGCCCTTGAATTAGGTGTTGAGTCACTCGAGCAGGATTTGCCAGCCTGTGCGGGATAATACTCATCCTATATTCCTATGTAACGTACTAACGTTGTCAACTTGTCATGTCGTTTTTCTTGATAAACGTTGTCATGCTCAATGCATTTAAGGCTACATATCACTCTCAACTCCTGCCCAATTGAAAGCCCATAATCAACAAGGGTAAAGTATATCTGCCATGCAATTTTCCTCCATAAGAGTCCCTTTTCTTTTTAATTTACTTCTATTAATCAATTTTTAAACTCACATAACATTTTAAAAGTGAAGGGACATTACAGGCAGCAAAAGTAAAACGATTTGAACTCTCACCTTGACTCGTCAAATACTACTAATACGTTAAAACAATAGAAATGTTCTAAAACACATCAATGTCAACGAGTTCAATACATTATGCAGGCTCAACGTTATTATTCTATTCATTCAATTTTTTATCAGCTTCTAGTAAATAACGACACTGAGTTTCAAGTTAAATCTAGCATGATACATAATCTAAATGATAATGAACACGTATGAATTAAACTAACAATTCTACCTCTTTTGGTAGCTGTCACGATCATGAAATAAATTTGGGCGTTAATATATCCATCTCAACAGAACATTTCCTCTAAGTTCCATGCCTGTGTTTCCACTGCTACCCAAATCCCGCAACTCAACATAAATTAGCAATGATTTTTATAAGTAGCACCAATAAAAACCCATCAACCCAAAATTCCATAAAAAAATTAAAATGTCACCCCATATAACAGTTTATCAAAACCGAAGAGTTCTAGCAACCTACAGGCTACAACCATACACCTGAAGAAAAAAAGCAGGACTTTAAGGAATGTGTTCAAATAAAAAAAGAGCACACTACAATAACACAAGCCAGCCACCACCCCAAAAATTTCTAAATCTGTTTTCTGACATAATAAATCAGTACTCAGAGGGACTAATGACATCATCAATCTTAAGTATCATTTTAACAACCTGGGTGGCCAAGAGGATCTGTTGTTGCTTCCCAATTAGGGTTTCGAACACATTCTGCTCTTTCATGTCATTTGTACCGACGTCATTGCAATCTATGCCACAGAATGGATTATTCTCCTGCAATAAAAAGGCAAAATTAAGCAATATCAGCTACTATAAAGACTGCAATGGCTGAGAGGCTGCATTCTTTCGGTTGAAGATAAAGGGTTGCTGGTTTTTCAAAATTAGCCCAGTAACATTCTTAAAAACCATTTCATCTGTGACTCCAAAACAGTAATGCATTCTAACAAAAAATACTTTTTAAATTTCTATAAATTGTACAGAAAAAATAAGCAAAAAAAAAAAAAGGCTATGCTGCAACCTAACAATTTATTTGCCAAATTCCCTTCATCTATCTTGGTAGAGGACATACCTTGATTTGCTGAGCTTTGACAGCTGTAAGGGTATCAATTGGAGGGAGGCCACTGTTCTCTGCCAGAGCCAATGGGATAGCATCCAGAGCCTCAGCAAATGACCTAATTGCATACTGGTATTTACATGAAAAGGGGAAGGGGGTTAAGAGTTAGCATTTAATTAAACCTAAAACCAAATTAGCTGAAATGATAAACAACAATGTAGAGAGCAAAAAAAGAGAAAAAACACACACACACACACACACATAACCCCAACACTATCTTCTCAAATTGATCACGTAGGGTTCTACTGCTGAGATTGATCTTCACGCAGTTGATATTCTAAGGACTATACAAACTTTTAAATATCATATACTTTATCTGTGTTATATATTGCACTATCATTCTGTAAAATCTCCTCCTCCCCCCCCCCCCCCCCCCCCCCAACCCCGCAGTAAATATACAAACCCCATTTTAGCAAGTTTTTACAATATGTAGAATATATATTTTTTCCTTCAGTTTAGGCTCTCTTTAACCAATCATCTAGGAACAAAATAATTAGATTTAAGTTAATTACTGGTGTATACAAAAAGCCAAAAGATTTTTATTTTACAGTTCATCTTATAAATAATTTAAAAAAACCTTTATAAGTCTTTTTATTTTCTATTGTCCTTGCATTACTAATTTATTAAAATAGATATGATTGGCATTTTATGTTATTTACCACAGTCAGCATCGTATTCATATTTGATAATGGCATAATGCATAAGACGTAAAAAAAATTAGTCAACGGACATGCCTGTAAACATCTAAACATTAAATGACATGCTGAGCACTAAGGACTACTCAATGCTTTTTTAAACCTTTTCTAAAGTTGAAATTCGTCTAGCAGCTATCACCCTTATTTAGAAATCTAGTTGATAGGTAAAAACACTTCTGTAACAAGGAAAAGCAAGGGTGCACGAGAGGATATTTCTATATAGAATTCTTCAGAAACAATACCTGTTCAACACCCGGGTGGCGATCTGCTGCAGCCTCAACAGCAACAGAACATGAAATTTCTGCAGAACCACCACCATAAACAATCGAGTTATTGCGAATTAAGTTTCTTGCCACACAAAGAGCATCGTGTAAGCTACGCTTCGTCTCCTCTATCATCATCTTATTTCCTGTAATGCACCAAAATTACTGTTTATTATTTGGACAGTCGGGCAATTTCTAGTGTGAACTTTAAAAACTTTGCAAGCCTTTTCAGATAGTATATACTTCAATCTATGAATTTGAAATTGCAATAAGAGAATATATAATTCAGTACATACCACCACGAATGAAAATGGTGACAGCCCTTGAATTCGCACACTGCTCAATGTAAAGCATGCGATCCTTAGTAGTGCCAAATGATTTCTCTCGTACTATTCCAGCCTGTTAAATTAATTTTGTAAGGGCAATAAAAAAATTTAGCAAACAGCTAACAAAAAAAAAATCTAGAAAACAGATTGTTGGTGTAGGATGAAAAGATACCCTGCCAAGCTTTTCAGGAGAGAGCTCTTGGAACCTTGGAACAATTCTTCCACCTGCAGTAAAACACAACAAATATTTATAAGCACAGATTTTAAAATCTATAAATGACAATTTTCAAACAAAGTGTGAGTCGAAAGCTCAAAACAAGTTAATAAAAAATATGCCTTTTAATTTGTCTATTTTATTATTGCCAGATGAAATGGACAGTTATTTAACAAAACCACTTTAGATGGTAGTGCGTGTATTTCTGTGGTAGATATGCTCATACTCAAAATTTCGTAAAGAGAACAGTCATAGCATGACTGAAAAATTGTTTTACATTATAGGTCAGAAAGATGCAGGGCACGTATGTGTGTACCGGAACTGATTATTTCAACAGAAAAAAAAATTATTCTTACTAAAACAGTATGTTTCAAGTAGACATACATGCATAAACCTCAATATTCACAAAAGAAGTAAAGCATATTTGAGAAGAAGAAATAACCAGTGGCAATAGCAATCAACTCCAACTCGACACCACCAACCCATCTGACAGCTGGTAGATTGCGATGCATCAAAAGATGGTTTGCTTCGTCATCAAAACCCCACTGACAGATGACAAGGGTTGCACCAACATCCTATAATCAAGCATTTAAGTGGGAACCAAAAAAAAACACTATATTAGAATAAGGTGTTCAAAAATTTCTAGGAATGAATATAACAAAGATAAAAAGTATCCTTAGCATGCAACAGTTAATTAGATAAAAGAAAAATCCTAGACAAGAACAATCTGGTTTTGCTCAACTCCAGGCATCATTTCTTTTTCTTTTAGATTCAAATACAGCTAAGCACAAACAAGGTTAAGAGAGCATTGAAGCTTGATGGCATAACTTAGGATATCAGCAAGACAAATATAGCAAAATTGTAATGTTATTACTTATTACAGACATCAGCACCAATATAACCAGGAGAGTGAATAACTAAACAATTAATTTAATCCAACCTTGCATTTCTGGACCATGTCATCGAAGTACTTCCGCTCCTGCTCCCTAAGCGTCTGAAACTTCTCAACGGTGTCAATGTCAACCTTATGCTTGGTCTTGGGCTTAGGGGGCTCAAATGGGCATGTCAGGATTGCAATGTTGGCATCCTCAATACGTTTTGGCATCTGTGGGTGGCTCATGTCCTTGTCTACCACTATCCCTGTTAGTAAGAGTACAAAATAACTTAATATGGCATCCAATATATAAAATATACTTCTTTTTCAGATCATAACAGGTTTCTGTAGCATTTTTATACCAGATTCCTTTTATGAAAGTATACCTACCAAATGAATTTAATTTAAAAATGTAACCTAACATTACCATATATCAGCTCAGTATCTTCTAATTTGCCGCCGACTTTGCCTTCCACCTTGATCAGATCAAGATTCACATCTTTCCTCTCCAAATCGGCAACAGCAAGAACTGCCTTGACTGCAATTTCAGCAAGCGCACGCTTGCACCGGTTGACTCTGAAAATTTTCATAAACTGAATTAGCAAATACCAACATGAGTGCATCTGCTAACACATGCAGTAGTGAAAGTGAACCATCTAGGTATTTACTAATATGGTATGCCTCTAATGATCATATTGACCCACAAAGTTTCCTTGGAAAGGAAAGAACTTTTGTCCGACAGATTCATCATTTCAATCATACTGTAAATCAAGTACTGTACCAAGTACATGTCAGTACAACACCAACTACAAAACATCAATTTTCTATCCCAGAGGATTTCTGAATTTAATGTACTATACAATGCTCATCTCCTACTACTCCGATAAGAACATTGTACAGTAAACATGCTTTTCTTACACCGAGGATAAGCAGCCAGGCTCCAAAGGAGATCAATTAAGGGAAAGGTAACTCAAAGTGCAAAGTATAAAGATTATTAAGAATTGTAATTTGACAGTCTTCAAGATGAAGCAATCATCCAAGGTTCCAAAGTTATACATGAAAGAAGTCAAAATCCATGGCAATTTTGCTTCCTTCAATAGTTCTCTAGTTTCATGTCAGTCATTTTTGTTTCTGTGTTATCATCCTAAAACCTAGCTACAAAGACCTAATTATTAGCATAAAACTTGCACATAATCCTTCAGTCTGACACATGAACCCATTAAAAGGTAAAATGTAGATTTAACATTCAAATTTAAGTACTTACATCTTAGAAGACAGAGTGGTCATGCATGTTTGAACCAAAGGCTCGATATTATCTGGGCCAAACTCAAACTTTTGAGATATTTTCTCCAGATGGTCAAATGCAATCCTTGAGGCCACCTCATATCCTTCAGCAACTCGAAGCGGGTGGATGCCACGTTCAAGAAGTTTCTCGGCCTGTTCCAGAAGTGAGCCAGCCATAACAACGACACCAGTAGTGCCATCACCAATTTCATAGTCTTGGCTTCGTGACAGTTCAACCATTAGTTTTGCAATTTGGTTGTCTACATCCATTTGCTCTAATATGGTTGCACCATCATTTGCTGGATGGAGATGATAAAACAAATATATGCTTAGAAACGATTAGAAGTTATGCTTGGGTTTTTTTATAACATATCAATATAATAAAGGGCTAAGATGTACCGAGCAAACAATGAAGTATAAATAACATTTTACAAATCACAAGTTGGAAATGCTACTAGTCTGATACCAAATTTAGAGCTGAGTTCAGAATAGTGTATGCAGACATAAATATATAACTAAATTGTGAAAATGAAAATGAAAAACTAAAAAACTATGAGCAACGATCTTTAAATAGTAATTTGGCAGACAGTATCACCAGTTTAACTTAATTATAAACTATCATTCAACCTATACATTTAATATTATAATTAAACAACAACAAGAAAACAGGCATGGATCATACAATGCAACATGAAAATCCATAATTTCTTAATGTGCATAAGCAATTTTCTCAGTGGCCAGTTAAATTAAAGCAAGTTCACCTAAAACTCTTGATCTAAAATTACAACACCATTGCTAAAACAACAGAAAAGCCCATGATCCCACGTAACACCTTACCTAATTCTCAACCTCACACCAGCACAAACCCAACATAGAAACAGATTCCCACCCCATTTCCACCCAAACCCTCACAAGCCACTACTTCAAACCTAGATCAAACGCAAGAGACAAAAAATGCTCCAGATCCAAGGATCTACAATCAAACACTCCAATATGCTTAAACCTAGAGAGAAAGAGAGAGAGAGAGAGAGAGAGAGAGAGAGAAAGGAAAGTACTGATGATGACGTCACCGTCAGGGGATTGAAGCATCTTATCCATCCCCTTGGGGCCGAGGGAGGTGCGGAGGATGCGCGCGACGGCACGGCCGGCGGCGATGTTGGCCTTCTGCGCGTCGAGGCCGCGCAGCCGACTCTTCCTCTCCTGCTCCTTTAGGATTATAAACGGCCTCCCGTACTCGTCGAACGCGAGCGCCATTTTGCGCTCTGTTTGTTTGTTTTGCTGTGTTGTTGTTGTTGGAGAGAGAGAGAGAGACGGCGAGATGGAAGAGAGATTTAGAGTCTGGACTGGAGCGAACGAAAGGGAAGGAAGGGTTTTTCGGTAAATATTTTTGTTAGGGTTTCGGTACGTTTATGTTATCAATCATTGTTATGTTATGTTGGTTTCCTTTTGTTTTGACGGACTGGATGGATGCATCTCTCGGATTCGGGTCTTAGTTGGATCCGAAATGAACCCGGTGGGGTAATCATGGATGCAATAGTGCTGTGCCGGGAACTGTGACCGCCACCCTGTAACCGGGTCGTCATGTGTCGTCCCAGTGCAAAAAATATTTCACTCCAATTTTTTAATTTTAAATGGTAGTTGAAGAAAATAACTATTAAGGAAATATTGGGGAACTTATTTAAAATTTAAAATATATATATTGGAGATTATTTTTGTACTTTATCTATTTGATGTAAAATGTATTCTTAATTTTCAATTTCACATCCTTGTCATGGGTTTGGAACGGGCTATACAGTGTGAAAGTTTGCTTGAGATGAAAAGGTAACATTGCTGAACGGGGAGATTGTTTGTTTGTGAATTTAAAAGGTTGAGTGGTTGCTTTTAATTAGCAATTGTACACTTTTTTTGGTATCTCCAAGTAAAGCTCGTCAGTAAACAACATCTTGGAGACTGACTCTATTGTAACTTGTAAGCCCATATTTAGACCTGTCAAAATTCCGTTCCGCATGGGTGTTCCGTTCCGTTCCGTCCAAACGGAACGTTAAATGGAAGAAATTTCAGTTTCGTTTCTAAAAACGGAACGGAAACGGAACTGAAATTTATAAACGTTTTTACAACGGAAAACGGAATTCCGCTGAAATCAATGGTAAATAAAGGACGGAACGTTAAACGGAATGGAAAACTGTTACGTTTGACGAAACGGAACGTTAAACGGAATCAATTTCTATTCCGTCGACTGAAACGGAACGGAAGCGGAATTCCGTGTTCCGTTTCAACGTTTGACAGGCCTACCCATATTCCTAGCTCCGAATAGATACTAGCATAGGAAAAAGATAAGCCCAACAACTTGATATCTTTAAAATAAACCTACGTTGTTGAAAAACTTAGCTCCAAATCATGATAACATATTAACATCTCTCCACCTTTCGAAGTTGTTTCCGGCTTTGAAATCAGAGAAGGCTCTCCATTCTATATAGTTCTATGTTTATAAAGTGCATCTATTTTCAAATACATAATAGCAGGTAGCATGATAGTAACAACCTCCAAATGCAACAATAATCTGGAGAATTTATGAAATTCACGGTCCAGCAATATCAGCATTTATTATTGTCCTATTTGACAATCAACAACAACACAACTAAGTCTTTTATCCCAAACGAGCCGGGATATTCATTCTTTTACTATTTGGCAATAGAACTATTATATCAAAACTACATTAGCATGTCAACCACAGGCCAGTACCGGTTTCAAAAACAAAATTAGTCTAGAATTCTAGTTGGGTTGAATTGAGCACACTGCTGCATTGGAGTATGGAACGAGGCGGCAACTGCATGGTGCATATCTTGCTCACAGTAATAAAAAATGGGAATTGATCCTCCCATCCTCTGTCAATCAACACTTCAAACAGCTCTTGTGCAGTCAATACACCCTTCAAAAATTAGAGAGATCTGTTATATGAATGCGAATTATCATATCAGGCAGCATTGTGCTAATGCACAAGGTCATTTCACCTGGCATTAATGTACTACCATGAAGGTTTGTGATAACAGGGCTAGGAACTCTACTAGATCTATTACTCTTATGATACCAATACTCAGCCTAAGCTGTACCTAACAACTGCGGTACAAATCTGGGCCACGCGCTTGGTCTCAACAAGGACATTTTTGTGAAACAACAGTTTCTTCTTTCAATTCATGAGGAAAAAGATTGATATGAATCTTCCTAAAAAATAGTTATATCAATATTTGCAAGATTTTGAGTACCACAATATCTGAATCTAACAACTAATGTAATAGTGAAGTCTTTTTTTGTACCTGCAGTTTCTGGCCTTGCAGTACTCCTTCCTCAAGCTCATTGAAAGATCTATAGTAGCAAAATAAAATAAAAAAACATTAAAATCAATGAGTATTCATATTTATAAAATATAAAATATTTGCAATTTTAAAGCTTAACCTTTTTCCACGATTTCTTGCAAAGGCCTCAGCTACTTTTCGGTTCCTTCCCCCAACTAGATAGTAATAAAATACAAAACTATATGAGTGCAGTTTTGCAGTTCCAATAACCATAAATAATAATGATCAATGCTATTTCCAATTTTGGCCTCAGTAATTTAGGAGATATCACTTTGCTCATATTAATCTTAACCATTCATGTTCTGGGTTCTAATAGAACAATGACCAAGTGACATGCAAAAATTAAGGTGAACATTGATGTCCCAAATGTATTGCATTTAAGGTGAACATTGTCTTTATATGTTTGATGTACTTATTTGACTTCACTGGCATTCTTTCAAACTAAGAAGGACCATCATTGTAAACGAAGAAACATTATATTCTGACAAAATTCCAAAAGACAAAAGAACTGATACGTACAACACGTGGCAATGAGATCAGCCACACCACAACTCTCAAAAAATGTGCTATCTTTCACTGAAGGAAACAACAATTTAGAAAATGCTCTCATCTCCTTGAATCCGATGCGCATTATTGCAGCCTAAATAATTTGCTATATCACAATGTCAATCAAAAAGAACCAGAAATGATTTTTTCCTTTTTAACATCTGTAAGACTAACATAAATCTGTAGAAGAAAACAAAGGCTTTGGTATGTACTTGTATTGCAAATTTATTGAAGTTGTATTTAAAATTAATACACAAAACACTCTGCCACTTCGTTTTGATGAGACCCTGAGTGCAAGCACTAGTATTAAGGCCAATTCGAGACTACCTGCTGATCTAATTTTGTTTCATCCCCCCTCCTAAACCTCATGCAATAAAGAATAGTTTTGATGAGCCACTTAACCAATACAAGAATAGAATCTGACCACACAGGAAAAACTATGGTATTGTGTTCGGGGGCGGAGGCAGGATTTTGGAACAAAGGGGGCAAAGAGTTGTTTACACTAAAATTTCAAGATTGTGAGGGGGCCAAATTGAATAAATCGTATAGAATTACATGTAAAGTTAACATTTTGAGGGGTTATTTGCAATTTATAGGGGGGCAAATGCCCACTTTTCCTTACACTTGCCTCCGCCCCTGATTGTGTTAATTAGTACCTTACTGATTACTGACAATCATATATACATATAAAGACAAATATGTATGTCAGTAATCCAAACACTTTGAAGGAAGTATAGCATAAAATTTTTTTACCATTTTCAGAATATAAAAGGCAAATATGAAAAATTAGAAAGAATTAAAATTTGACTGCGCACCTTTGTGTTGTGTCCCATTTCCAAACCATCAACAAGACCTAGAACATAACACAGACAAATATTGTACGTCAGAATAATGCATGGTAACCTGGCCAGTACATAATCAATTTTATATTAATTGGCCATGTTTTATTGATCAGAACCTATCGATACACCTGATGTGAACTAAGAATATCACCACTACCTATAATATAAAGTCTAATGTTAAATCTGAAGACCGGCACTGATCAGAAATATAAATTGGTTTATCGAAGCCATTTCTTTTTCCTACAGGGGCAGTATATTTCTAAGTAATTTTTCTAATTTGGGAAGATTGCGATGTCTATCATAATTTACCTGCTGCTAGGGCAACCACATTTTTTAGGGTTCCACATAGTTCAACTCCTTCTATATCCTCTACCTGTCCATAACAAAGGTTTCATGTTAAATATCATCGTAAATAGGACAAAATTGTTTAAATACCTTTTCCATTTGCTTTTGTATGTCAACAAAAGATAAAAACTAACAATGGAAACTAGGAAATAAGGGGTCGCAAACAGCTGCAGCCACCTATTTGCGACTTCCTGGTCTTCTCTATATCCTATTGTCGCTTCACTCAATTTCTCCTCTGCAATCTATGACAAAATGGAAAAACTATAAAAGCTCCACCTTTTTTCTCTAGTTGTTATTTTACTAATTACTAATACTGATTGTCAGCACCTAGATTTATATATTCCCAAGATCTGATTGTCCTCACAAATGCACCTGTTAAATGCAAATCTTTTCACCACTGTCTTTCAAACAGAAAAATTTCACAACATAGAATTTCGATCAGGTTAGCTCAATTCAATGACACATGACAAGAAATTTAAGGGTCAATTTAAAATTAACATCATGAAATTACCTCGTAAATATAACCAAAGGCATATTTAAATGTCATCAAATACGCAAGCTTTGTTTATTTATTTATTTATTTTCTGTAAAAGGTGTTGATCAAGTCCCCAGAATAAAATTAAAACTTCAATAAATAGTGGACTAGTGGAGTAGTGGTACGATAAAACCGATAACAAACCAATCGCATATTTCAAGAAAAAAAAAACGAAAAGGAAACACTAATACCATGAAAAATGCTTTGCTTGATAGTGTTAGATGCAATAATCTTAGTCGCAACGCTGCCCCAGTTACCACTACCTATTACAGCCACCTTGTAAACTCCTCCTTTCTCCATTAACGGAGCCATGGACAATTCTCCTTCGCTAGGGTTAGACGAGATTAGAAGGAGATTAGAGAAGGAGAGAGAGAGAAAATCTTTTTTCTTTTTGTGAATTTTGTGATTGTAGTGAGATTAGCGAGTGTTACTTTTATTGGAGTGTTCCCGGGTTTCCAGTTGTTTGTAAAGGAGGACATTTCGGAAATCGAGCCACGTCGCTGTACCATCCTCTGAGCCTCTGAGGTACACGTGTTGGTGTTAAGCAGCTTTTAACCGTTCGATCTTACTTGTGATAGATTTGTCACGGATGATGGTTAGATCGGATGGCTGAGGATAAGGATCCAGTCGTAGCGTTCTTTACGCTTTTGATATTTCACATCCCGTTGCAGTACGATGTGTTTTTTAATTTGATTTTTTGGAGGTATTTAATTTGATTATGTTCAGAATATATTCTTTTTATAAAGAATATAAAAATTCGGTATTAGCATGGAATAAGTAATAAGAATAAAAAATTTCGATATGCGTGCTTGTTCAAATTCCTTATTTTTATACCATGGTTTTGTTAGTATAGGAATAAGGGCCCAATTCCTTATTCTTGTATTGTTTGGGTTGCACAAGAATAAGAATAAGCACGCATACCGAAATTTTTTATTCTTATTCCTTATTCCATGCTCATCCAAACACACCTATATATTTTTTAATTATTTTTTTATTGTATCTGTTTTTCTTTTTAAAGTTTTGTTGTATCTGTTAATTAAGGTTATTGTTTAAGGGTTTGGTAATGAATAAATATATCAAATGAAATGATACTTTATAATATATATAAAAATAATTAAGCCCTTATGATTTTATTCATTTCAGAGAAATAATTTATATTTTATCGGTTTAATTTTATTTTCTTTTCTCTGTACAATATATTTCCTAAGTTAACAACTCTATTATATTTTTATTTTATATGAATTATTACTTCATTAATTGTGCTATTTACAATTACACGTGTCTTTAACTTTTCAAAATATATTTATTTGTGTTCAAATTTTGCCGTATACAATCATTTGTGTTCAAATAGCAAAATATTTTGAAAAAAATGTAAAATTTGATCTCCAAGGGTATTTCAAAATTGTGATCAACTTGAACAGTTTGGATCGACCGTTTGAATTTTATATCTCGAAAAACGAGTTGATGGAAAATTGATAGCACGTGCCATCGATGGCAAGTTAGCCATCCTCTCTCTCTATATATATATATAATTTTACTTTTTTTTCAATAGATATTGTTTTTCTTGAAGTCTTAAGAACAAACATATTTACATAATACCAATGAACATCTAATTTAAATACATCATATATGTACATAATATCATGAAATATACATAATAAAGACTACGCATAATTGTCGGTCCTATACTTGAAATAATATAAACTATTAATTAAACAGAAGCTCAATAAAATGATCTGTAATTCTAAATTAATTTCAATTGTAGGTACTATCCTCTCATATAATTTGTTATCTTATTAGGGGAGGCTTCCTAGAAGAATGGTGCGTAGAAACTAAAAAAGTGCAACGCCCATATTTTTTGAAGGTAGAAAGCGCAATGCTCTCTTGCAATGCACAGTAAGGCCCTTGTTTTAGTCGTGGCTCAAGATTTTGAGGTTTCTTTTTCCGAAAATAATGGTAGCAGTTATAAATGAATAAATATAATTTGGGGTCTCTCTGTTTAATCACCTGATGTTGGTGACTTGGTGCAATGCTGTATTGAAAGTTGTTCTCAAATATATTTGTTTTTAATGCATTTCACTTGTACGTACTTTGTTATTTTCCTATTTCTTATATATAGTTTAATTATTTCATTGAAAATCAGTTATTTATTAATATAAATAATTTTTAAAAATAAGATAGTTATTTTGTATTTCCTCCAATTTGACATGATTTTTTATTTTTTAATGTATTTATTTTTGAAAAATAAAATAAATATTTATTTTTGAAATAGATATCACGTATCACGTATATATCACAGAAAATTTTAAAAAAAATAGAGAAAATAACAGTAAAATCACAAAAAAATATAAATTTTGAACGTTAGAACTTCAAATAGGCATAACTTTTGATAGAAACATCTATTTGGGGCGATCAACACCAATCCGGAAAGCTTGCGAGGAAATCTTCATGGTTTATGGGGATTCATTTCATAACGACCATTTTCATGGCTAAAATACTCTATCTGAACCTTCAAAATTCATTTTGAAATTTTTCAAATCTAAAAATAACATAAAATTACTATGGGGTAGTTTGGATCGCTTAGGAATTTGGAGAATTTCTTATTCCTAAGTATAAATTTATTGGGAAGTGTGTAACTTTGTGAAGAGTTTGGATTGTTTATAATAAATTTATGCCTAGGAATTGGAAATTCTCCAAATTCCCACTTCAATCCAAACGACCCCTATAATTTGTTTTTAACACAAAATAGTTACTAGATAAGAGAAGGAATTAGAGATGTAGAGATGATTATTAAAAATTGCAAAAAAAAAAATTGAGCACAGTGAAGGAGAGAAAAATAGACAAGTATACAGAGAGATAGATGAGAGAAAATGAGAGAACTAATCAAAAAGTAGAGATGAGAGGAGAGAATAGAAGAGGAGATATGTATAATATACAAATATTTTAGTATGCATAAATATATATAGATTATATTTGTAATTATTATTTATAATTTAATATGTTTAAATATTATTTATTTTTATTTTAAATTTTTATTTAATATGTTTAATATGGTTTTATATGCATTTTAAAACAAAGTATGGTGTGGAAAAAAATAAGCAACATATTGCAAAAACAAAACAATTCAACTTAATAAAAAAAATACATTTCAACAATACCAAAATCATAAAAACATTAAAAATTATATAGAAAAACCATTTAGAATATTAAAAATATTCAAAGTACATAAAAAAGGAAAATGGCCAGTACCGTTGAAAGAACGATACTAGCTAAAATCGTTCTTTCGAAGAACTACATTACGAACCTATTTATATAATTTCGATTAAATTAATAATATTTCAGAAATTTAATAATATTTTAGTATTATTTTTTAGTAACTTGACACCTTACAACAGATAACCCATAAAATAGTCCGGCCTGTATTGTCCTAAACAAGTCCTGGACAGAAATCGGGCCTCAAATCGTTGGACCAAAATGGGCTTTTTCAAAGAGTAAAAACTTGTTGCCATAACCAGTAGACATGACTTCTTTTCAACATTTTTAGCAAGTACTTTTGTGTTGAGTGATGTGCTGGTGGTGCTTAAGGGCTTTGTCTTCACATTAATGTTGGTTTTCTCAATTATAACATATATATATATATATATATATATATATATATATATATATATATATAGAGGATTGCTAAAATGCTATGCGTAGCATGGATACCCTTCATGCTACGGATCCGTTCTTGTATTTCATGTTTCAAACAACCGATCCAAACCGTTCATTATTTTCTTCATATTGAAATCTCATTAGAAACCAAATTTTACATTTTTTAAATTTTTTTTACTATTTTTTTTCAAATTTTTGAAAATACTTAATCTAATAAATTCTGGACCCTTCAATAAGAGTGATTTTCAAAAATCTGAGAAAAATAGTAAAAAAATTCAAAAAAATGTAAAATTTGATTTCTAATAAGATTTCAATATGTAGAAGATAATGAACGGTTTGGATCGGTTGTTTGAAGCATGAAATGCAATAACGAATCCGTAGCACGAAGTACATCCGTGCTATGCGTAGTATTTTAGCAATCCTCTATATATATATATATAGAGAGAGAGAGAGAGAGAGAGAATGGCTATACTACTATCGGTATGTAAACTGTTCTTGTAGGCCGAAATTTTGGACTGTTAGATCTCTTTAAGATCCGTGCGAAGATTTGAGGGAGTGGTTCAGATAGTAGCGCTGATCTCCTCTGTTAGTTTAAAATTTTCCGTTTTCTCCTCTTTAATTCTCCGTCTCCTTCGTAGAGCGTTCGCCTGATCCCTTTATTTCCCCTTCTCCCTTTACTTCTTCGTTCTTTTAAACCTTAGCCTCAATTTCGCCCCATCCACCTCCGCTTTCTCTTAGAGCAGAACAACTCGATCAGCACCTCTCGCATCCATCGGCACCTTTTGGACGAAGGAGTACAAACCCTTGGGTGAGCTATGTTGTTGATCGACACCTGAAACAGGAAATAGAAATTGTAAATAGAACTTTGCTAGATAGCGCCGATCTTCACCAACGCTCTGTCCGACTTGGAATAAACCAACCATATCAACCAATTTTCCTCTACTTGTAGCACTGCAAGGCAAGTTTCTCTGAAAAAAAATATAAATTCTGGGTATCTATAGCACCAGCTCAAAGCACCTCGTTTCCATGTTTGCATGTATGTGTTTGAAGTTTGGGCTTTTTTAAGCTAAATCAGGGCTAAATCAAATTCTTAACTCAAATTTGTTGAGGAATGTTGTTCTCTTACTGCTAAAACAATGATCTATTGTGAATTTGGGAGTGATTTTAGAATCCATACGTTTGTGAATTTGGGAGTAATTTTGTCTTTAGAATTCAAATTAGCCCTTGTTGAAGAGAACAAATATAATGTTTTTATTCTAACACATGTTGCTGGTAAAAAACAAGATGAGAATTTATAAATTTGATTGATGCCATGGCTTAACATAAACATGCCTCCAGTTGAATAAATAGCACTTATTTTTTGCATCATATATTTTTGAGAGAGTTATAGTCCCAAATTTTTATAACTTCATTAAATCGTCTCCTTAGCATAGCTCTGGAGAACTTAGTTAAACATGCTATTGCTGTGATTTGTGTTTAACAATCATGTCACACTGTGCTTGTTATAGGCTTAATCAAATATGCACTTTGAACCATGACTTCTTTGTGAAAGACCGTATAGTCTTGGTCACTGTTGCTACTTGCTACATGAGAATCGAATAAAGAGCAAGAATGGACCAGTTGTTCTTTGTTACGATTGTTCTCTGGTATGTGAACTTGTGGGTTTGTGCTTGTGCTCGTCCTTGTTGACCGAAACAAGCATCTACCACTTAATTAATTATCTGATGTCTACACGCTCATCTTTTTTTAGTCCATGCATATATATATTTTAGTCCATGCATATATATATTTTTATTAAACTTAAAAATTCATCGGCAATCAACTTCAATTCATATAGAGCAATGAGAAACTTTGAGCTGGCTAAAGTGAGATTGAATTAAAATTATTTCCACACGAATAGATCCCTATTATATCTGTAAATTTTTACCAGAAGGTGTACCAGAACCGGTATGGACTGGTACAGCAGTTCTACAAGCCATCTATTTACACATATGCATTATAAGTTCACAAAGTATTAGTCAAAAGCAAAGAGCAGGGCCAATAAAGATTGATCAATGAAAGTCGACGTGTTTTATGTGAACCTTTTCCTAATCAATAAAAATCAGAAACTACTCTCTATCTGAAATTTCACTTGAAACAGATTCTTACAAAAATCTGAAATTGCAACCTTCAATATTTCGCTAAAAGAAGAGAGAAGGAGAGGCTGAGGTCAGAATTTGTACTATTTCGATCAAGTTGCTCTGAGGCTAGGGTTTCGATCGGCTAAGGTTCCGATCGAGGCTAAGGTTCCGATCGAGGCTAGGGTTCCGATCGAGGCTAGGGTTCCGATCGAGGCTAGGTTCCGATCGAGAATGTTCGCGCTGTAGCACTCTCTTAGGTTTTTGTTTTCTTCTTTTTTTTGGGATAGAGGTGAGCGGCTTAAAAAAAATGTGATTTATTCTGTGAAGAGTGAAGAGAGATGATACACGGGAGCTTAACAGAGAGAGGAGACGGAAATAATAAGCTGGAGGACGAGTTAGCGCCTATATCTGAGCCCTTCTTTCAGATCTCCGCACGGATCTTGAAGAGATCTAACAGTGTAACAATTTACATACGAATAGTAGTATAGCCATTCTCTCTCTCTCTCTCTCTCTCTCTATATATATATATATATATTATGCAAAACGGCAAAAGCATTTTTGTTTTCTCAATTATATACAAGTTTATTTCAAAATTGAAATATTTCCTACATAAGTTAAATGATATGGGTTTATCTTTGACCAAAGTTGTCAGAAGGCAAGGATTCTTTGCAAGATGTTGGAAGGCAAGAAGCTCATCGGACTTTTCTTAATTTGGAAAACTGTCTGCGATTTAAATTTCTTTACACTAAGATAGAGAAACATAGGAACACACAAGATTTGTTCATTTTAGATGCATAAAGAGAGTAAACTAGATCGAACATCGAACAGTTAAGGACTTAAGGTTACGGATGAGAGGGGATGTCCTGAAGAGCTTAATCAAAATCATAATTATATCTTGCCAAGCCTTCAAAAACAAAAAAGTCATAATTATATATTTATAGTTTGTATCATAATTTTATTTACGTTTTAAAAACTGTTGTCGCGGCTTTTTCGTCATTATTCTCCTCGAAGGAATTTCTCGAAGAACAATGGGAACATAGCCTTAGATTCACCTCCCTTAAGGTTTCGATCTCCATCGCGGGTATCTCTCAACACAAGAGAACCCTATACAGAGTCGCTACTTAAAGAAGTTTCTTAATTTAGCGGGTCCTTTCTTTCCAGTAGGCGCAAGCCCCTACTGTTAATTACCCCGTAGTTGCCTACGAGAACCTCTGATTAAGGGATTCAAAGGGTATTGACGTAATGGGCTAAGAAAAGAGACTTATGGAGTGCTATCACGGAGGACTTAATTGATGGTACCAAACTCAATGGACGGGACCCAATTAAGGATCGACAAAAGATTTCTGACTTGACCAAAAGAAGGGAATAGATTTTTCGTTTAGAAGAGGTTTTTGATCGATGAAAGGGGAGGTTTCACTTGAGGTTATTCATGGTGAACTCTCGGGGCTATGACTGGCCTTCTTGTGAGAGTGAAAAGGAGTTTTGCAACCTTCGGGGCCTCTTGGGCGGCCATGACAAAAGTTGGTTCTTTTACAACCCTAGGGATCATCTTCATCGGTCTTCTTAATAAGAGTTGGTTCTTTAACGACCCTAGGGACCATCTTCATCGGTCTTCTTAATAAGAGTCGGTTCTCGGGACCATCTTGGTCGGTCTTCTTATGAGAACAAAAAAAGTTTTACAACCTTCGGATCCTCTTTAATGGCTACTCGGCGAAAGTTGGTTCTTTTACAACCCTAGGGACCATCTTCATCGGTCTTCTTAATAAGAGTTGGTTCTTTAACGACCCTAGGGACCATCTTCATCTGTCTTCTTAATAAGAGTCGATTCTCGGGACCATCTTCATCGGTCTTCTTATGAGAACAAAAATAGAATTCTTTGGACGAGGGGGCCCGTAAGAATTCGATTTCTAAGTCATCTAAGGTTGATCTCAACTTTAGTGAGGGACTTTTCCTCAAACGGAGAGGTTTCGGCTTTGACTTTGGGTTTCGTGTTTGGACCTTTAATTTCTGAGATTTCATTTGGGATATTGGTGATTTTTATTCACTTTGGCCTTTTGTACTTTTGACCTTTAAAAGAACTTTTTTATTTCAAAATACTTAATCTTGAAAGATACTTGACTTTGGAAGATATTATTTTCGAAATCATTTAGTCTTTTGAAAACCTCTATAATCGAGTATACTAGATACTTGAAATCTTTTAGACTTTTAAAAGATACTTTTTATACTTGAGTATATTATATTTAGCTTTTGAAAGTAGTATATTTGAAATCTTAGTTTTGAAAATACCTAACATTTTATAAAAGGGTTTATTTCATTTTTTAAAACTCATTTTTAAAGCGAAAATACTTAAAAAATACAAAAGGCCGCTACTTTGACATCTTTTCATATCAAAGTATCAGTGAAGTCGGTTTATTTCGATTTTTAGAATTTTACAGATGTGTCGCTTGTATTTTTCTAAGTTTTCTTCTATTTTTAATGAATTTTCTAATATTCTTGCTGACGTGGCACTTTCTGGCTGGTCCACCTCGGCCTAATCATCACTGGGTCCCTTATTGGGGTTCCTTTATCTAATCACGCCGTAACTCAATGTGGCGGATTGCTGACAGCCTTGCGACCCGCTACCCATCTCCTCCGTCACAGAAGATCAAAAGGACTTAGGCGCTGGAGTTTTGAAGGAGACGGGTTCTTTTCTCCGTTATTGGGCTCGACGATTGCGGATCTCGACCCGCTATGTATTCTGGCCAGCGCTTCCTCATGAAGAGGGCTTGGAAGCATCGTGGGACTGAGATGAGTGCATTGGTGGACTCCGTTGGTGTTACGTTGGCTTCATTTAATGGGGGTACCGCTAGCTGGTACGGTTATACAGGTTTTGGTACCGAAGAGGATTTAGGGGATTGAATCAATTCAACATCAAAGTGATACAAACAAGATACTTTATAAGTCAGTTCACCCCACGTGTACTCAATTTGATGCTATTTAAAAGAAATGCAAAGATGATATTTCTGGTGCTAGGCCAATGCAACTAACGAAGAAAGAATTACATTGTTTCCTCTGGGCATACTTATACACCACAATCATTCATTCTCTTATTTAATTTCACGTGGCCCAATGTACAAAACCAGAAATGATTTAACATTGCTGGGAAGCATATATACTCTACACAATATTTGCGTTAAAGAGCCATGGACTAATAACAGATATCAGTTTTCAACAAATTTAACCGTATCAATAATTACCAAATTCTCTTACCTCAGGTTCTTATTCATAAAAGGTGAGGATTTACCATCATCATTTTATATGGCTTAAACCTCAAATACAGGGATATCAAATTAAAACAGGAGATAAAATGAAGCTTTGGTTTCTAGTTATGCTCCATGACTTACCTCCTACTATGATTCCAGTTTGTAAGCATCCCCTTTAAGATACTTTACAAATAGACCCGCAAATCTTAAGCTATTGCAAAAAGTGCTATTTACAAGAAAAAGTCACGCATCAATCCTTCATCAGAGACATATGTATTTAACTTAAATTTCCTATCAGTGACTCTCTTTCATTATGGTCCCTGATCTTTTCAAGCTTTGCATCAGGCATACAAAGAAGCAATGATTCATAGTGAACCAGTTTCAGGACCTCATCTTGGCTTACACAGAGACTATGAACAATAACAATATTAAACAAAAGATCAAACTAGAGAGGAGGACTCAGATTCTTATTCCTGTATCCAAGATATATCTCTTCAGCTGCTAAGTTTATGACAATTACACAAAGGGCCTGACTTCTCTCTGGATTTCAAAGTAGGGACAGTAAGCAAAATAAAGAATAACACCAATGGTTGTACAGTACTCAAATAGGGCAACAGAATTCACTTATCAGGCATTTCTTTATGAACACCATGCTTGTTTACATGATGAACATAGCATGCCCTGCTTGTAATGTATAATTACAGCAGTAATCTCTTGACTGGGCCTACCAAAGCTGAGCTATGGAGGTGATCCAGACAAGTCTAGTGATCATGAATTTATCTTCTCAGGCGCTGTGCGCCCTTGAAGGAAAAGGGGGAACTCGAGTGTTAATCAGGCGTCTTTCATGCGCCATTGCGCAATCAAGAACCTAACTAACTTGTGAAACAATGCAAAGAAGAAAGAAATCACATTAACTTACCCGTAAGAGAAGCTGCATCTTTGTCAACCAAGAAGGCAATACAATTAATCAATTTAAAAGAGAAGCATACTAATGCTGAGTTTCTAAATGCACTTTGCATCTGTAACTACTTATAACATTCTGAACCTAAGTTATGGGAAACTTGATCACATTTTATTTCTTACTGCTCTCTTCATGTGCTGTGCACAGTCAGAGCTTAAGCAAAAGCAATGCTACTAGATACTACAGCAATAAAGTCAAACCTGATTCTTTCATATGCCATGCACATTCCTGAATCAGAATTGACTTTATACCAAAAACCTTTCATAGGTAACTCGGTTCTTGAAACTTTTTGTACACGATTCTTGATCAAGATCGTCTGACGCCAAGCGCCGTCAGATCTGATTTTGAAATCGATACCAACTGAAGGAAAGCAAATTAATGTTAATCTGGAATGCAAGAACGAGTCTAATACATAAATTAAGCACGAAAACAATCATAAACAAATAGAATCTTGCAGAAATAGTTATACGACAAAGGAATTGAATTAAGCGATGGAGCAAGAAATCAATCGAATCTTCAATCCAGACACTCAATTCTCATTGCAAACTCCGAATTTCAGTTACAGATCTCGATTCTTACATACCTTTCACCTTCTTGCTAATCACAATTACTTGAGCAACTTCAATTTCGCCTAATTTCTCTTCTTTCGATCTACCTACCAACTGTTTGAGAAAATGCCTCTCTTTCTGGTGTGTGTGTGTGTGTGTGTGTGTACAATGTGTGGCACTCTCTTCTCAGATTTTTCAAAGAGCAGCTAAGCGCTCTTCTCCAATTCCAAGAAGTTTCTCCCCTTTCTAAAAACCCCTCAAAAGAGAACCCCCGATCCTCTTCACTCCTCCTGTTGATAGAGTATTTATAGGCCCTCGTGGTTTAATCCTTCCTTCAATAAGCCACGGATTCCGTCACATCTCAGCCGTCAATTAGCGAGCACACGGATCGTCGTCCAATCCAATGGCTATCAAGGGGCCAATTTGTGTTTCTTTCACTGGTCAAACAGGGATTGCGAAATGGTTTGACTGAGGTGGTTGAGAGTTTGTTGCAACGCTCATCAGCTTCACCCTCCGATTTTTGAGGCTCAATCCAACGGCTGTTGATGTGCCGCAACAGGGCTCACTCGAATGGTCAAACGAGGGAGGTAGGTGTCGTTGACCCAGGCGGTTGCGAGTTTGTTTCAATGCCTTCGGATATCTCCTCTTCGTATTCTCTCTCTTTTCTGTTGGAGAAGGAGGATGCTTCAGATGGGCCCCATGAGTCAGAGAAACAAAACAAGCTCCGAACCCACATGTCGGGTTTAATGAGACTTAGCTTCAGCGAACTTCATTTCCCCTTCGATGCACTCGGTTCATAATGCACCGTATTTTGATTTTCACATCGTTACATCCCTGGGCTCATGTGCCATGCGCACCCATTGTCATTTGTTGTACAGGTATGGAATTTAAGACCATTTCATTCATCTCCATTCCAAGATTCAAAGGGATATGTCCATTTATTTTATTTCGTTGCATTTCATGACTGCCGAAACAAAATAAAATGTTTGGGGCACTTTCCATTTAATTTTTCTCATGAGATTTTTAGGTGTAGGCTCACAAAAATATGTAGAATCTGGTGGTGCCAATAATTTTCTGAAAAGACCCCTTCACCTATTTTATTTAATTGCTCCAAATGTGAGGGTTTCTTTACATAAAATGGTGATTCTGCAGCTCCTTTGACCTTTCTGAAAGCACCATAATTTTCCTCATCATCTCCTGGAATTCTGGATATTTTTCAATGATTTTTGGGGTCTATTTACTATTTTTCTTGGTTTTCTCAAACTCCTCGTAAATCGGTCTATGTCTCCAATCGCAAAATTTTAGGGTCAAACAACTGTAAATAAATTAATGATGCATCTAGAATTCTAGATAGATCACGATCAAAGACTTCCAAAATTGCAAGTGCTTCAAGTAAGCCTTTGCAAATTAAAATACATATATTTTAAAAAATATATATATAAACTAGATAGGGGCTCTAGACCTCTATTAGATAAAGAGGCATATATGTTATATGGACGTAATTGGGACGCTAAAAAATGCCACAAGTTTTATTTCACATATGTTATATGTGACAACAAGTACCCCGCCACAGAAGATACAGGATCTTTAAAGAATTGTTGTTTGTCCTCTTTTAACAATACAAGAATTCGGCAAATTAATTTATTTACTTTAACTTTTCCTCCTCTCTTTATCTCTCTTTATGCTTTTGCATTCAAAGCAAATTAACAGACTGTCCGAGAGACAGAGACCCTATATATGATCCCAGACAAATTGGTTGCTATTCTTTTTGAGGTTTTCTTTTACTGAAGCAAATTCAATCTTTCTACTTATAATACGTCTCAATGCACGTTAATTACAGTCGAGAAGATACGATCTGTACTATTGCTAAATTAATTAAGGAATGCGTTTCAGAAGTGCCTAAAATTCACTTTCGTAGTAACAGCATTTTGCAGAAAAAGCATGTATGACTTGTCTTGTATATAAGTGTCAACAATATGTATCCATTTATACCAGGGTCTAGCTTGTTACATACAAAGCGCCTTCTTTCTTTCTTTTTTTTTTCTTTTTTTTTTTTTGAACAAAGCAACTTCAAAGCAGAGAATCAACGCCATCATTTTGTATTAAATGCCAAAACAAGGAGATCAATATGAAGCTGGAAAAGTAACCTACACTATACAATAAGAGTCATGAAAGTATGATCCAATAAAGTGATAAACCAAAAATTCACGGAATAGGTGAGATAGAAAATTCAGCCATCAATTTCAATTCCTTTATTAAATGTGATAAGAAAAAAAAAAAAACTGATTGGTCATTTGTTCAAGCTCTGTAAAAAATTAAGAATTCAATTATATTGAATTTATTGATGCTTGATTAATGACTAAATATTTTTTTATATATAACACCAAATTTATCACTCAGGTGTTTAAACTATGCATAGTATAGATCTACAATATATACTTCTTTTTTGTTGAATATCGATAACCATTCTAAGAACGTGTACTGACCCAACAACGGTTCCACTATGATTGAACCCGACCGAATAATGTCAGGACCCACGGATATGAAATAGGCTCGTGATGCGTTAAAGAAATCCTAGGAGACCTGGTCATGAAGCAAAGCAGTTGTTCTATCCTTCCTTTATTCCATTTAACCTCATCTCTACTCTTCTTTTAACATATCAGATTTTTGTTCTCATATTCCACTTGCGTTGAGGCTATTTGTGTTGTCACCCGTTTCAGAGCTTTTTAATATTTTATAAATTAATTAGCAAAAACAATTGTCCATATACAGCAAAAGGCACCAAGTTCAGCAAGTTCACATCTCAACTCCTATAAATAGGTTTCCAAACCAACGATACAACTCATGCACAATAAGAAGTGTGCATTCAAGTGAGTGAGTAGCTGAGTGACACAACCAGTTAGAACTTAAGCTTTTTTCCCCTTTCCTTCTTTGCAATGGCCTTGACAACTACATCGGCCACTGCACCTACCATGGCCACCACACACAGACCAAGCCTGAGGGGAGAGAGGCACCTGTTCTCCGCCTCTGACGACGCCATTGTGACGAAGCAGATACAGGGGACGCACACCCCTGACGGGCGGGATTTCGATGTCAAGCCTCTCATGCGTGTTGTTGAGGATGGCCTTCGTCGTGCCTCTCCCACCGCCGTCGTAGTATTGCTCTTATTATACTAATTGAGTGTTACATACATGCGAGCACACACAAACAGATGACATTAATTATGAAATTCTGTCCAGCATGTATGATATAGACCACGGTTTTATTTGCAGAGTTTAATATGACAACGAACTGATTTTAGAATATATAGTTGCTAAAGTTCGGATGGATGAACTCACTTAGGGCTCCTACTCCCCTTGTCAGAGTACCAATCATAATTAAAATAATTTTTTTTCTTTTTGTTACGTGCCTTTAAACTCTCAGACACAGCATGCTTCAGTGGAATTGCTGGAAGATAAGGGGCACCAAGTTGAATCAATTGAGCTCCTTTCATTTACTATTCACAGGATTGCATCTGAGGTAATTAATTAGATTTAACAAAACATAATCTCTCATTATCAAAAAAGAATTCTATATACAACTCCTTTCTTATGGCTTATGGCTTATGGCATCTAATGTACATGAAACTGGAGCATGTCATTTACTTAATCATGTGTATATAACGATTTACTTTTAACTGGAAACTTGGGTATAAGTTGTTTTCTTATTATCTGACATTTACAATTGCTCCATGAAATACAGATATCATACAAGTGCTCGGGTAGTGGCAACGATGCACATGCAACAACAGTGGGGATCTTGCACCTGTTGTCAACCTTCGACTGGGATGCCAAAGTTGTCCTTGTCATGGCCGCACTGGCCAACAACTATGGCCAGTTCGGTCTCACTGCACAGCTGCACGCTGTCAATCCTCTCGCCAAATCAATCGCAACACTAAAGCAGCTCCCTGAACTTCTTGAGCACATTGAGGTCCTCAGGCCAAGGTTTATTAACTTTATTAATCATTCATATATAAAAAAATTTTTATTGTTCAACCAAAAAGTGAAATTCCAGCATTTATAGATAATATCTGGTGCAATTTGCTATATAGAGGATTTTCAAAATAACAGAAACTGAAAAAAAAAAAGGCAGCTGTATTTGCTGATTGGTCTGTATGGAGCCTGGTCTATTAAAAGCGCAACCACAGTCAATACATTAATATTAGTCTAAAACTCTAAATTGAAAGATTTTTCATATACAAGTCTATTGCTCAAACCAACATTCTAAATTATTTTTTATCATTTCTTAAATAAAAAGGTTGGATGCTGTGAACAACCTGATCAAGGCATTGATTGATGTGACTTGGTGCATAATTGAGTTCAATGAGCTCCCCCCTGAGCACATGGGTGCTGAAACCCCAGAAATGCAGGTGGCTGTGACGCATATTCCAACCGCAGTCTACTGGACTATCAGGAGCATCATCGCATGTGAATCTCAAATCACCGGGTTAATCGGCCTTGGTCACGAGTAATTTCAACCCAATTTGAATTTTACCCAAAATTAATGTCTACACATCAAGAAATCAACTAGATATTCACTTTCTTTATTTCTTTCTTTTTTGTATGTAATTGTAGTTACATCTCTGCCACCACCGAGGCGTGGGAGCTCTCGAGCTTGGCTCATAAAGTAAACAACATCCAGGGCCACCTCACTAAGCAACTCGACCATTGCCGCCGGAATATTAGTAAGTAGAATGAAATTTTGTTTGAGGACATAACATAACTTTAGATTAGTCTTACAAAATTATTACGTAATAAAAATAAAACTTTAATTGGTCCTGGAAAGTGTGAGAGGTGCATATTTTCTAACTTCTATCTGTATATAGTATCACGCCATAATTTGATTCTCCAATATCTTCAATCTGAAAAGGAAAATGCGTAGAAATCTTAATTCTTAACAGTTTGGTGTACACAGAAATGGATAATCAATTTAGCTATAGCCTTCCTAAAATGACCAGATGGAATTTTCTCAGTAAAATACTATGGTCAAATAGTAAATTCCATCTTAGAACAGAACATTAAAAAAAGCTTCTAGATGTATGCTTGGTGGAAGCTACCAAGGTTACATCAGACAACGCTCTTGCCAACATAAACAAAATTGAGCAAATTTTCACAAATTCATTTTGATAACCAGAGGAGAAGCAACACTGGGAGGCATTCCAAGCACTGGAGCGCCTCTTTGACACAACGCATATAGACAACATGAAGATACTTCGTGCACTGTTCTACTCTAAGGATGAGCACCCATTAATTGATGGTGTCACAAAGAAGCGTGTTAGTGTAGAATTGCTCCGGCGCAAGATCGTCATGCTTTTCATATCCGATCTTGACATCAGCCATGAGGAGCTCTTTGTGCTTGTCCAAATTTATAATGAAACTCATCATGGGGGGCAGGCGCTGGAGCGCCGTTATGAGGTCGTTTGGTTGCCTATAATCGACCGCCATCATCCATGGGATTTAACCAAGTAATGACAATGTTTATATTTATTTTTTCTATTTCCAAGTAGGCTTTACGGTTCATTAATTTTATAAGAATATCCATGATCGTCATGCATCCTGGATTATTGTTGTAATATTAGGAGTCGGTATTATATATCATAACTACTAGCCAAGCTTTTAAAAAACTCCGTTTTTTCCGTTTTATCGCCGTTTTATCTAGATTTTTGTTCACACCGCACAACCATTTTATCCGCTATATCGCCGTTTTATCACCGATAAACGCTAAATCACCACCCAACCGCTAAACCGCACAAATCACATTTTAAAACCTTGAGTACTAGCTAACTATTTCCATTTCATCATTCAGTTCATGCTAACTTGTTGCTATATATACATCTACTAGAGAAGAGAGGTACAACCGCTTGGCGTCGGACATGCCGTGGTACTATCCCAACAATCCATCGATGATTGACCCAGCTGTTGTGCGGTATGTGCGCCAAGCATGGCGCTTTGACAAAAAACCCTTAATGGTGGTCCTAGATCCCCAAGGCAAGGTAGTGTGTCCAAACGCCTTGCACATGATGTGGATATGGGGCAGCCTCGCTTTCCCATTTACCAGTATTAGAGAGGAAGCTCTTTGGAAGGAGGAGATATGGCGCCTCGACCTGCTTGTTGATGAGATCGATCCGGCAATAGTTCAAGCGGTATTTTTAATATTCTTTATACTAAATTTATATGTTTAGTTGTTTACTTATATATTCCTTTTTTGTTTCGAAATTACTTTATACAACTTCTTGGGCATGATGATACTAAAATTGACTATTGACAAATTATATATAGATTCGTGACGAGCGTTACATATGTTTGTATGGAGGCGAGGACGTCAACTGGATCAAGCAATTCACATCCCTTCTCCGCCGAATAGCCCAGGAGGTCCGCATTCCCCTCGAGATGGTCTATGTTGGCAAGAGCAACCCCAAGGAACGCATCAAGAAGGTCATCAATATGATCTCTACAGAGAAGCTCAGCGGCTACTGGCAGGACACTGCCATGGTTTGGTTTTTCTGGGTGCGCCTCGAAAGTATGCTTCATTCCAAAATGCAGTTACATGACAAAAGCTATGGCATCCCTAGGCACAACCATAATCACGGTGCCATTGTTCCTGGAAACTATGGCCACAGTGCCATCGTCCCTGGCAACCCCGGCCATGGTGGCATTGTTCCTGGCAACCCCCACAGTGGCCACGAGGTTCCTAATGGGTTAGAGAATGACCAAATTCTTCTCGAGGTCATGTCGCTGCTCAGTTATGACAGTGGTGGCCACCCCTGGGCAGTTATTGCTCATGGGTCGCTTGACCTGGTCAGGTATGATGGCAGGAAGTTGCTGGAATGTCTCGGGCAGTTTGAGACATGGAAAGATAGAGTTGAGTTTGAGGGGTTCCTTCCGGCTCTTAGAGGCGCTCTGGAGCCATACCACACTCATGAGCACTGCACCAGGCTGATCTTGCCAGGTGATGCCGGCCGGATCAAGGAACGGGTAGTGTGTGCTGAGTGCAAGAAACCTATGGAGAAGTTTGTGCTGTACCAATGCTGCAATGACTAAAGGAGGTTTGCAATCAATGGTCAATTTGAACACTGAGAGCATCTTACTTAGTCTGAATCGAATAAAGTAGTAGCTTGGTAATCAGATTTTATATATGTTTGGTGTGTTTTGTCTTATCGACTGTATCACTCATCATGTATGATGCGTGAATCTGTCCTTGTTTTGTACTTTTTTATTTTCCAAAAAACTATGTTTTGGCTTGTACTTTGTTTGAGACAATAAAATGATTTGCTGAATAACTGAAAAATTTTTAATCTCCAATAATTATAAATAATCAAGAGCAATGGAGTAGGATTCTCTATAAAAAAAATTTTCCTGTTTTGGGGTTGTCTCTATTAAGGAAACCTGAAATGAGCAGAGCTGCAGAGGAAAGAAAATAATGTACAATGCTACAGTTAGGCCTCCAACGAAATGGCAACTGAAACAGAACTTCTCAAACCCAAAGATGAAAATTTGCACAAGGCCTGTAACTGAATATATCCAAATTTATTTTGGGCCTTATTGTGCCGGGAACAAATGGTTAATTGATTTGGAATTCGCTGCAACCCGCAAGGATTTTGCACTGTATAATTCAGGGTCCTCTTGTGTTATATAAAGACTAAAGAGTAATTAGTTGTTATATAAGGAGTAACTCGAAGACACGTAAAAAAAGTTTAATTCACTTCAAGTTTCAAAATTTGTGCTTATTAGGTAAAATAAATGCGGTACGGTAATTTTGTAACAGTATATACTATATGGGTGTGTTTGGATTGTTGGAAGAAAAAAGAAGAAGAAGGAAGAAGAAGAAAAAAAATTATAAACAATTCAAACTCTTCACAAAATTACACACTTCCCAATACTTCTTCCCACTTCTTCCCTTCTTTCCACACCCATCCAAACGCACCCTATAGTAGTAAAAAGAGGGAAGAAGGGCAGACTATCAGGTGATAGTTTTTCTTTTTTCCTGACTTCTCCACAAACTTGTTGTTTGGTAACTTTCTGGTTACTATATATATATATATAGAGTTTAGTTACGGTGAGTCGCGACCAATACTCCTAGATCTAGATTAAAATGACCGATCCAAACCGTTCAATATGATCTCTCTATTGAAATCTCCGTGCAAACCAAATTTTTTATTTTTTCGAAATATTTAAGTATTTTTTTCGGATTTTTAAAAACTAATGTTTTTGAATGGTTCAGAACCAATAAGATTAACGGTTTTCAAAACTTTCAAAAAAATACTTAAAAATTTCGAAAAAAATGAAAAATTTGGTCTACATGGAGATTTCAATAGGGAGATCATATTGGACGGTTTGGATCGGTCATTTTGATCTAGATCAATGAGTTTTGGTCGCGACTCACCGGAGGGTCCGTGAGTCGCGACTCACCGTAGCTAAACTCTATATATATATATATATATAGAGTTTTGCTATGGTGAGTCGCGACTCACAAGAGGGTCCGTGTGTCGGGCTCAAAACTCCTAAATCTTATTCAAAATGACCGATCCAAACCGTTCAATACGATCTCCCTATCGAAATCTCCATACTGACCAAATTTTACATTTTTTCAAAAATTTTTAAGTATTTTTTCGGTTTTTTAAAAACTGCTATTTTTGAACGGTTCAGAACTAATTAGATTAACGATTTTCTAAAATTTCAAAAAAATACTTAAAAATTTCGAAAAAATATAAAATTTGGTCAGCATGGAGGTTTCGATAGGGATATCGTAATGAACGTTTTGGATCGGTCATTTAGAACAACATTTAGGAGTTTTGAGCCCGACTCACGGACCCTCTTGTGAGTCGCGACTCACCATAGCAAAACTCTATATATATATATATATATATATATATATATATATATATATATATATATATATATATATGTAAGAACCTAGAATTTTCCAACGCAGAACAATCGAATTAATTAGATAAATTTTAAAAGTATTACTAAGGTAACTGAAATTCTATAATTAATAATACTAAAACAATTAAATGAATAACTATAGAGAAACTTATTCGAAGTCGAAATCTTTTAATTTGTGTAGTATTTACAATTAACGTACATGATTCTAGCAAAATCAAAGTTAAAATTATACTGAAATTTATAGTCAAAACAATTAAAATTTCAATAAAAATAATTATAAATACTAATTTATATAAGTTGTAGCATCCTTGATAAAAACAAGGAGAACTACTTATAAATTTAATTAATCTAAACACCTAGATAGTGCAAAATCACGTTCACTAACATATAAAAATATTTACAATTGAATGCTGCAATTTTAGATCAACGTTAATTGAAAATTCTAAAGTTATAGCTACCAGATTTAATATACCAACTATCTAATCAATCGAAGCCATTGGATTTTAATTAGAATTCCAGAATTCTCAGTGCCGTTGGATCTTGGATGTCCAGACTCTAAACATTATTATAATATTATCCCCTCCTTCATTCTTATCCTTCTGCTCTTTTCGTTCTTATCTCCCTCCCTTTCTTCCGATTGGCTCGAGTAAGAAGAAGGCTCCCTCGTTAGATCGACATCCAATGGAATCGACGCAGGCCTATACCCTCTCTCGTAACCGACCTGTCAAGTGGGCCCCACGATTGATTCCTATCCACTTGCTGAGGTGGCACCGCCTCTCTTTTCTCTACCTATAAATAGGTTAACCTTCCTCTCTTTCTTTCTCCTCTGATGCACCCCGAATATTTTCTCCCTTTTTCCTTCTTAATTTCGGTCAAGGCGATGGTGTAAGGGTAGAGGGAGGTAGGAACTAGGAAACTGAGATTGGTGTATGGGATGTGCCAATCTCGTTTTCTCTCTTGAGATTTTGGGCTGCAAGAATAGCTCTTTTCTTCTCTTCATCTAAGTGGCAAGCATGGGTAGATGTTAGGTATTTTGGGATAAGAAGAAAAGGTTGGGAGAAGGCAAGTGAAATCGAGGTTGACCTTGGGTTTATAGACGTTCCTATTATTTGAGGTACTTTCTCAAATTTCTCATCTATAGATTCTTCTTTGAATCCAAACTAGTGGATCAATTGGATACTTATTAGTTTGATATTAGTCTTCTCAATATCTGTTTCTATATCGTCCTCTCAACCTTATGGATGTTTAGCCTAACTTAAAGTGTGGTACAACTTATCTACCAGTCGGTACGATGTGTAAGATGGATTCTGGTACAAGAACCCTTAATTTCAGGTACGGTCCCATAAAACCAGTTGAAGTTAAGGGTCTAATCTGTAAATTCATGCTTATATGTGGTTAGAGGAACTAGCGTGCAAATATTCTGGCAAATGGACCGGATCAATAAATTTTCTGATGGGTACATGCATCCTCTCTGGTTAGACCCGTGTATGAAAGAAGGATACATGAGTTTAATCTTTTAACATGGCTTGACCAACCGAATTTATAAATAAATTATTGATTTAGTTATGAACTTTTAAACGTAAAATATGGTCCATAAAATTATAAAGTGCAACTATTCAGTGATGAAGGCATAATGGGTAATGTATAAAGTTGCACGAAACGTTGGAGACCAAGATTAATTACGGTCAATCGTGGAAGTAAAAGTAAACTAAGCTAATGACTTAATAAGGTTACTAGCTGATTATTTGTTGGTTTATTTAAGATTACATTAGGCCGAGATTGAAATTGAGTCAGATTGGAAAGAAATGAAACAAGAATAAAACCTGAATATCAAAACATGAGTAACTAAATTGAACTTACCTCACGTGGTGGCATGTACTTAAAATAAAACTTAACAAGATAACATCTAACTTAATTAATTATATGATATAAGCACTTCATAGCTTACACTAGCTAACTAGTAATTAGCTAGTTCTTTATATTTCCAACATAAAGATATGAATTATGCAATGGCGAAATTCAAGTAGTTTCGAAGGATATAAAGCATGTGCTTCGCAATATAAATTTTATGTTTCCAATATTCCCAACTTTAATTAATAATTCTTGGGTACACATGCATGAAATAATATACGTATCGTCAATTACTAAACAAATCTTATTAATAAGTAATTAAACTAAAAATGTATTAAGTTTGAACAAGATAAAATTTTAATGTCGTCTTATTCACTAATAACAAAGTCTTATCATGGCTTATTAATAACTAGAAAGTCAAAATAAATTATTAAATAACAAAATAAAATACTTAATAATATATTTTAAAACAGAATCCTCTAAATAAATAATCTGAACCTAACTATCCAAATATCAACCAGTCTGGTTAACTTAGGCCGTCAGTATGGTAACCCAAGAACCGCCAATAATTAGGTTATTTAAGTTACTTTAAGTATTTAACGGTTAGTAAGAAAGTCACTTGTTTTATTAGGAAATCGAACTAGAATCACTTGACACGTGACTATCAAGCCTAGCAAACCGTTAAGGGAAAGAACCCAAGTATAATGGTCGTCAAGCATCCGAATCATCACGAGATATCGAGAAACTACGTTTATGCTTTCTACTATCCAGGTGCGGAATTACGTTGGATTTTTGTTAAAGTTTAAGTAATTAATAAAATATGTTTTATTCATATGCATATTGGAAACTCGTTTGTCTGCATGACCGTATTCAAGCATTTTAAATGATAGTGCCCAATTATTGCTAAAACTGCATTTTGAAAAGCACGTTCACCGTTTTGAGAAATTTGATAAGTAACAGTCAGATATTTGGAAATGTCGTTGCTATTGATAAATCTGTCCTATGAATGATCTGACTGAAAGGAATGAAATGATGTGAATGAATAACTGAGATATGAAATGATATGTGTGATATGATATACTGGATCTGTTCTGCATCACTCTCCGAAGTCAGTTGGCCCCCGGCTTCGGCCAGTTCAATAGCGCTATGTGGATTTGGAATTCCCTTCTGCCTGCCCAGGGTTAGAGATTCGTCTCTTCTGCCTGCCCTTGGGTTAGGGAAAGGTCTCCTTCTGCCTGCCCAACCGGTTGGGTTAGGAGGCCTGAGTGATTATAAATATGAAATTATGTGAATGATATGCTGATTCAAAATCCCCTTCTGCCTGCCCTCGGGTTAGGGGACCTAAGTGATTATGATTATGATTATGGAATGAAATGAATGATTTCTGATTTGTCCATACTTATGTTATGCTCAATTCTGCCATGCTCGGACCCCTGACACGCTCAGTTTCCTATCATATCCAGACATGTGTTGTCTGCGATGGGATTCGTGCCACGTGTTCAGTTCCGACATGTATATGACTTTTGTCATAGTCAGATTTTGTGATTTCGTCCGATTTCAATTACAGTTATATGCTGGATATCATGATTTAAGTAAAGAATAGCAATTGATATCAATCAGGTTGACATGCATGCTTTGTTTATATTAATGTAGATAATGTTTTTACGGACATGTTTAATCAGTAAATTATTTATTTATGGGTATTATTTCTAGAACTTGGATTTTAGCTTAAATCCACGTACTGGAACTAAAACCCGCACTGAGAATTTATTTCTCATTCCGTGCTTTTGCATGTTTCCACAATGGATGTGGGTTCCAGGTTGCAGAGACGAGCTCAATCAAGTCAAGCGAAGTTAGGCCAAAACTTGTCTTGCCATGATGACTCAATGAGTCATAGGAGACAACGTGGTAGATCATGGTAAGCTGGAACTTAACCCTTGTAATTAGTATGGAAACGCCTTGCGGGTGCACAGAGATTGTGTATTCGCGGCGGGGATTGTCAAGCCCTATGTGTCGGGGTGTGACAGTCTCTTTGGTGGTATCAGAGCATGGTTTTAAGCCTTAACCAGACCTGTAATACGCGAGTGTGGGTAGCAGCTGGGATAATTAATGGCATGATTTATATTCTATATATATAATTAGGTGATAGTATGATCTTCATAAAGTAGGTAGATAATATATAAATAGAAATATAATCATGTAGGATGCATATATATATAATTGTAAATGATTGTGAATTAAACTAGAAAAAAAAATTAAATTATATACATGTTATTTTTAGAAAAGGAACTCTATCTAGTTAAATAGGCAATTAATTAGATTTGAATACTTCCTTAAAATATTTCCTTAAATAATACTAAATGCATGATAATCAATATTTGCTATTTTATTTTTCTCAATTAGAACTATTCTGATAATTAATATAATGTATATATATACTACTATAATTTGGAAATAAGAGAAACATGTTATTGATAATTTAAGTTTTGATATAAACTTAACCCTATTTGTTATTAAAAAAAACAATAGTACGTTGATAAACGAATTTTAGATGATGCGACTTCAAGAAACGACTCGGCTATACAAGAACTACCAGCATTGAAGAAGATGACTGTTGAAGAATAAAACAGGAATGCAAGCCCCATAGTTTGCACTGAACCTGTAAGAAGAAAGTATGTACCAAAGTAGTTATGGTACAACCATAATAAGTTGCCTTGTCCTTAACCCTAATATAATTACTCGAATAATGTTTATTTCGAGTATGGAAGTAAGGACAAATGAGCTGAAGACTGTTCCAAAATAAATTCAACATTGGACTTTGACAAGCTCAATGAGGCAAACGTTATGGGAAAATATGTCCCCTGATGTAAGAATGAGATGTAATTCTCATAATAAATTGAAAGAATTAGGAGGACGTATCTCAAAATAACCTCTGGATATTACTGAAAATTCATTCTACCTATTATTCTATGAGATGATCTTTTTGTCCTTAGACACCTGCATTAAGTCATCTTATAGTTACGAGTACTTAATGAATGTACTTGTATAAAATAAAATAGGTTGGAATTTTAACCGGAGGATTCGTTAATAGCTTATAAACTATGGACTTTGCTAAACAACTGGATAACCCAAATGTTTGGCAACCAGAGCAAGTGCAATTTAACCTTCCTAAATAATTTCATCTGTACTTCGAATATCGAGTATATGATGATTGAGTCCTTAAGCTATTTACATTTAAAGCAATTAACTTGTTAAGATACATGTTATAATGCTTGTTTGATGATAAGTGAATATCTCAAATATTCCAGTTAATTTTCAAATATCTCAATATTTCAATAAGAACATTTTTGAGATTTTGTCTGGAATAAGAGATTAAATATTTAAATAGCTTATCATTAAAACATTGCGCCATTAATTTCTGTTAAAACATAGTAAATTAGGTGCAATTAAAATTATTGCTAGTCGATAACTTATTTGACTAGGCAATTCACTCTTGAGACACATAAAGGAGGTGACTTGAAGTTAAACCAATATGTTATAATGAACATATGTATATATTGGTATAAATAACTTCAACTTATCCTTACTTTATCAAGGAAGGTCACTTGCTATATCCGTTAACGTTCATTAAATTAAATAGTAATGTCGTTCGGATTTGCAATTTTTGGAAATCTGATAAATCATACCCTAGTGATTTGTTAGATGATCGAAGGACTTCAATTGTCTTATTGTGCTAAAAAAAAATAATAAAATAATGCATTATCTCCATTGACTGTCAATAATTTTTAAATCCATACTGGATTGTGAAATTATTCAAGATTAGTTATAGCTATGATAATTCATATTCTTAAATCACAATATATTCACTAGATGAATTATTGTAGATTTATAGAATCAAACTATAACTATCAACCAATTGGAGATAACAATTTAAAATAAACTTTCCAAGTCTGATGGAAAGTTATCAATGACCTTGGGGGTTATTGTGTAGATAAATTGTTATACCTAAAAGTATTTCTCAATAAAGAGAAATAAAATGCTCAAGGAACGAGTCAAAAATATTCAACATCAATTTCATTCATATTAATCTCAAGGCGAGTACTTATGCTATATCCTTATTGAATAGCATATGTTTCTTGTCGACTGAAATTATTTGAATATAATTACCTGACTCGAAATTAAGAATTGTGAGTGTGACTTGAGCTAATAGAAAGCTCATGGCTTAAATATTCCGTAATAACATGATTAACGGATATTCTAAGTTAGAGTAAGATCAGTCACACTAAAAGAAACTATGAATTCTTTAAAGATGATTAAGACTCATGGAAATATATCGATTCTTACAAGAATAATCGACTTTCATTCTTGAAGAAAGTTTTAAAAATGAAAGTAGAAACTAGAATCGATTATATATTTTATCTTGAGTCAGTAAGAGAGAAGAAACTCATCGTCTAGAAGAAACCTTTGTACTTGGAATAGAGTTCACCAACACTAGATTACCTTGTCCATTTGTTTATTTGGAATGTGTATGCTGAAATAAATAAGATAGATAAGTTTATTCCGTAAACAAAATATTACCAAATCTCAAAATCTTACTTGTGAGAATCAGCAATCTAAATCCAAATTGATCTTAAAAAGAAATATAAATAAATACAAAATTTAAGATACTAATCATACCAAAATATATATAAAAAAATATATATATAAAAAAAAACAAAAACAAACAACTACCATGGAATTTAACAGTTGATAATGACACTAAAATATCTGTGTACGAAGATTGAAATCAGTATTGGCTGGTCACCAATATTGATATTAATCTTTTATATATTAAGTATTACTTTGCTTCCTTGACTGACCATCAAGAAAGTTAAAGTCATACCTTAATATATTTGTACCAATAACAAAGAGGTTAAAACAATTACTAGGTAGAACCAAAGTAATAAAGAGAATATGGTGGAATAATACTAAATCAAATTAAAACACAATGAAACTAATCTTGTATACTAAAATTAACTACTCCTGTGAAATTTCGAGGACGAAATTTTTTTAAGGGGGGTGGAATGTAAGAACCTAGAATTTTCCAACGCAGAACAATCGAATTAATTAGATAAATTTTAAAAGTATTACTAAGGTAACTGAAATTCTATAATTAATAATACTAAAACAATTAAATGAATAACTATAGAGAAACTTATTCGAAGTCGAAATCTTTTAATTTGTGTAGTATTTACAATTAACGTACATGATTCTAGCAAAATCAAAGTTAAAATTATACTGAAATTTATAGTCAAAACAATTAAAATTTCAATAAAAATAATTATAAATACTAATTTATATAAGTTGTAGCATCCTTGATAAAAACAAGGAGAACTACTTATAAATTTAATTAATCTAAACACCTAGATAGTGCAAAATCACGTTCACTAACATATAAAAATATTTACAATTGAATGCTGCAATTTTAGATCAACGTTAATTGAAAATTCTAAAGTTATAGCTACCAGATTTAATATACCAACTATCTAATCAATCGAAGCCATTGGATTTTAATTAGAATTCCAGAATTTTCAGTGCCGTTGGATCTTGGATGTCCAGACTCTAAACATTATTATAATATTATCCCCTCCTTCATTCTTATCCTTCTGCTCTTTTCGTTCTTATCTCCCTCCCTTTCTTCCGATTGGCTCGAGTAAGAAGAAGGCTCCCTCGTTAGATCGACATCCAATGGAATCGACGCAGGCCTATACCCTCTCTCGTAACCGACCTGTCAAGTGGGCCCCACGATTGATTCCTATCCACTTGCTGAGGTGGCACCGCCTCTCTTTTCTCTACCTATAAATAGGTTAACCTTCCTCTCTTTCTTTCTCCTCTGATGCACCCCGAATATTTTCTCCCTTTTTCCTTCTTAATTTCGGTCAAGGCGATGGTGTAAGGGTAGAGGGAGGTAGGAACTAGGAAACTGAGATTGGTGTATGGGATGTGCCAATCTCGTTTTCTCTCTTGAGATTTTGGGCTGCAAGAATAGCTCTTTTCTTCTCTTCATCTAAGTGGCAAGCATGGGTAGATGTTAGGTATTTTGGGATAAGAAGAAAAGGTTGGGAGAAGGCAAGTGAAATCGAGGTTGACCTTGGGTTTATAGACGTTCCTATTATTTGAGGTACTTTCTCAAATTTCTCATCTATAGATTCTTCTTTGAATCCAAACTAGTGGATCAATTGGATACTTATTAGTTTGATATTAGTCTTCTCAATATCTGTTTCTATATCGTCCTCTCAACCTTATGGATGTTTAGCCTAACTTAAAGTGTGGTACAACTTATCTACCAGTCGGTACGATGTGTAAGATGGATTCTGGTACAAGAACCCTTAATTTCAGGTACGGTCCCATAAAACCAGTTGAAGTTAAGGGTCTAATCTGTAAATTCATGCTTATATGTGGTTAGAGGAACTAGCGTGCAAATATTCTGGCAAATGGACCGGATCAATAAATTTTCTGATGGGTACATGCATCCTCTCTGGTTAGACCCGTGTATGAAAGAAGGATACATGAGTTTAATCTTTTAACATGGCTTGACCAACCGAATTTATAAATAAATTATTGATTTAGTTATGAACTTTTAAACGTAAAATATGGTCCATAAAATTATAAAGTGCAACTATTCAGTGATGAAGGCATAATGGGTAATGTATAAAGTTGCACGAAACGTTGGAGACCAAGATTAATTACGGTCAATCGTGGAAGTAAAAGTAAACTAAGCTAATGACTTAATAAGGTTACTAGCTGATTATTTGTTGGTTTATTTAAGATTACATTAGGCCGAGATTGAAATTGAGTCAGATTGGAAAGAAATGAAACAAGAATAAAACCTGAATATCAAAACATGAGTAACTAAATTGAACTTACCTCACGTGGTGGCATGTACTTAAAATAAAACTTAACAAGATAACATCTAACTTAATTAATTATATGATATAAGCACTTCATAGCTTACACTAGCTAACTAGTAATTAGCTAGTTCTTTATATTTCCAACATAAAGATATGAATTATGCAATGGCGAAATTCAAGTAGTTTCGAAGGATATAAAGCATGTGCTTCGCAATATAAATTTTATGTTTCCAATATTCCCAACTTTAATTAATAATTCTTGGGTACACATGCATGAAATAATATACGTATCGTCAATTACTAAACAAATCTTATTAATAAGTAATTAAACTAAAAATGTATTAAGTTTGAACAAGATAAAATTTTAATGTCGTCTTATTCACTAATAACAAAGTCTTATCATGGCTTATTAATAACTAGAAAGTCAAAATAAATTATTAAATAACAAAATAAAATACTTAATAATATATTTTAAAACTGAATCCTCTAAATAAATAATCTGAACCTAACTATCCAAATATCAACCAGTCTGGTTAACTTAGGCCGTCAGTATGGTAACCCAAGAACCGCCAATAATTAGGTTATTTAAGTTACTTTAAGTATTTAACGGTTAGTAAGAAAGTCACTTGTTTTATTAGGAAATCGAACTAGAATCACTTGACACGTGACTATCAAGCCTAGCAAACCGTTAAGGGAAAGAACCCAAGTATAATGGTCGTCAAGCATCCGAATCATCACGAGATATCGAGAAACTACGTTTATGCTTTCTACTATCCAGGTGCGGAATTACGTTGGATTTTTGTTAAAGTTTAAGTAATTAATAAAATATGTTTTATTCATATGCATATTGGAAACTCGTTTGTCTGCATGACCGTATTCAAGCATTTTAAATGATAGTGCCCAATTATTGCTAAAACTGCATTTTGAAAAGCACGTTCACCGTTTTGAGAAATTTGATAAGTAACAGTCAGATATTTGGAAATGCCGTTGCTATTGATAAATCTGTCCTATGAATGATCTGACTGAAAGGAATGAAATGATGTGAATGAATAACTGAGATATGAAATGATATGTGTGATATGATATACTGGATCTGTTCTGCATCACTCTCCGAAGTCGGTTGGCCCCCGGCTTCGGCCAGTTCAATAGCGCTATGTGGATTTGGAATTCCCTTCTGCCTGCCCAGGGTTAGAGATTCGTCTCTTCTGCCTGCCCTTGGGTTAGGGAAAGGTCTCCTTCTGCCTGCCCAACCGGTTGGGTTAGGAGGCCTGAGTGATTATAAATATGAAATTATGTGAATGATATGCTGATTCAAAATCCCCTTCTGCCTGCCCTCGGGTTAGGGGACCTAAGTGATTATGATTATGATTATGGAATGAAATGAATGATTTCTGATTTGTCCATACTTATGTTATGCTCAATTCTGCCATGCTCGGACCCCTGACACGCTCAGTTTCCTATCATATCCAGACATGTGTTGTCTGCGATGGGATTCGTGCCACGTGTTCAGTTCCGACATGTATATGACTTTTGTCATAGTCAGATTTTGTGATTTCGTCCGATTTCAATTACAGTTATATGCTGGATATCATGATTTAAGTAAAGAATAGCAATTGATATCAATCAGGTTGACATGCATGCTTTGTTTATATTAATGTAGATAATGTTTTTACGGACATGTTTAATCAGTAAATTATTTATTTATGGGTATTATTTCTAGAACTTGGATTTTAGCTTAAATCCACGTACTGGAACTAAAACCCGCACTGAGAATTTATTTCTCATTCCGTGCTTTTGCATGTTTCCACAATGGATGTGGGTTCCAGGTTGCAGAGACGAGCTCAATCAAGTCAAGCGAAGTTAGGCCAAAACTTGTCTTGCCATGATGACTCAATGAGTCATAGGAGACAACGTGGTAGATCATGGTAAGCTGGAACTTAACCCTTGTAATTAGTATGGAAACGCCTTGCGGGTGCACAGAGATTGTGTATTCGCGGCGGGGATTGTCAAGCCCTATGTGTCGGGGTGTGACAATATATATATATATATATATATATATATATATATAGAGAAGAGAGTTTAGCTACGGTGAGTCGCGACTCACGGACCCTCCGGTGAGTCGTGACCAATACTCCTAGATCTAGATCACAATGACCGATCCAAACCTTCCAATATGATCTCCCTATTGAAATCTCCATGTAAACCAAATTTTTCATTTTTTCGAAATTTTAAAGTATTTTTTTGAAATTTTAGAAAATCGTTAATCTAATTGGTTCTGAACCATTCAAAAATATCAGTTTTTAAAAATCCGAAAAAAATACTTAAAAATTTCAAAAAAATAAAAAATTTGGTTTGCATGGAGATTTCAATAGGGAGATCATATTGGACGGTTTGAATCGGTCATTTTGATCTAGATCTAGAAGTATTGGTCGCGACTCACCGGAGGGTCCGTGAATCGCGACTCACCGTAGCTAAACTCTATATATATATACGAGGAACAATTGAATAAGACAAAGATAACAATAAGCACAATTTTTTACACTTAAATTAAACTAAACTATTTTTTTTCCTGTGCCATCTGATTACGACAAACATATATATATATTAAACTATATATATATATACAAGGAGCAATTGAATAAGATAAAGATAACAATAAGCACAATTTTTTACACTTAAATTAAATTAAACTATTTTTTTTCCCTGTGCCATCTGATTACGACAAACATATATACATACAATTATTTTAAATGCATATGGTTCTTATTTTAAATATGCAAATTCTGCAGCACTGGATTAAAAATCGAAATTCAGATCGTTCGTTTAAAATTTTTAACTGTTATAATTAATCAACGCTCAAATTCGGTTGAACATTCTAGTCCACACCAAAAATATGTCTTTAAATATATATATGGAAAATTATTTTGGTCTCGCGTGCTCACCTTTCTCATCTTTTATTTATTTGAGTGAAGTGATGGAATTGGGTATTAGTCAATTGATGAACGTGCAAGCAATCGCTAAATGGACACTAGCCGCTGGGCCGCATGCATGAACAAATTAGTTAGCCGAGAGTAGAATTACTCTCAGTTGGATCATTAAAAGTGGAATACAATACAAGAAACAAAATTTGAAGCTTTAAGTAACGAAGCTCCCATGGTGCATTACTTATTTCATTTTTAATGAAATGAAAGAAATAAAAGAAAAATACAAAACACCTCGTTAGGAGAGAAAATAATTTAATTGGACCAGATAACTAATAATATTTATGGACTCAATCCTTTCAGATATATTCGACCGACTTTTATGTGATAACATACCGTTTCCATGAGTACGGACTTCCTCTTCATTCGGCCATTCCAAACATATCCCCTGTACTGTTAGAAATGATTGTCCAACCATAGCCAACAGATTCTCATTCCAAACATATATTTGTGAAGATTTGATCAGTTTTGATATTCATCAAAATTGGAATTGGTTCAAAATTTCAAATACTTCTACTTTGAATCACATATATTTCGAGGAGCGTAAGGTCCTCAATTCTACATTAAAATCTTTTATTGGAATTAAACAACTATACACGACAAAAGATAAACAAATTTAAAATTTTGAAAGTACATTTATAAAAATGAATAGTTTGGTATTATAAAGGTGCTTCGAAAGACATTCAAACCAGTGTTGGTTTGCATAAACCTTCATAATTTGAGTAGTTAAGTCTTATTTCTCACAAAAAAATTAGTTAAGCCTTAACCTGGAATTGAGTCAGGGTTTCGGAATAAGAGGGCTAAGAATTTTAAGAAAAGCTAATATCATGAATTTGATGAAATTTTGAAAGGACAATTATAGAATTTTAAAAATTACAAGGACACATTTACAATTTTCGGGGGACCTTTTGTCAAAAACTCAAAAAGACTTGCATAAGAAGTAGGGTCCACTCATCAGTAAACGCCACATCATGTAGAATCGGCACAAAGCATAGACAATCACACTCAAATAAGGATTGGGATGCCACTAAACTTCATTTTTTTAAAATTTTCTAATTACCACCGTCCACCAAAGTCACCCCATTACATAACTTTGTCTCTTTATTTCTTCTTTTCTTGTAGAAGTCGCTCTCTCTTTCTCCCTCTTTTAAGTCATAGCTAAAAATAGATCACCTCTCCCTCTCAGTTATCCAGTACTCTTGCACAAAGATGGAGCTCGCCTTCTCTCTCCTTGCATCTCTATTTCTAGTTTCAAATTGCTTCTTACCAAAAGCTGCAATAGGGCTTCAATTCTACCAAGGTAAAGGTTTTTTTACCTCTTCATTCCTTTTTTTAACTTCTTTTTATTCCACACTTATGCCTTTAATTAAGCACACGAATTCTAATTAATTGAACATTAAAGTCACAAAAGAATTAAAAAAAAAAACCCATGATTGCTCAGAATCAAATCATTTCCTTCTGTACTAATTAATTTTCTCCAAACTAGTTTGCTTAATTGCTTAAACATGATGTAGCATCTCTCGGTCCATGTGGATATTCAGCTTAGAAAATAGAAGCACAAGGCCATGCCTTTCTTTCATAAAAAGAAAAAGAAAAAGAAAAAAGCACAAGGCCATGCCTAATTAAATAGCTATTCAACCAGATCAAATTCTTTCGGAAATCATCTTTAGATATTATTGTGATTAATAACAGTATTCTTAATTTGATTTCTTAACAGAAGTTCTTTTTACTTATAAAGCTTTTGTTCATTGTTTATTATACTCAAAACTGGCACATCGCTACACGAGGAATACTAACACCCTGATCAAAATCTTGTTTTTTTAAGTTGGGATTTCATTTCATTAGAAATTTTTTTGTCAAAATGAATGGATTTGATGTCATTTGGTTAGAATTTTTATATAATTAGATTTAATGAAATCCTGCGAAATCAATTCAAATGAAATGAAGTCCCAGCGTAAAAAACATTTTGATCAAAGCCTATGTTTTCCACTGTTCCATATGTGCCTGATTCAATCAACTATTTAATTACGATTGAGATGTATCAGACAGTATTGAGAAAAACTGAATAAAAATTAAAAAATAATAATTTCAAATCATCAAAATTATAGATGAAGGCAAGCTTCTCTCCCTCACACGGGCACGTACCAAGATCTTCCACCCAGCAACGGGACTCTGCGTGGTGCGCCACATGGATAGGCCACTTACACTGGGCGCATGCGACGAATCAGACTCGTGGAACTATACCCCACAAAATTTCCTGACTGTCGCAGGGACATACTATTGTCTCCAGCCAGTAGGGCCCCACCAGCCAGTGAGACTCAGCATCATCTGCATGCCATCTGACTCAGCTTGGGAGGTTTCATCGTCTTATGGCAAGTCGTACTTTTCGACCGTATTGGAGGATGGTACTAAGGTTTGCTTGGATGTCGATGGCGATGGTACAGTGATTACAAACCCATGCAATGGAGGCAGAACAACAGTCGACAGGGAGGTTGCCAATGACAGCCAGTGGTTCAAGTTTATTAAGGATCCTAGAGCTGGTGTTAATTAATTAATGAAAGGTAATATTTAAAATTTGTTACTTATGGTGCCAAGAGGAGAGGGGAGGTTGTATAGGTTGGTTGAACTAAGATGCGTGCAAGTTAGAAATATAGATGTGGTGATGTAAATAGTTAATGTATATGTAGGAAAAAAAAATGTCAAATTTGTCATGCTGATATGTGAAATTATGTTTAAGACTAATGACGACTGTTTTATCTTAAGCAAATAATGTACATGTGCTGTTTTTTTTTTTTTTTTTTTTTTGGACAAGGCAGGTAGAGCTGTTTTGTTTTGTTTTATTTTTGGCATTAATGGTGCTAAAAAAATGCAAAGGAGACTAGCATCTGTTCATTAACCATCTTGGGCTTAATTTCTTTCATTTTTCAATGATATAAAGTTCAAAAAATAAAGTCTCGGAGTCTCATGATTTGGATGCTATATATTTTAAAAAATTTGTGATATTATTTCTAAATGCGCTTCTGTTTGCAAAACAGTAAATTATTTAAACAAGATGTCAAATTATGTAATGTCTTCATTATATAGACCCGCGGGCGCATTCACTACATGCCGGCGCCACAGATCATCCTAGAAGAAATCGGACTTATGACATAGTATTTTTTTTATAATAGAAATTAAATAAAATTTACTGGTGGCTAAACTAAATTTTGGTTATAAATCTGAACTGGTTTAATTTAAGTCGTTAAAAATTAATTTGACCTCTGATTGTAAGTGTACTCCATTTTTTTTTTTTTTTGGTTCCAACATCCATTTCCTATTTTTCTAATGTTTTATCCTTTTTATATATATTTTTTTCAGTTGAAATTTGAAAACCTATTCAACTTAAGTTGAATTTGGTCCGTTGATACTTAAGTCATTATTCGTCGAGAATAAGAAATTTTGAACGATCTTTTTGGATGAAAATTTTCAATATGATATTTGGTCCTTCAAGCTCCGTTCCTATCTAAATCTTAGGTAAAACGATTTAACAAAGAAAATTTTGAAATGTCACAAACTCGAAATATCTTTTTTTCCTTTAAGGTTGAATTTTTAGAAACCAACAATTTATTATTAAGAAGTTTGAAAATAAATGTTATCTTCATAATTCAAACCAAAAACCACTTGTTGGCGGAATAGATCCAATCCAAATCACCGGATTCACAAACTTGAAATATCAATACTTGTAATTTTTTATTTTTATTTTTTTTTTTTGAAGTCAAAATCAGGCGATTCTTGTAATTAACTTCATAAAACTTTTTTGGCGATCTTATACCTGCTTGAATTAATTTGTTGTCAGCTAACCTAGTCACATGACAATTCTTTCGTTGGTTCAAGTAAACAACTAAATCAATAAAATAAGGATATCGACAGAACATATCAATGATTTTCGGAAATAAATTAAATCCGGAATATTGCCACGAATAAAAATCCACCTCCCTCTTTCGGGCGACCCTTGTCGTTTCTGGTTCATCAAAATGTAAATGGGAGATGGACGCAGTTTTTTGGAAAGAAAAAATAAATGATTTTTAATGGAATTATTATTTAGGGAAATTAAATAGTTAACTTAGTAATCATAAAACTATAAAAGTTTAAATTTAAAATTCAATATTATAAATATGAATATATTTATCTATCAATATTAATAAGATTTGATAGATACTTTAATTAATGTTAACAAAGTGCGAATTATTCAACCAATTTAAATAATATTTTTTGTTTATGCATCAACAAACAATACATAAATTGCATAAACTTTAAATTGTATGTAAAATTTAATTTTATTTAAATTTATTTAAAAATATATTATTAGAAAAACTAATCCTTTCTTTTTTTTTCAATTAAAGAGCATCTGACTGTACAATAGTTAATTTCAAACAATTATGAGCCACCATGTCTGGCCAACTACCCCATAGTACACCTGGTCTGTTCAAAATTCGGTGAACCAGTACCGACTGCATGTTGGGTTAAACTCTCCAATATCAGCAGGTCCTACTTGTCAGTCAGATAAAATCTCTTAGACCTTGTCTATGTTAAAATTTTCTAATTTCTTTCCTACGAAAACCAAAGGGGAAGAACAAAATATAGACCTTGTCTATGTCAAAGGGGAAGAACAAAAAATAGAAAAATCTAAAAAGAAACTCCATTTTCTCATTATATTTTCCTTATTCAATACCTCTCTATCTATTCTTCTCTCTCTCGCTCTATCGCCTTCGCTTAGCTCTTTCTCTCAACGATCGTGTTTCCATGGCGTCAACTTCGGAGCAGCTCACCTCCACGTGCGCGCACTGGTAATTGCTCCAATTCCTTGTCGATTTTCTCTCGATTGTTGTTTAGCTGTTTGGATTTGTTGTGGATTAATGTAAATTGTTCTGATCTGTTTAATTATCTGAGAAAATCACGAATTTGTTGCTCAACTGGTTAAATTTGTGATGATCTGGAATTCGGGTTTCTTTCAGAGGAATATTTTACGCGTTTTTGGTTGATTAGGAGATAATATCAAAGCTTAGTTTGCAATATTCAATATATTTCATATGAATACTGAGATAATATACCTGCTGATTAGAATGTCAAAAGTTCTCAAATTATACCATCCAAAAAGCATTTTTCTTATCAATGCTGAGAAGTTTTCTTTAATTGAACTTTTTTAATGGCAATTGTCTGAAATAAACCCCTTTCTAATGAATGTTGGAGATTAGTATTACTGATTCACTGCGAAAATAAAACCACACGCACAAAAAAACTTTAGCTAATTTTTATATCCTACCTATAACTGTCATTTATCTTATCAACTTATATTTAGCGTAACTGATCTTTACACATCACCTATTTTTTTGTATTTTAAATTTAAAATGATTGTAATTGGACCATTCTATGCTTAGAAGGTGAATCTTGTCAGTTTTAATGAAATGTGGATAAAATTAGCAAGGCAACAATTTAATTTTGCAAATCACCTCATATGTTCTTATATTAGATGCTCTGCATGTTTTTTTTCAACTAACAGTTCAAGTCCAACTGTTGCTCAAATTGCCATTAACATTGCAATGTTTTGAGTACACTGCACTTTTCTCTCTACTAAACCTAAACTGATCCAGAAGCTACTAAGGGTCTTTTTAGTTCCCCAGCCTTCCATTTGGCAACATTTAAAAAGCAACAAATATGAATTAAATAGATGGTTTTGCTTCTTAACTCAATCCTGCCTTTCTGTTTATGTGTTATCTCCAATTAACCACTAATATGTTGCATAAATCCATACATTGTGACCATGTAGGTAATTAAAGTGAAATGTTGGTCATTTTGAAGACCTTTTGCATTATATGTTCCCATTTTGCTTCTGCAGCATCTTATAGCTATATAGATTTACCCATCAAGTGCCGTAATATATGTATTTGCCCTCGTTCGACTGGAAATATGCTCTCGCTTTTCAAAACACTTCACTAAGGCTTTTCAAACCCTTTGGGAGTCTGAAGTGGACTCATAAGAAAAGAAGATATTTTTTAGACCTGTTCTTCTTTAACTGAATTTTGCAGATTTCTTCCCAATTTTGAAAGACAAAAGACAAGACCACTGTTCCATTTCACTATTTCTCTCTTCATGAATATTAGATAATTGTTAAAAAATAGTAGATGTGGCCAACAGGACTTACAGAGTATTTCATTGTCCAATGGTCTGTGATGTATAATGAAAAATTCTGGCAGTGGGCACACACTGTTCAGTATTCTGTCTAACTACTTAAATCATCTCGAGGCATTCCTATCATTAAAAAAAGAACTATTTGCATATTATCCAGTATAGAAGACTGAAACTATTAATACATGTCGGCATGTCGCTCATATCGGCAATGTATTTATGTTTCTACCAGCATGTTAATGGTAAATATGCAAGCTATTTCATTCTTTTTAGCATTTGTTTTGCTTTAATTGCCTCTTAGATGTTAGATTGGATGAAACATGGTTTTGCAGTTTGATGTCTCTAGCATTGTTCATTTCAGATACATCCAGTGTTAATTTTTCATGTGGAGCCTATATTTTTTGGATATACATTGTGTTATTATTTGTGGGTAAAAGGATCAAAACTTATTTTGTTTTGATGCTTTTAGCGCTGCTTATTTTATTTCATTTAAAATTCTTTATATGTCCATTCTTTGTTTGGATGAACTGTTCTTTTTCATTAGTCTGACAATAAATTGTTTTTTTTTTAACCTTTTTCTGGGGTTGAAACTAAAGCCAAAGGGACATACCAAGCTCAAATTTCGATCTGCATTTTGCACACTGCTCTCGCAACCTTGAAAAATGTGTGCACTGTGGAGAGATGGTACCAAGAAAGCTCGTTGGAGATCATTACAATGAAACACATGCACCAGTATGTTATTTGAGTAATGCTAGAATCAAACATATAGGACGTCAAACACGATCCAAACGTAGCACATTAAAATTTCAAACGGTCGATCCAAACCGCTCAATATGATCTCTATATTAAAATATCTTTGATAATCAAATTTTATATTTTTTTATATTTTCTAACTATTTTTTTCGAATTTTCAAAATTGAAGGGTTCAGAACTTTTTAGATTGAGCATATTGAAAAATTCCAAAAAAATACTAAAAAAATTTGAAAAAATATAAAATTTGGTCTCCATGAAGATTTTATAACATAGAACAATTTGAGCTGTTTGGATCGGCCATTCCAATTTTAAAAATTAAAATTTCATCGCGTTGGACAAGTGTACGTGTCCTATATGTTTGACACTAGCAACTCCCATGTTATTTTGTAAAAGTTTCCAGACAAATGTTTATCAGATTTTCCAACAAAAATATATTTAGTGCTCACTTGTAAAAGAACATTACTGAAGTACTCAGGCAGCCTGCTCTGGGACAATATTATTGTATTTCCTGTATATATATTTTTCCCTTTTGCTTGATGACACCTCATCTGGATCAATGGATTGTCTTGCATCGAAACAGTATATAGTTACAAATGGAATGAGGCATAACAAAGGTGACATCAGCACAAGCAAAATAAATGACAGATGCTATCTGCAAAATATGGAGGATGATTGTTTCATTATTATTTTATAGGTCACTTGTTCCCTTTGCTCTGAGACAGTAGAAAGAGAAGCATGGTCTCTGCACAAAAGTGATAACTGCCCAAAAAGAATGGTCACCTGCAAATATTGTGAGCTACCCTTACCGGCACTTGATATCATTGAACATGAGGTATCTCATCAAATCTTTCGCAGGAGCATTTTTTTTTTCCCAAATTGATGCCTTTAATAAATAATGAGTTTAGGGTTAAATGTGTTTAATTTAGTACTACTTCACATGCACTGTGGAGAGCCTCAAAACTATAAATGTTCTGCACATAAAAAACTATTCTCTGCAATTCCACTCTAAATGAATGAATGAGAAAGAGAGAGAGAGAAGATTTTTCAGGAATTGATTAAAAAAAATATTTAAAATATGATTATAAGTGATGTTTCCGTTATCTGGGAGAGGCATGGATTTCGTTGCTGGTTCCAGTTTTGACTCTTCGTGGTGGGTGTAAACATAAAATTTTCCCCTATATAAATATATATAGTGGAAACCCTTTCTCATGTTGCCTTATCTCAATCTAGGACCTTTTACTGAACCCCTGCATGAACTTTTTTTGGAATTTAGATTAAATTGTTTCGAAGGGCTTATTGTGTTCTGTACATAGTAACTCCAAGCAATGACTTGAATATTATATTTTCCAATATAATGGAAAGGAACATTTGTTCTTGTACCAAATATGCACTGTTGTTCTTTGGAATGTACTTTTACTGACCACATGTTGAACATTTAATTCATTCAATATAATGGAAAGGAATGTGCTTTGGCATCTGATTTTTGGACCCGGAGTCTGGAATAGTACCCCTAGAAAAGCTATTTGTCAACCTATCAGAAAGTTTGATAATAGACCTAAGAATGTCAAAAGAACTGAGCTTTGTTTTTCAAATCTAGGATGTATGTGGAAACCGTACTGATTATTGTGGCACATGCCGCAAATATGTCAGGCTTCGTGAACTAGCTGATAACCACCAATGCTCCATCCAAGATGTGCCGTCTCGTGTGAATTCAACTGGTCCTTTAGGGGCATCAAGGTAATTTATAACTTTGTGTTTTCCTTTCTTTCTTTGCAGGTACTTCAGTTTGATTTGGTTATTTTGCTTGTTTCTTGACTAAAGAGTCACACGTTAGGGGGGAAAAAAGGACTCAAAATCTCAGAGGATTGTTTTACATCTATAGCCTCTTAGTCTTGAACTTGTTGGTCGCTTTGTTTCCTCAGCTCTTTTTGTACATAAATTATTCTTTTATATTAGGCATTGGAGTCTACACAATTATCATGGTCTTACACTAAACTATAGATCATCATAATCCTACAAAGCTTAAATATTTTCAGCACCACCCTGCCTTAACTCATCCTTTATTCTCTATTTTATGTGGAGAGGAAAATTAAGGAGCAAATTGGAAGTCTTCTGAAAAAATTGGGAGTATATTGTATAGTTTTCAGAATTTCAAGGGTGAAATCACATTGGTAGGGGGATATTTGACATTTCTTTACGGAGGGTTACAGAAGACATTATCCTATATATTATTAAAAAGATGATGGTTTTAGTATCTTGAGAAGCCCCTTATCATTTATTTAATCTGTTTAATGGCTTATTTTTATTCGACGTTAGACAACTATATGATTTCTTTGTCTTTGATGGGATAGGGGAATTGGTGCAAGAGACGAAAGACCCCCACCAAGAAGGCCTCGCAACAATGGACCACCACACAAGCATCTTATATTCACTATTGCAATAACAGGCCTAGCAGTTCTAATTGGGTCTCTTATTTTCCACCGATCATAGGAAAAGCTGTGTCTCAGTACTACATTTGAGTTATCATGAGCAAACAGCAAAGTAACCCAAAAAGGTGTTTGAGTGGTTCTTCATGTAAGACGACAGTTTATATAATAGTATGAAGGGTAATTGATTTGTTCTTTCAATTTCCCTGAGATAGTAAACTTTGGAGATACATCGATCTGTCTTTGTAATATATATTGGATCTGAATTGTGAATCTGATGTGTTGGTTGCTTTTTCCATGCAATAGTTGTCATCTACCTTAAATATTGTTGAATCACCACCAGTCTACTGTTCCTTTTTAGTTAATTTGGAAATTTGGAATACCCACATAAATATGGTTTTAGAGGATATGGAGCTTTAATGTCTATATATATTAGTGAAGTTTGGAATGTTGGCTTCTTGTTTGAGACTGTCATGGTCTTTAAATAAAAGCAGTCCCTCAAAATCCGAGAAATATTTTCAAAACAAAGATAATCAAACAGTAATCATTTGTATTTGAAATTGAGTTGAATGATTTAACTTTACAGGCAATTCCTTCCTCTTTTAAAAATAACATATTGTGTGCATCCTTAAATTAAATTGAAATCGTGTAGAAAAGGTTTCCAGCAACAATATACGGGTAAGAAAATAAATCCAGATAGATGGCTAAGCGTTTATTTATATTCTGTATGAATCGCATCAAGTGAAATGAAGAGAACGTTGAGATGGGAAGGATAGGAAAGGAAAAATATTTATATTTTCTTATTTAGTTGATCTAGTCATTGCACATTTGCACCTCAATTCCAAGGAAAACAATATGCTTAAGAAATTATAATTATAAATTATTTTAAAAGTATCCATCAATCCTGTTATTTCTATTTATTCATTTATTTTTAGCCGTTCTCTTCTTTCATGAATCATGATCTATCCGTAACCGTAATCTGTTATCCAAAGCAAAGGGGATCTTTCTGCTGCACGGACGCGGAAGCCCAGAAGCCCAGAAGCCCAGAACCGTTGTGTTTGTGTACAATCTAAATAAAGTTGACGCGAATCTTGGAACAAAAATGTCCTTCGATTCGGGTTCCAGCGCGGCGGGCGATCCGAATCCGCAAAGGAGATAAGATAAGGGAACGCATATGCACAATTGCATTGCACAAACACAATCACCATACCAGTTAATATCCAAAAATAAAAGGACTAATATACAAATCTTCCTCTCCCTCAAACTCTCAATTGGTTGATTCGATTGGTTCCTCCTACAAAACAGAACACAACACAAACCTTAACAAAAACCCTAATCCTAGATCCGCCATGACGACTGAGGAAGCGATCCTTTCCAACCAAGACGAAGAGGCGAGGAGCACCATCACCGACTCAGCCTTGGAAGAAGGCGAGCTCGAGGAAGGAGAGATCGAAGCGGCCGACTCCGCGTCGGTCGGCGCCGGACTGGAGCCGGCGTTGCACCCGCTCGAGCACTCATGGACTCTCTGGTTCGATAATCCATCGGCCAAATCCAAGAGTGCCGCGTGGGGAAGCTCCATTCGACCCATCTATACTTTCTCCACTGTCGAGGATTTCTGGGGGTATGATTTTGTCACTATATTTTTCCTTACTTTGATCTTAGACCTGCCATGATTTATTATCTTAGATTTGAGCTAATTGTATGGATGTTAGGCTTCTGCCTCTTGAACTTCAGCTGGTTGTAATTTGTGATTTTCCTATAGATTTGTTTTAGCTCTCATCTTTTATATCAGATTCATTGCTATATTATCGTGATTTATACTGACAATGGATGTTAATTTCAATGAATTATACTGACAATTACATAGTACAAAGCTTGAATTCCTTTCAATTATGCCCCAGTGTATTATTACAAATGATGATCTGATCTCTAATTGCAATCCTGTGTCTGCAGCCTGTTCAACAACATAAACAACCCGAGCAAGTTGGCTGTGGGTGCAGATCTGCACTGCTTTAAAAACAAGATAGAGCCCAAGTGGGAAGACCCCGTCTGTGCCAATGGTGGAAAATGGACCATCAACTGCTCCCGACTAAAATCTGACCAGCTTTGGCTCTACACTGTATGTGCCCTTCTATCTGTATATAAAACAATACTAGTCATGAATGTTTTCAGATGAATGGAGTGAGAAAATTTTAGTAGGAAAAATGGGGTTTGTCTAGGTTGGGTCATATTAGTTCTGGGTTATGTTGGGTTCAGCGAAAGTCTGTTCTGGAGTCATTTAAAGTTTCCTTGTTTTGAACAATCAGGTTTGATTTTTGTGACCTTCAGCTTAGATTGAGGTTTGTTCATTTGTTTCATTGACTAGTTGTTGGCGATGATTGGTGAACAATTTGAGTATGGAGATGAGATATGTGGGGCCGTTCTCAGTGTGCGTGGCAAGCAGGAGAGAGTAGCCATCTGGACCAAAAATGCCAGCAATGAAGCTGCTCAGGTATCAATTAAGCACATTTAAGCACCATGCCCTGTATCAGAGCTTGTCAACTGACACTGTATATTGGGTATCTCAGTAGTGATTTTGTTTTGCTTATCTTTTTCTGGGTATTGAGTTGTACCGTCTTCCTTGTATGATTAATCTTTGGTATTGTGATTGAGCCTTGTGGCGACAGGAAATACAGATAGCTGCACTCAGTTGTCTAATTCTGACCAAAAACCAAAAAATGGTTATGATCTTAGTGTTGTTATTTCGTCCAATTTAATTTGTACGTCACCCAAAGTCCAAGAGTTGTGATAGCATTTTGACTTATTAATTACCGGGTCATTAGTAATATTTTTATTTTTTGGTGTCTTTTCTAGATAAGCATCGGAAGACAATGGAAGGAGATTGTTGATTACAAGGAACAAATTGGATTCTTAGTCCATGTATGTACTTAATGAGAAATTCAATTTTTATTCTCTTCTTTGCAAAACCTTGAGATGACCTTGCACAAGTATCGCAAATGCACAATTTGTGATATATACCAACAAAAACAGTAAGTGGGGTAAAGCATCTCTGCATAACATGGAAAAAGTCTGTTATAGCATAACTGTTTACGGTAGCAAGTGGGGTAAAGCATCTATGCATAACATGGAAAAAGTCTGTTATAGCAAAACTGTTTACGGTTTCCTCTAACCTTTTCTATTACAGTTTGTTTCTTATTTGAATAAGTGGGTGATATAAACATGCTGTTGTGTTGCATGTGAAATTCTTCCTTTCCTGACCAATGAAGCGGCTTTCTATTTTGACAGGAGGACGCAAAGCTGGAGAAACAACCGAAGAACCGTTATTCAGTCTGATTTTTGTTTCTTTTATTATAAGAGTCTTCATGCTAGTGAAACCTTTATGTGTGTTTGTTACTTTTTTTCTGTGGTTAGTCATCAGAGAGGCTGGGGATGTTAGTTACAGTATAAGGAGCTACCTTTGAAGTGGCATCTTAGAAAGTAGCTTTTGCTACTAATGTATACATCGGATCTGTCATGGTTTAGCCCTCTTTGAACTATTCCTTGAGCTAGGAATGAGAAATTAAGAACGGATTTACATAAATTGACGTGAGAAAATATAGTAAAGTAAATGAACCCTGACAGATTTGAGAAATCATTGAAACACCAATCCAGGCCCACTGAGTATCCCTATTTATTTCTTTTCGGCTTCTAGGAATTCAAATTAATTAGCATTCACATTCTCAATCAGTTTGGAAATGCTAATGGTTAAATCGTGCTGGAAGCCTGGAAATAACGCAGTAGAAGACGTGATGCTTAAATTATCAAAAAAATCGTTACACGGTTATTAGAGAAACACCGACCGTCATTCGGAAATAGTACCATCGAAAAAAAGAATCAAGGAAGAAAAAATGAAGTGTCACTGCAATGCTGTGTCGCGCGGTATGCTGGCCGTTTGATTAAGATCCAATGGACAAGGGAGCCCCGTGCATGTAAACTAGATTGGTAGGCCCGTAAAAAGTGAACCGTCCGATCAAGATCAGACGGTTTGTAGTGCGCTACACCGCATGTCGCGCAACAGCGAATCCGGATTGCTGTTTGTGTGTTCTCCTCAAACTATTTCACAACTAAACCTATTTCATCGAAATCTTGATTTCCGTAAAGAGACTCGGACGGACCACTGTACAATAGCTCTTTTCTTAACTATAAAATGTCACTATAAGTAGTGAATTTTATCAAATTGAATCCAAGTGGAATCACGTTACTGTGGCTTACAATCATGCGTTCTTATGTTGTTCTAAATCTAACTCTTTTCTTCGTATCAGAGCAATTTCATTATAAGTGCGACATCATAATTTCGTGGTTTTCAGATGCCTGAGAACAACATAGAGAAACGGTAGGGGGGGGGGGGGGGAGAAAAGGAAAAAAAACAACAATCATCATATGCCAAATTCTATACATTACATATAAATTACCTAAATAATAGAACACATTAAGAGGGACTATACAAATGACCAAAACAGCTCTCTTTCCTATTCCTTTCTTTACTACTGCAGCCACAGATACTACAAGGCTATAAAATCAGGCACTCAATGGCATGACCATAGACCTTAGAATATGGTCGAAATGAGCATCTCTTTGATAAATTTGATTCTCTGTAACCTCTCTTCCAAATCTTCTTCCCCCAAAGCTTCAACTGCCTGAGTAACCAACCTAACAACACCAAAAGAAAAAGAAAACACAGAACAGATTATAGTTATGTTATACCAAAATTCATCAATTACTTGTATAAAGGTTCTAATGTAAATTATGATGCCAATTTTGGATATGTTTTATGGAGAAATGGAGCACATACACCCTGATGCGAACGATTTGAATGTGCTTTATGTTCACACTGAGCTTTAACAACTAGATCAAGATCCTTAGAAAGCGAATTATCTAGCTTGAAACTTTCCAATTTTTGTTTGCATTCAGAACTCCATTTTAAAACTCAACTAAATTCTCAAAATTTTATTTCCACAATCAAATTGTCCACAAAAAGGCTGTACCTAACTAAATTCTCAAAACTTGTCCAAAAAAGGTTATACTCGCTAGTAAACCATTTTTGGAGATGCTTGGTTAAATATTGATTGTTGGCAGCTGACCATTAACTAAGCTATAAAATAGACTCAAGTAGACTCTGATTAAGCAATTTGGTACCTCTTCTCATTAGAGGACGCTGATGTAATTTTGCTGGTGTTGTTTACTTTTTCCAAATCAGCGTTTGATGGAGCAACAGTGCAGATGAACTGTGAGAGTAGCGGATCAGGGGATGATTCAGCTCCAAAAATTGTGCCTTGGTTAGATGCTGTTTCATGAAAAGAATCAACTTCATGTACTGTAGATGTGTTCTGATTCCATAAGCTTGATCTATGTGATATTCTTCTCTGCCAGATTTCCAGAAATAATTCAAGTTACAAACTAGCTAAAAACTTGGAAATGAACAAACTAAAATTCCAACATATTATAAACAAAGAGTCAGAAATGAATAATCCACAAGTTTGAGATAGAACTCTTATTTTTAAAGCATTGAAATTATTGGTTCCAATTTAAACAGTTTTCGTGCAAACGTTTATGACTGGTCTGATCCAACCATCAATCTCAGTGCACCAAGGGTACCTCAAAAGTTCCAACCACTACCACATATTCTTCACAATAAGAACAAAATTAAAGTAAAATAAATCAATAGAACTATGATTTGCTTGTTTGAGAAAACACCTTTAATAGGTGGGAGTGCTGGATTGTGAAATGAGAAATCATATCCTTCCCTGGATTGTCCGCACACATGGGGCAAACCTAAATGTAAACAGAATATAAACAAAAAGTTAGGATAAGCTGTGAAAGCAAGGTGGAAAAAAACCTAGAGCGAACAGCTTAGGTTGGCTTATGTGAGTAAAGACAGTTAATTAAGGGGGGGAAATGGAAAACAATTATCACAGACTGTCTCCTATCAGTACACATCAATCCAGAAAGTTAAATGTCCATAAGAAGCCAGCAAGAGAACAATAGAATGAAAAGTCATCCTTATTTTTTTAATCTTCGGTACCAACATAACAAGTTCGTATCCTCTAGAATAATTCATGTTGTAAATCGGTTCGCTCACACGATCTGGACAGTCTGATGAGAACCACAGGCAGCTTTATAGAGGGAAGGTAGCTTAAGGTTCGTGCAGAACCACTTATATAGTTATATGTCGCCCACTCTAATGAATTACTTCACTGGATGTGGAGTCCTAACATAACTGGCAACATTGCAATTGTTGGTACATGCCAAACCAGTGTAGTACTGTTATCAACATGTCCAATCCTCAGATTTTAAGCAAAGGTACTAAGGAAGCTTGATAAGAGAGAGACCACCTCTGACCATACAAAGTAAAATAATGTAAATGAATGCAAAAAGGTGGACTTGCCGCATTTTTTAAGTCAAAACAATGCTCCTCTTGAAGGTGGCTGCATAAAAATGGTACCTCCACTTCTATGTAGCAAAAGGGGCATGGGAAATACTCCCACATATCTTCTTCTCCTGTAACAAAATGCAAACGGAAAAGATGGCTTAAATTTAGATACTTGATGAAATAATGATTGATTAATTAATTAAAGACACATATCAGGTGATATCAGTCACTCAAAATTTTATCCTTTTCTAGTGAATAAATGTTCTCTTCTTCAACATTATATATGTCTCTCAAGCTATATACAGGGTCATATACAATAGTTTTCTTGACTAGGGAAGAAAACATCACATCAAAACATTTGATAAAAGGGTACAAATAAGAACTAACTATCAAGAAAATAATTACAAAGTCAAACAGAAAGATCAAAAAGGAAAAAAAAACATTACTAAACAAGAAACAAAGCATTAAAGGAAAATAGACAATACTTCAAAGTAAATTAAAAAAGAAAGGTTAAGCTTGTGATTCAAGTTTACCTAGAGTTGACTAATGCATCAGAGGAAATAGAAAAGGAACTAGGGAAAGTTTCAAAAACAAGATACAGTGAACAAAATAAGGATAAATGAAACAATAAAGAATATTCACTCCGCTCATCAAAAGGCATAAGAAAATGCAGACCTAGTTACATAATAAATGCATGAACTTACTCCTGCCACACCCTTTCTCAAATCGTTTCACGAATCAACAAAAGATAATAGGAATTTTGGAAGGAAAGTTTAGGAAAAACTTACCCATTTTAAGACTGAGAGAAAAATAAACAATTTTGTTTAAGTTACATAATTTTTTTTTTGAGGGTCTACACACAATTTTTGTAAGGTTATTATTTGGTAAAGAGGAAACATAATTTTGCTAAGATTTTGGAGTTCAAAAGAAATCTCAGCTCATATTTAGTTTTCCTACTCTTCATTTGTGATCCATTGGGGAAAAAAAGAAAACAGCTAGAAATAAGCTATAGAAAAATAGAAGCAAAGAGATGCATTATGTTTAACATTGATAAATACAAAGCCATGCGCAAATACGAGAAAAAGAGAGGACTATTTCATATTATAGTTGTTAATAAATATAAGAACTAAGGTGTAGAACAAAAAGAAAACCCACTTGACAAACAAATTTTACAAAATGAAATCCTGATTGACAACTAAAAAAAAAGGTCAATACAAACTAAGTCTATGCTTGGTGTAGATAGGGCCAAATAATTTAGAAAATAACAAGAGAAACCAGAGAAATAAAGGAGGAAATTGAGCGAAAGAATTTAGAAAAAAGAAAGTAAATTCGTTTGATCTTAACTAAACACTCAAAAAATGTGTTATTTTTAACTCAAAAAGTAAATTCCTTTTCAGAACAAAACGAAAACTGGATGTTAGAACAAGAAATTATCCTAAATCCTTAACAATAGATAGAATCCTACAGCTAAAAAGGGTAAAAAGGGAAATCTATATAACTATAAAGCAAAACAGATAATGGTGTCAGAAATTGATTAAATTGTATTGAAAGTTAACAAAGAATGGTTTGGTAATGGAGAAAACGGTACCATTACAGAGAAGAAACACTAATTTACCTAAACAATCCAATTAAATTTCACATTAAGGCATTAATTAACTATATTATGAAGAAAGCAACCTGATTGAATATGATTTTGGTAAGGCTGGTACATCCCTAGATGGTCTCTGTTGCTCCAAGCCTCAACCTCCATTAATTTCCCACTGTGCTAAGAAACAGAGATTGGTACTTTGGTAGAGAGAGAGAGAGAGAGAGAGTGCTGAGTGGTTTTCAGTGTGTCATAATTTGCCTTTTATTATTATGAGGGAAAAGGCACCAGACTCCAATTCTCTTTATAATGAAAAGTACTGGATGGACCTGGTCTTTTTTTAACTTCCCTAAATCCGTGCACCGCAAGCTTCCCATTTCACAATCGACCGGATTTTATGTGGCTGATACGATGCAATGAATTGTGCTATTATGCGCACACTATCGTCTCACAAGTCACAACTCGGAAATATTTAATTACTTATTTCCTTAATTCATTTAATAAATTATCTGACAACTTGAGTAAATATTTTAAAAAAAATTAGAACAAATTGACTAACAAGTAAGAACAGAAATTAAATAGGAAATAGACGTAACACATATGATTACATAAAGCAAGCAACATATAATTAGAACAGTCGGCATATTACAATATTTGTTTAATCATGTTTAGAAAGAAAAATATTCCCTTAACACCTCCAAACTAAAAGGTGGTTTTTGATAGAGACAGACACTTTAGACTAGTAATAATGTATATATGTTTTAGAAAAGAACCAAAAAAAGAAAGGACAAATTAAAAGGCGTTAGAAGTGGACAAAACAAAGCTGTGCGTCTCTAATTGTATAACTAATGTTACTATTGCACTCCAAAAAGTGTCCCACAAAATTGACATTGACCTATCGACAAGTATTTATGTGCCTTTTCCAAATAATATTATAGTTTATTCATCCATTAATGGAGTATGTTTCTAGTGTCGTTATTGTGATTACAGATTCTAATCATTATTGAGTATTTGATGAAAAAGAATTGACAAATTGACTTTTATCTCTGCGGAATGTCTAACTATAATAATTAAATAAATCTCAACACGTAGTAATGACAATTGACAATTGATGTGAATGGTCATTATTATGTAGGCACATTATCAAGACTACATGTAGCTTAGCATAATACATTTTTAAAACTCTCCGACTTCAGATTCAACAATCATGATAGTACCGCTGACTTGCTATGCCAAGTTTTGCTATGTCAAGTTTGTGGTACATAGGAAGCACTTTAGTAAATTTGCGTATTTTCAAATATCATGAATTATAAATGAAATAATTAGATATATGCCACTGTGAATATTGTCAATTTGTAAAATAACATTCTTAAATTGCTAATTAGTTTTATGCCACTATAAAATGACTATAATTAGTTTTATGCCATTTTTTTAAAAAAATGGATAAAATTAGAAATATGCCACCAAAAGTATGCCATATTTTTTAAATGGATAAAATTAGAAATATGCCACCAAAAGCTTGCAGTATTTTTAAAATGTCCAAATTGCCCTTTTATAAAAAAGGGCATCACAAATATGGAAGGAAAAGAGAAAAATATAAAGCCGCACAAAAATTTCAGGATTGCATTTATTTACTTTCCTTTTTTTCTCTCTCTCTCTCTAACACCATGTCCCTTCCCATGAAATTTAAAAATCTCAAAACTTGATTTAAAACAAATTCTTCTCTCACGGGGCCACTAATTTGAATCGTACCTCCATAAATTTTTAAAAGCCTATTGCTTCTTCCGCACAAGAGGTTCTCACAGGGAGATCTTTTATGACTGAATATATTTTTCAAAATGAAAAAATATCGATATTATGCCATATAGTAATAAAATTATTCATTTCTTGCCGTATTTTTTAGTGGCATATTTCTAATTTTAATATATAATCGCGGCATATTTGAAAGGGCAGAAAGGTCATATTAATTTATCAATGGCATAAATCTAATTTTATCATTTAATGATGACATGAAAATAATTTGTCAATTAATGATGGTAAATCTCTAATTTCAATTTTTTCTAGTGGCATAAACCTAAATCACCCATTATAAATAGTGCGATATAAGACAAATCATGTATTGGCCCCAAATTATTATTGGTAAAGAACAATATCTAGAGATGTTCTCTTTCTGAATGAGAAGCATTCAAAATGCATATTTTAAATAGTGGTTTTGAAAATTATCTATTAATAGAATCTGTTTTTTAATTTAAAAAAAGTGCAAAAAAACACTGCTTTAACACAGTCATGGATGACGTTCTGTTCAATTGCATGAGTGAACTAGCTCAATGTTATTTCTTGGACAAAAAATCATTCAAATGCCCCCTGTATTCCTCGTCCTCGCAACACACATAAGCCGTTTAAAATAAAATCGATCAATATAGCTATTTCGTTCGGTGAAATGAATGGGAAAAAAAACACACATATGTAAAATCTAAAGTCTGATGCTAGAGTCAAGTGTGTTTTGTGTTTGTGATCGAATCTCAATTCAAGATTACAACAGTCAAGAATTGCTCAATTTGTTTTCCATGATTAAATCTCCCTAGAGATCAAATTATATATATATTTTTAATTTTTTACTATTTTTAAATTTTTTAAAATTCTCAATCTAATTAGTTTTAAAAAATTAAAAAATAGTTGAAAATTTCGAAAAAAAATAAAATAAAATTCGCCTCTGAGAAATTTTCAATATGAACTTGATATTCTTGATGAAACAAATCTTTACGTTCTACATTTAAATTTCGCGATTTAATTTTGTATATAATCAAACTGCTAAAAAAGTAAATTATTTTAGTGTGTTTACTTTTAATTACCACATATTGATCAACAATCATATGCGAAATGATTCGAGAAAATTAAAACTTTGAAAATATAAATACATCAAAATAATTAAGGTTAATGAATTGAATTCGTTGTTTGAGAATGATATGATAGCGTTTAAGACTGACCACACAAACTCTTTGAGAGTTTTTATTATATTATGTTAACTTTACTCAAAGTGATCAAAATTTCATCTATTGATTGAAAACGATTTTCTCGTACACCGGGGAGAATTTAATACAGACGTAGCATTAAATTACAATTTTACATGTTCACGCCACGCATTTAGGGGGCGTTTGTTTGTGTAGTAAGGGGTTGCATAAGTTAAGGATGCTTAAATATTTATGTAGTGTTATGTAATAGATGTTTGGTTGTGTAGTAAGGATGACTAAGTTAATACATGCATATATTCATGTCAAAAGACTAAAATGCCCTTATATTCATGCATTTAATTAATTATTATTCTTAAATCATTATTATTAATAATTAATATTACTTGTTAAATATTATTAATTATAATAATTAACCTTTATTATTAATTATGATTTTTTAACAATAATTGTTGCTTATTAAATATTATTATTTATTTATTTATTAATATTAATTATTTGTTAATTATTAATTATTATAAAAATTAATTATTATTGATAATAAGAAATCATTTTATTATTATGAAGTATTATTAATTACTTAATAAAAAATTATTTATTAATAATTTTTAATTAATTAGTTATTATTATTAAATCATCATTATTATTATTAATTAATATTACTCGTAAAAATATTATTAATTATTATTATTTATTAATTATAATAATTAATATTTATTATTAATTATGATTTTTAATAGTTATTTTTACTTGTTAAATATTATTATTTATTAATTATTTGTTAGTTATTAAATAATATTATTAATTATTTCTAAGGGGTATTGTTGGGAAAAAAATTAAAGGGGACCATGCATAACTTATGTAACCTATTTTGGTTGCATAAGTTATGTACCCTTAAGGCATCTTATGTAAGAGGTGTTTGGTGACTAAAGAGTGCATAACTTAAGTTATGCACCCTTTAAGTCACAAACAAACGGGGTCTTAAAAAGGAACCGCATTCAATGATGTAACATTTTTCACTTCATGACAAAGAAGGAATCCTTCAGAGCCTCTTCATGGTGAGAGGGTGCGGTGGGTCATATGAGGACAACATTAACTTGTTTCATGAAACAACATAGAAACAATTTTATAGAGTAATTGAACTTAAAAAGCATGCACGGCGGATTCCATACGGGATCTAAAAAGATTCTTTTGTCGTCGCCATTTTAAAATCGACTGTTTTCTCAAGTTCAAATCAAGAGAAATTCATTTGATTTGGATGTTTATTATGATTTTTTTTTAAGATAAGACGGGTCAAGTCTCTAATTTATTTTGAAATTAAATGTCGCATAAGATTATAGTCAGACTTTTAACGTGCAACATAAGGGTTGATATTTGTCACTAGATTAAGAGCTGGTTCTAAAAACAAATAATAATAAAAAGAAAATATTAATGGAGTAATTCATGTTCAGAGAAGAGGAAACAAAAAGGTAAAATACGTTCAGTCAACAAAACGCAAGTCTATCTGCAAACATAGATTTTAATCATATTTTTATTTCAAATTATGTCAAATTCTACAACTTAAATACATCACTAATTCTTATTTCACTCATTCACTACAAATTTTGCTTGTTTCCGAAATTAATCTAAGCTAGATGAATGATTCAAATACTCCAAAATGTATCGCTAGTTATCTCCAACGAGTGGAAACGAGCAATTTTGAACCTAGTTGACTAGTTCAGAAAAGTAGCTAAATGGACTATATATATATATATATATATATATATATTTTTAAAGTAGCTTGACTCTATTATAAAAAAAAAAAAGGTTGTCGTCCGAGAGAATGCTAAGTAACTTTGGATAGTATTGTTTAAACAAAATGATTCTTACAGATTAGTTCAACCAATGGTAATTGTACGGCAATATGTTCGACTATAAGAAAATACGAAAAGGGGAAACTCAAATATTATATTGTCCCGTGACGCATATAGATGACAAATTCGAAATAAACTTCTCTTGAATATATTAAATAAATCTCGGGGACCACTCGGCTCTTCCTTCGACAGCAAGTTTTTCTCCTTCTATTTATCAAATATAAGCAAACATAATCCAAATACTTAAATTTTAAATTAGCCGTGCTTTTCTTCGTCTTCAACTTGTCTTTTTCATAAAATAATTCTGGAACTACTAAATAGTAATTGTATTTAAGTTCCGCCGGCAATTGGAAATCTCTTATATATTAATTTTACGAATAAATCAGATGCTATAAAACCTTTCCATGAAGCAGAATTCGAAATAAGAGTTGTTGCATTACAAAAGCACCCATCTCTAATTACTTCTGGGGCCGTTTGGATGGAAGTTGGAATTTGAGAAATTTGAAGAATTTCATATTCCTAAGCATAAATATATTATAAACAATTTAAACTCTTCACAAAGTTACACACTTTCCAATAAATTTATGCCTAGGAATATGAAATTCTCCAAATTCCTCAAATTCTTAAGCGATCCAAACGGCCCCTCTGATGAGTTGTTGCAATGAGACGATACCAATTATGAATTGTCGGTTGTGTTTGGATGGGAGTGAGAATAAGAGAATAAGAAAAGATGGGAATAAATTTATTATTAAACAATCCAAACTCTTCACAAAGTTACATACTTCCCAATACTTCTTTCTTACTTCTTCCATTATTCCTCTTATTCCCACACCATCCAAACGTAGCCGTCAATTACAAAAAAAGAGGGTAACTATTGGTACTATGCATTTGATTTGACTAATTGGTTTGCGTCGCTGTGTTGAAAAGTTTGTACAAATTCACTTTGGTCCCGTTTGGATCGTATGGGAATAGAAGGAATAGCTTCTTTTTAGAGGCTCCGTTTGGATAGGTGTGGGAAGAAGGGAAGAAGGGAAGAAGTATTGGGAAGTGTGTAATTTTGTGAAGAGTTTGGATTGTTTATAATTTTTTTTCCTTCCCTTCTTTCTTCTTCCTCTTCTTCTTTTTGCATCCAAACGGAGCCAGACATAAATTTATTATAGGCTCTGTTTGGATAGGTGTGGGAAGAAGGGAAGAAGTTTTGGGAAGTGTGTAACATTGTGAAGAGTTTGGATTGTTTATAATAAATTTGGACATTCTTCCTTCTTCCTTCTTCCTATATCCAAACGGTGTCATAAACAATCCAATCTCTTTACAAAATTACACACTTTCTAATACTTTTCGCCTAGAAATAGACTATTTTTCTTATTCCTAAGTAATCTAAACGGAGCCTCGTCTCATATCTTTGTTTGTTTGTATATAGGTCCCTAAAATTTTATTACGTAACAGTATTGTTTGGACCTAAAAAATGATGTAACAGAGAATCTAGTGTGTCAACAGACAGACTAGAATTAGGTAAAGGCTATACAAGTGCTGTTACTATATAGTTTTGGTCTAAATCTTTTTAAGTTTTAATAATTTTATCTACGTATAACAAGTATCACAAAATTTTAAAACCAGTATTTATATTTTGAACGTACTTGTAGGTTGTTCGGTTGGAAGAGAATTATTTAATCAGACGGTTTAAACTTTTTTGCAATCGATATTAATTCTGTGTCTAAAGAAATAGTAAAATATAAAAAACAAACTTTGTTCTCATAATTATTTTTTCGATTGTATAGATATGTATGAGCAAGGCTAAAGTCCAATGCATTCGTTTTTTAATTTGGATCTCAAACAAACAATCTAATCGATTCAATGTTATCTCTAAATTGAAATCTAATACGAAACCGGATTTTATATATTTAAAAAAAAATTTACTGTTTTTTTAAATTAAAAAAATCATCGATATAAATAATTATGAAATGTTTAAAATAATCTATTTTTTCAATATGAAGATCACATTGAACGATTTGGATCGATCGTTTGAGACTCTAAACTCAAACAAGTGCATTTGAGAGACCTCTTTCATCCAATGCATTGAACTTTAACCTTGCTCGATATGTATATATTAAATTAAATGACATTATTTGATTATTTATTTGATTTTCAAAAATTAAGACACCAATCCGAAAGCGTAGAACAAGAGTATATCCATCTCTTTGAACATAATCTGAATCATTGTTTTCATGAAAGGCAACTTCACTTGCGTTCTTTTTCTTCACCTAACAATTGCTTAGTGGTGTAATAGTACTCAGTCTTACCTTTTATTAATTATTCATTATTCGTGGTGTGCTCTCTCACTTTTTTGATCAATCTAATCCAGAAGTTTGACTGCTTTGAAATGGTATTTTCAAACACTTTTATATTCAAAAGTTAAAATGATATCTTTGAAATTTTACAGACCCAAATAAAATAAACGTGGCATTTTTTTGGACCCTCCGTCTAATTTATTCTTCAAAATGGGACTCCCAACAAAGGTTGTTTCAGTTTGTCATTTTAGTAATTAAAGACACTTATTGAAAAAAAAGGAAACCTATCTACAAAAAGGAGAAAGTTAAGGACTTCAACTTGTTTAATGATGTATTAACAAAAGAAATAAACCAAGCTACTTTTGTCTTTGTGGCAATCACTCAAAATGAGATTTGATTTTATTTGTTCATGATTCAGTAAACTGACCCACAGTCTTTCTGGTAATCACTCAAAATGCGAGGTAATGCAAATACCTAATCGCCAAAAGCTACTTTCGTCTAAAACAATATTTTTAGTTTAAATATTCCTAGCTTTAATATAAAAAAAAAATTAGTTCAAGCCAATTTTTTAAGCACTTGCAATCATTAATTAATGCAACCAATTTCTAGGTGCCACGTCCCGAGCCACTAGTAATTTATTTGTTTTTAGTTTATTGGTTTACTTTAGAAAAGTTGGTAAAGAAAATCTATGGAATGGATGGAAAGAGCACAAGTGTGAGTCAGCTCCTCGTCAACAACAAAGGTCAAGACAAATTGAGCTCATTTTTATCTTCTATGGCAGCTGCGGAATGCCAATTTGAATTGTTAATATATGAAATTCATCCTGCTTTATAAAATAAAATAAAATAAAATAAGAGAGGGCTACTAATGTATGTCTTGTACATCCTATACTTTGGAATAGTGCTAAAGTTTGGAAATAAATGAGACAATAACATATCAATGATTTATAATTTATTATATCATTGGTAATAAGAAAAAATGACCTTCAAATAAATTTATTATACTAAAACTTGAAACTCCTCTTTATTCACAGTATCCGATGAGAGATGTATTTCAATGTTCTCATATAATTGAGCTCTAAAGTGTATGGTACATACTTGTCCTGAGTCCTGACATTTTCTTCGTCGTGTATTGCACCAATTCATTTGTATGTTTGGATAAACCTTGAATAAAAAATAAGAATAAAAAATTTCAGTATGCGTGCTTATTTTTATTCTTGTGCAATCCAAATAACACAAGAATAAAAAATTTGGGCCCTTATTCTTATACTAACAAAACTATAGTATAAGAATAAAGAATTTGAATAAACACGCATACCGAAATTTCTTATTCTTATTCGTTATTCATGGCTCATCCAAACACACCAAGATATATGTCCTTACGAACAAAAGCATCATAAATTTTAACAATATATAAAAAGACCCAAATATTGCATATTAGCTTTTCTAAAAAAAAATTAGAATTTGAAAGTAATTTTTGTTGGATAAATAGTACACGTTATGAACTGAATAGTATTACGTCAGCACCAATAATGCAATATAATTAAGCATTAGAAGAAAGCAAGTTGACATGCATAGATTTTGTTATCTAAAAAAGAGAATGAACGGCGTGTTGTATAATTCATACATTGGCGTGTTTGGAAGGGAGGGTATCCTCTGAATGGTTGAATACAACCATCTAGTGGACGTCTTTCGATCCGAGCCGTCTGATTTAATCTCAACGGTTAGAGTTTTTCGGGCCTATCAATTCTGGTATTATGCACCGGGCATCTATAGCCATTGAAATTAAATCAGACGGCTGAGATCGAAACCATCCACTAGATGGCCATCCAGAGAATGCGAAGTCTGTTTGGAAAGGCGTGCGAATAAGGGACGAACTACGAACAGGCCTGTTCGCTCCCCAGTTTGCAATTCTAAAAAATCGACGAATTACGAATTAGCATCAAGTTCGCTGTTCTTGGTTGTTCGTGCAGCATTTGGTGCGCGGGAACAAACATTGTTCGTGAACAATGTTTGTTCACGCTAACTTGGATTAAAAAGTTAGCCTGAGGTTGCCATGATTTCACGCGCCGTAGAAGAACCACCAAAATAGGTCTCATGGATCTCAACTGCTAGATTCTGTTTCTGTTTAATCATACAAATACGAGCAAATTTAGGTACCACTGCAAGCGTTGCTATGCCTGTGATGTGCCATGTGTCTTATTGGAATTGGAAGGAAATGGGATTAAGTCAATGTGGAAATTATACAAGTCATTATACGATGGTGCAATTAAATGGAATAGGGAGTTGATCTTGATGAACATTTCCACGTCTCTGGTGCCATTGCTGCTTTTCGATAAATATTAAACAAATCAATTAGCATGATTTTATATGTAGAACAACAATTAATTAGTGCTAGGAAACATATCATTAGACCTAATGTGTGAACAAATTAAAAGTTGAAAAATATTTATGCTTTAATAAAAATAAAAATCAACAGATCAACATACAAAATATAATTTAATAAATAAAATTAAGTAAAAGAATTTCAGGTGACAAAGATTTCAGTATATTTATTATTCTAATCAATGCTCTCTCTGTTTCAGATGAAAATCCAATAATTAACTATCCTTTAATTTAGAGATTACCATTTAGTCATGGATCAAATCAAGTCTTGAAAATGCTATGTTTCTTTTTCTTCGTTGTTTTTTTGGAAAAATATTGTGTATCTTATTTTATAATTTTCTTACAGACAGTAGTCTCCGGGGGGCACTGATTGAACAAAAATATGTGCTAATAATTAGCGCATTTGATTATGGAGCTTGTATAGTTGTATTGAGTTCCCAAAACTCTCTGATGTAGATCACTTTATTTTCTTTAAAGTAAGGCCCATAAACAGCCCATTGAGTTTCCTTAAATTAGGATCTGCATGGGCTCAAGGAATCAGGATCTATCTTATCAATTATAGCCCACAAAAATACATCTTCTGAAATTTTGTTATATTGCATATCAGCCGAAAAATAAAAAATAATATTAAATTAATATAATATATTAAAAATAATATCAATATAATAATATTTTTTAAAATAGTATCACAAGATCGGAATCTGGGATTCCGTAGCTAAGATCGGAATCCGGATTCCGATCTTAGCTAATTACGGAATCCGGAATTCCTAACAAGGGAAGAACTGGATTTTTGACGTTTTGGATATAATTCTATATTATAAATATTAGTTTAATATTAATAGTTGTTATATTTATTTAATATGAACGGTTTTATTTTATTTCTTTTTCAATTATGTAAAATGTTGTTGTTTTTACTCTACCGTGATAATTAAATAATATTTTATTTTTTGTTGTTTTATCTTTACCTTGATAATTAAATAATATTTTATGTTAGCCTTTATATATAATCAAATAATATATAATACTGGAATAATATAATCAAATAATATGTTACCTTGATTATATATATAGAGGCTAACATAAAATATTATTTAATTATTAAGGTAAAATAAGAACAACAACATTTTACATAATTGAAAAGGAAATAAAATAAAACAATTCATATTAAATTAATATAACAACTTTTAATATTAAACTAAATATTTATAATATAGATATATATATATATTAAAATCATTAAAAACGTCAAAAATCCAGTTCTGCCCTTGTTAGAAATTCCGGATTCCGATCTTAACTACGGAATCCCAGATTCCGATCTTGTGATACTATTTAAAATATTTTATTATATTGATATTATTTTTAATATATTATATTAATTTAATATTATTTTTAAAATTTTCGGGCATATCAGTTTCCGGAAATTATACAACTTCAATACATACAGTACCCGAATTAACATCCCAAAAAAAAAAATGTTCTGTTATGCACTAAAATTTTTGGGTTCTATTTGAATTCTGCTTACGCTCAAATCAATTATAATAGTTCATAAAGTTGAAATAATTATTTTTTGTTCAAATTAATCATAACACAATAATATTGAGAGAGAGATTTTCTTTAAAAAGATTATATATCCATATAAAATGGTTAGCCCATTGTACCGAACTACCGATGAAATATATATAATACAAAATTTGGCAAGGATAAACATTCTTGTTTTATCGGATGGATCTGACTAGATGATACTATAACAGTGATGAACTGTTTACTGTTTAGGTCGCGGCGCCGGCGCTATCTATTCAGATCTGCTGATGGAAATGGACGGTTCAGATTCGTTCGAACAAGGCGAACAATCTTTCATCCAGCAACACTTTTGTTGTAGCTCTTAAAGTCTGAAGCTCGGTACTCTCTCTCTCTCTCTTCTAAACCCTAAACCCTAGAAGAAACCAAAACCATGCTTCGTTCCTCCACTCCACCACTCCGCCACCTCCTCTCTCGTCTCTTCTCTTCTTCATCTTTAACCTCGCAATCCGCACCAACCCAAGAATCCGTTCTTTACACACTCAAAAAGCTCCAGAAATCGCCATTAAATGCGCTCTCTTTCTTCGATTCTCTCAGTACTCAACACTCTGGTTTCTCCCCATGTTCGTCCGTGTACAATCTCATGCTTCGCATCTTGGGTTGCAGAGAATCTCTTCCCCACTTTTGGGACCTCCTCAAATCCATGGAATCCAGTGGCCACTCGATTGATCAAGGCACTTACCAAACCATCCTTGGAAAGTTTAAGAAAGAAAAGTTATCGGACGAATGCTCGAATTTCAGTTTGTACTACAACAAATTGAACAAGGATGCTTCTGCAAATGATTCGGTGACATCGATTGCGAATGCTGTTCTATCTTGCGAAGATTTTGGTAAGGAATTAGAGAATACTAAATTTACTTTGTCGGAGGATATGGTGCTATTGGTACTTAGAGAACTACGCAAAAGCCCATTAAAAGCTCTTGCATTTTTCAATTGGGTCAAGGATAGGGGAACTGGGTATGAACATGGATCTGCTAGCTACAATGCTATGGCTCGGGTTTTGGGTCGGGATGATTCGTTGGAGAAATTCTGGGACTTTGTTGGGCAGATGAAAGAAAAAGGCTTTGATGTGGATATTGACACCTATGTCAAAGTTGTACGCCAATTCCAGAAAAGAGGGTTGATGAAAGATGCTGTAGAATTATACGAACTCATGATGGACGGGCCTTACAAGCCAGCACAACAAGATTGTGGGATTTTACTGAGACAAATTGCTCTAAGTCCTATGCCAGATCTGGATTTGGTTTACCGGGTTATTGGAAAGTACGAGTCTCATGGGTATGCTCTCACCAAACCCATATATGATGGTATTCACAGATCATTGACCAGTAATGGCCAGTTCAAAGAGGCAGAGGAGATAGTTGAAAAAATGAAAATTGATGGATATGAACCTGATAACATAACCTATAGCCAGTTGGTATTCGGATTATGCAAGGCTAAGAGATTGGACGATGCCCGCAAGGTGCTCGATGAAATTGCCAAGACTGGTTGCACCCCCGATTTGAAGACCTGGACCGTGTTGATCCAGGGGCATTGCATGTGTGGGGAGGTCGACAAAGCCCTCGAGTATTTAGCTGACATGGCCGAGAGAGGTGTCCTGCCTGATGGTGCTTTGTTGGACATACTTGTTAAAGCTATGTGCCAGTCAAACAGGCAGGGTGCGGCTCATGCTTTGTTTGTTGAGATGGTCGAGAAAACAGGAGTGAAGCCTTGGCAAGCAAGTTGTAAGCATTTAATTGTTGAGTTATTGAGGGCTCAAATGATAGAAGAAGCACTGGGTCTAATCAAATCAATGAAGAGCAACAATTTCCCTCCTTTCTGGGAGCCATTTGGTGCGCACATAGCAAAATTTGGGACAGTGGAGGATGCGAAGCAGCTTCTAAAAGAGCTATCTAAAAATAGAAACCCAGCTCCAAATGTGTACCTGGAGTTGTTCAAATGCTTCTTTGAGGAAGGGAGGTATGGTGAGGCTCAGGATTTGCTATTCAGGTGTCCCTATCATATACGCAATGATAGAGATATAGCAAACTTGTTTGGTACCAGGAGGGCTGAGAGTGTGGCTTAGGTTGGTTTTTAAATGGCACTTAGGCTCTAAGCACATCTACATTATTGTTTTGTTTGTGACGTGAAGCATGAACGGTTTTTTTGGTAATATTACTTGATTTAACGAAACAGTTTTTCTTTTACTGCAGTATTAATATTCAAGCAAATACTTGTACCTGTTGAATTTTGTAGTTTGATTTTGAGCAAGAGGGAAATGAGTTTTAACGAATGTTTTCATTTAATCCAATAGCAGTTGGTTATTATTATTTTTTTTCCTGTTTCCTTATTAAATGCATTGGTACTTTGAGGCACAAAGCAGACAGTTGTTTCTGAAAAATGTATTTGTTGTTTTGATTATCAGGTATTTCGTAATAGGAATTATAACCACCATCGCGTTTTATACCATCGCTAACCAAAAATAGAATTTCCGCTCCCTCTCCTCTCACGCGCGCACTCCTTCCGCTCTCTCCTCTCACGCGCGCTGTCCTTTCCTAGCGCGTTCATCTTCTCCACCTCCTCTCTTCCTTTCTCTGCCACACTCCCCTCCGTCCATCTTCACTCTCCTTCTACCCCCGTGTTTTTTCTTCTCTTCTCTGTCTTTCCTCTGACAAGCAAGAAAACAAATTGAACATATAGAATAACAAATTGAACATATGAATGAACAAGTGAACATATACACCAACAAAGTGAGACATAAAATAAACACAGAACTCTGACGCACAGCAAAACAAATTGAACACATAGAAGTAACAAATTGAACATATAGAATAACAAATTGAACATATAAATGAACAAAGTGAACATATACACATATATCTGACAAGTAAGAAAACAAATTGAACATATAGAATAACAAATTGAACATATGAATGAACAAAGTGAACATATACACCAACAAAGTGAGACATAAAATAAACACAGAACTCTGACGAACAACAGAACAAATTGAACACATAGAAATAACAAATTGAACAGATGAATGAACAAAGTGAACATATACACTAACAAAGTGAGATATAAAATAAACACATAAATCTGACAAGCAACAAAACAAAGTGAACATATAGAATAACAAATTGAACATATGAATGAACAAAGTGAACATATACACCAACAAAGTGAGACATAAAATAAACACAGAAAGGAGAGGAACAACCAAACAAATTGAACACATAGAAATAACAAATTGAACAGATGAATGAACAAAGTGAACATATACACTAACAAAGTGAGATATAAAATAAACACATAAATCTGACAAGCAACAAAACAAATTGAACATATAGAATAACAAATTGAACATATGAATGAACAAAGTGAACATATACACCAACAAATTGAACATAAGGAAGAGACTGAAGAGTGCGAAGGGAGGGGGAAGGGAGAGAGATGCACAGAAGGAAGAGACTGAAGAGTGCGAAGGGAGAGGAGCGTACCCGGATGAGGAGAGGGGAGGGGAGCGCTTCGCAGGGTGAGGAGAATGCTCACTTCGCTGGGGAGAGAGGAGCGCTTCGCTTCGCTGGGTTAGGAGAGGGGAGCGCTTCGAGCGATGGTAGCTATGGTAGAAATAGAGATGGTAGTAATCAATTTCCATTTCGTAATATGGTGAATTATGCTGATTGATATTGTCAGTAAATTTCTTTGGTCTAATTTCAAACATTTGGTGCTCCTTTCCATTATCAAACCTCTTTGCCGATGCGCGTTGAAATCAATTTGGTATTGGGTCAAGTTTGTACTTGAAGAAGACAAAAACATTGTTGGTTTCAATATGCTTTTGTATTATTCCTCTTTGCATATGCTCTCTCACTATCAAATTTGTCAGCGTGGTTTGGTTCATTTCGCTTTTGGGTATTAATTAGATCGGATACTGTTCAGTCAGTCAAGAGTTATTGGACCAATTCTTTCTATCAAGTGCACAAACACCCAACCATATTTACTTGAATGAACGATGGAATACCGATGCGCGTTGGAATATGAAGGGTGTATGATAAGCAGTCAATATATTTTTGAATAGGAATCATTAAAGTAACTAAAAAAATAAATAATCAAGTTTTTGTCAGTGTCAATGGAGTTATCACATACTAAAAAAAATTTGAATTTTATAACTAAAGAATCAACAATGGAATTCTCAATGTAACTACAACAATATATACAAAAATAATTGAGTGGGGAAAAATATTATTTAAGTGATAACACTGCAAATCCTGAGACTGGATGGATATTTTTCTTTATCATTAACTAAATATGATAAATTAGCAAGTACAAAACATAAAAAACATTAAGCAAGCAAATCTAACAGAAGAATCATGCTAATATTAAAACAAACAATAAATTAAACATAAACTTAAAACTCAAATTCTAAAATATAATAAGTAAATTAATTTATCCAAATTCCCTTCTCCACACTGTACAGAGAGGAGAACACCGTGCAAACTTGGCATTCCCAAATCCCAATCACAAATGGCCACTCACCCAGGAATCCTTCCTTCAGAGATTTTGGCGGATGAACCCTGGGCTCTGGATAAGTACTCTACTACAAGTCACAAGCAAACAAATTTTAGGCAAATCACTTGAAGTCCTGTGCCATATTTGGATTTCTCAATGGAGAAAGAATCACCATTAGACTTGTACTTTCTAACGGTGTGATTCTTTCTCCAAATCTGTATATGATGCTAATCATAACATAACTTTTAGCCAGTTGATGCATTGGCTGTGCAAAGTCGGGAGATTGGAGGATGCTTGCAGTGTGCTCGGTGAAATGTCCGAAAGAGGTTGCACTCCTGGCTTTAAAAATTGGAGTGTCTTGATGAAAGGGTATTGTGCATGTGGTGAGTTTGATAAAACAAGCGAGATGGTAAGAGTGAAAACAAGCGAGATGCTGGTTTGTTGGATATCTTGGTGAGGTTAGGCCCGCCTTTTTTCTGTCAGGATGTTTAAGACAGGCAATATTTACATTTTTATTTTCAAGAGTTGTTGAGGCTAAATGATAGATGAGGCTGTTCAGCTGTTGGAATTGATGAAGGGACACAGTTTCCCTCCTCCCATGACAGCCCTTTGGTTGGCACCTAGCAAGATTTGGGACCCTAAAGAATGCAAAAATGAGTTGCTAGAGGTTTTTTCGAGGAAACAAAAATGCAGCATCGAATGTGTACCTGGAGTTGTTCAAGTGTTTCTTCGTGGATGGGAGACATGCCGAAGATCAGAATTTGTTGTCCAAATGTCGATGCCATATGTGCCGGCACAGAGAGAGAGAGAATTTTATTTTCTTATTGCTAGATACAGATTAATTCTGGTACTCATCTTATGCTCTTTAAATGTATATTTAGGTACTTAAATGAACAGGACTTTAAATTATTTTTTAATACTGTATGATGGTATATGTAGGCTAATTGACTTGTTGTAGAAATGTGTTTAGCTTAGTTGAAGTTTCAATTGTTGCTTCTTTACTTTATAAAAATCATCTGAATCAGTGCTGTTATTCTTACTTTATTGAACTTAAATGAGCTTGGTGTAGGGTTGATAGTACCTTTTACTGAACAGTTCTTTCTTAGCTTGTGTTCTTTCTACATATAGTTGTCTTATTTTCCTGATCTGGTACACTGATTGTTGCATGTTTATTTAATCACAGTAATAAATGGCTTAGAAAAGAAAAACACATTTCAGATGTAGCAACCTTCAATAGAAAGAAACTTCTCTTGCTTATCTATAAGACGGAACATTATTTATTACAAGTTCACAACCATTATTCTTACAAGCATAGCATTTTCAAAAGATAATATTGGTCTGGCATGGTCTAAAACTTAATTTATACACCAAAAAGTCACTTAGAATCACCCTCACTGTTTATGTGATCTAACAGTGTTGATTTACAAGTGATTTTGATCTATAAAAAAAGACAAAGGACATGCTAGGCTAGTAGTTCATTAGGAAGCAGCCTTCATGGATAATAGCTTTTGGAGCTCCAAGCTGTGGTGGCGACGCTTGATGAACTCTGCTGCCTCTGAGTTGACATCCTCTTGGTTTTTACTTACCGTCTCCCTGGGAGTAGGGTTAGAGGTCTTGTCTTCTGTATGCACAGGTTCAATAACCTGCGGGGTCTCTTTAGCTGTAGCATTGTTTTGGGTACTGTTGTACTTGAACATCGATTGTAGATTTGGAAATCTTGACCCTTGGTAGGTTGATTTGTAGGAAGTTTCCTGTACAAAATATGTGTTATCTTCGAATTTGACTCGGGGCCGATGAGTTCTGTAGGCCATGGCTAGTTGTGAGGATTTTTTTTGAAGGTGAAGTTTGGTATAATTTCTTTTGTTCCTTGGGCTTTTGAGTTTGTGGCTCTTTGTACGTACTCCTATTTATATAGTGGGAAAAGGAGGGAAGAGTGATGGGGGTGAATATGTTCCTGTAACATTATAGAATTTTAAGATTTAATTATTTTATCTTATATTATTTATATTTAAATTTGTGAGTCAAATAATTCGAGTTATAATATTTTTTTTTCTGGCCGTATAAACCCAACCCATTAAAAGCCCAGATGATACTTAGTCCATGCTTCTCTTCCTGTACCCTAACGTGGACACCAAGCAGCAATCAACGCCCATGACTTTCCTTGTATTTTTATTGCTTAGCCTCCAAGCTGATATCAGGATATTATACATTTCCTATTTTTCCTCCCCCAATTGTTACCAAAAATGTGTATTCAGGAGCCATTCACGCATTAGAAAGATATGAGAATTAAATTTCATATTTTAGGAAGATACAATTGGGTTAGTATTTAAAGGGGTGCCTGTATTTTTCGTTATTCACCACTATCACATTTACCACTGTATGTCCCCTCTCTACTAAAATCCCTTAGTGACCAGGTTGAGTGCGTAGGAACCCATCCATCTTCTCTTCCGAATTTTGACTGTGTTTGTCCTTCAGAAAAAGGTGCGGATATTTTAACCTGACAAATTATATTTTCAAACTTCTATATATACGTATGTTGTTGTGACGTTTGTTCTGTGTTGAACTCAAAATACAAGAAGAAACTGATATTCTGTGTTAAACTCCTAGGTGCTCGAGTTTTAAATATATATATATACAATAGTAGATATTCTGTTTGTTTTGAACTTGAACGTCCCTTTTTGTTTTCTGATATATACAATTTATGTTGAATTATATTATGGGGATAGACGCATGAATTTTGATTAAGCAACCGTTCTTATTTTATGAGCTGCATCCTATAAAAAGTTTATATATATATATATACTCATGCTTTCATTTATGAAACCGTTTTCTATCCATACGTTTAGGTTATGTATGCATGCAATTAGAATCTGACAGTAAACAGGAGCATTTAGAAAACTTTTAATTTTTATGAAGTGATAGACTAAACTTTCTGTTAACTCATTTAAATGCATGGGCTTCTACACAGTGGACCATGCACGGTTAGTTTGAAACCTCCTTTATATTTCCAATGTAAGTATATATTTATATATGCACTTGGTTTTGTCAAAGTTCATTTATCTATGGGCTTTTAAACCTGATATCTAGAACCTGGACCTATACAAAATATTTTGAGGGTACGTCATGAATATATACACATGTATATTTATACTTCTGATTTCGGAATAGCTGAAACGTTTACAAGTACAACAGACATCTGGTTTTAGAAAATGCCATCTTCAATGAAAGAATGAATTTGAATTATATTTAAACTTTAGTTTTGTACATATATAAATGTTTAATTTAATACAGAGTTACCCATCTAGACTCAAAGATTTTCTATTACCTTCTTTAAATTGTACATCAAACGCATATTTTATGATATTACCCAGATGCTAGTAAATTCGTTTATAAAGCTTCTAATATCTATCTTCTTAGATATTCTCATAGATGCACATCTATCTTTTTGTAACCTGTTATAGAATATGAACGTTGGTAATGATTTTATTTATTTAAATGCTAATTAATTTCGGAAGGTCTCAGAAGCCAATTAATGGCCGATATGGTTTTAGAAAACTTGTAAATGTCTATTATATATTTATAAGCGTGCTAACCGAGAACATGATTATGATTTCTTTATATTAATATGTACATATGCGCATGTAGTTTGAACTCGAATAATTAAAAATGTCATTTAATCTGTTGCAAAGTAACCTTTAAAAATACATTTATGTTTTTCTGGCCGAGTAATTCAGACGTAAATATTTTCATTCTAGCATCCTCTATTTTAGTAAGCTATATACATGTATGAATTATGTTACCTTATTTCCAACGTGACATCTTTTGTAAATATAAGATTCGGTGCATTTTCATTTCTAGACTTTGAATCATGACATCACTACACGTACGTGAAATACACATGAATGATATAAAGAACTAAGTCCCAGGTACCTTGAGAAACCCACCCAGGAACTTGACATGTACATGCTTGTTACCCTCCACATGCGGCCTGCTCATGACAGGATGGAGATGAAACAGGGGTGCTGGCCATGCGACTCATTGTGCAGGACAACAAAAGTTATAAAAAGTGAACTGATAATTATAGTTGATAAAAGTTATGCATTTTTAAGCCCTTCAATTTAATAAACGTAATTTTCATCGTAATTGTTCTATTTTAAATAGTCGTATACATTTACACATTTGTAGTACCGCACTGAGAGTTGTCAGGGCTCTCATCCGTATTGTTATTTATTTTAGATTCAGGTATCGAGAATCATGGCGAAGCGCATCCGCAAACTGAGTGAGACAAGATGATAGAAGCGGGTCATTAATTTGCCACAATCTGTCTATTCATTTTTGTTATTTGAATTTGAACATTTGACTTGATATGGTGGTATTCCATCATAAATCCACCATGTTGGGCATGTTTTCTCTTTGTAAGACATTAATTGATTATTAATAAATTTGTGGCAAATGTTATTTTTATTATTGATAGTGTATGTGATGTGTTGTACGCCTTGCGTTTAATACGCGGCGGGTTGTCACCCCCCTCTCGGGGTGTGACAGTTCCAAAATGATAAGATATGAATATTATGCTTTTATAATTGTGACAAGAATCTTGCAAGCTTTATTATTCTTTTCTTGACCTAACTGTTTTGGAGCATCTAAATTTCCTGTAAGCAGTACGAAATATTCTCAATTTTGTCTTTTTCCTTGGAAAAGAAAAGAAGATCTAACCATCCTCGTGCCTGTCTCCAAAAGAAAAATATTTTCTGAGCTAGCTTTTACTGTTAATTAATTGTTCTTATTCTACAAATCTGTAATTCTAAAGCACATCAAGGGCATTATGAATATTAAAATATACTCTAGTAAGCAGGAACCACCTGGTGAGTTATTAGTAATTGTCTATTGAATGCTAGATGTCAGGATATTTTAAATCCCTATTTTTTTCTTATGCCAAGTTTATGAACTGTCACTTGAAGGACACAGTCACCCCTTTTATAAGCACAAATAAGACAAATTTTTGCATTGAGGGTACTGGAAATTTGGTTAGGTCAATTAACCCTCAAGTCCTACCTGATATGGCAGATAGAAGGCACATAACCAGATGCTAGTTCATCGGTCAAATTGGTGAAGACTGTGAAGTTTATGTGCCAGACAAACTGACCAGGTGACTAAGTGAGGAACTGAGGATCAAACAGCACATTTTCTGTCAACATGGAGACGAGATGACAAATATAGGGAATGCAATCTTTGAATTTTTAATTCAAGAATTGTTGAGGTCCAGAACAATGGAGGGTTCCACCCTGCTGGTGCAACTCTTATGCTGTGGCTTGAGGGAAAGTATTGGATCTGGTACCATTGTCTGTACCAGTTGACTGTGAATAGTTATCTCAAAATCCCAAAATAATCAATTAATCAGCTGCACATGATTATTAGCAGAAACACCCAAGTTGCCCGAAGGTGAGCTGCACTTGATGCATCTCCCCATAACAACAACTGGTATCTCTCCCGTGAGGCATATTATTTGAACTGGTACCATTTTGTGTGCCAGTTGACATTGAAGTATTATTCCAACTCCCATTGTTATGAACATTATTTTCACTATCTGTATAAATAAAAGGAAGCAAAATTAGAATAGTTATGCATCTGGTTTATTTCAAATTAGATCTTGCTTAAATAGAAAAACACTAGTAATAAATGATAATGATATGGTATGTTCAATAAATGAAAATTCTGAAAGTATCATGTCAACTTTCTTTAATCTGAGAAGAATGTCATTAGAAGATGCATTTTGCGAATAGTGTACACCTAATCCAAATGTTTCCAGAATCCATAATAATTAAAATAAAAATAAATTAATGTATTACTTAACGAGGTATCAATATGTAAAGTTGTAAACGAAGCAGAAACATAAATCCACAGACAAAAATTGCTGTTTCTAAAGCGGCACCCAATATTCTTCTACCTTGCAGGGGACCTAGTATATCCCCATCCCAATCCGTACATTTTTTTCACAAATTGCTTTTGTTTCATTGGTAACTGATCAACCCTTGAGATTCCAGTGATCGCCAGAATCTTCCACCACTAGTTGCTTGAAAGGCGAGTCCACAACGATACCCGGTATCTCTCCAGAAGATCAAAACCTTAAGAGAGACATCAATATTCAATGTTAAGTTCTAGTTGAGCTGCATCCGTTAATCATCGATCTCCCCAGGAAGCACTCGGCATCTCTCTCGTCTTCTTCCTAAAAAGCTGAATTCTGGGACTTCCGTCTTAACGGATTAAGATCTGTTCTCAACGGATGGTGCAGAAAGAAAGATTTTAGAAATCTGAATTCTGTGACTTCCGTTATAACGGATTGAGATCCGTTCTGAACGGATGGTGCAGAAAGTTTCTGAAAAGCTGAATTATGGGACTTCCGTCTTAAAGGATTAAGATCCGTCCTCAACGGATGCTGCAGAAAGAAAGGTTTTAGTAAGCGGAATTCTGTGACTTCCGTCTTAACGGATTAAGGTCCATTCTCAACGGATGGTGCAGAAAGAAAGGTTTTAGAAAGCTGAATTCTGTGAATTCCGCTTAACGGATTAGGATCCGTCCTCAACGGGTGGTGCAGAAAGAAAGGTTTTAGTAAGCGGAATTCTGTGACTTCCGTCTTAACGGATTAGGATCCGTTCTCAACGGATGGTGCAGAAAGAAAGGTTCTAGGAAGCTGAATTCTATGAATTCCGCTTAACGGATTAGGATCCGTCCTCAACGGATGCTGCAGAAAGAAAGGTTTTAAAAAACTAAATACCTTGACTTTCGTCTTAACGGATTTAAGATCCGTTCTCAACGGTGGCTCAGAAAGGCTTTATAAAAACTGAACTCCGTTCTCAACGGATTAAATTCTATTCCGTTCTAACAGATTGATATCAGTTCTCAACGGAACAGTGCAGGAATTTTTTAACGGATTTGCATCCGTTCTCAAACAGACCCACTGGAGTTTAATTCCGTTCTAAACGGGTTGAGATCCGTTCTCAACGGATGGTGCAGACTGGTGTCGGTATGTCGGTAACATTGCCTCAAGTTTAGCAGACTGGAGATTCCATATCGGTGGCCTCAAGTAGAAAATTTGGAGCATGTTTTCGTGGGGCATGACATACATAAACAAAACGGGAGAGGATCTGGGAATATAATAACATTGAGAACGGATCTCAATCCGTTTAGAATGGAAGTGAAAAAATATCGTTTCCAAAACCGGAAGCACCAGATCCAGATGTGATAATGGTGGGTAAAACGCAAAATCAAACTGAACTAGATACTGGTAAAGAAACTGATAATAAACTTTGCTTATGGTTTCATTGTATTTGAATTCTATTGTCTGAATTACAAAAGCAGCAGCCACTTATATTTCAGACCAGCTTGGTTACCCAACTTGATTGAAGCCCAAACAAGTCTAGCATGGTATCCATAAAATTTGTATAGAACTGTTTCCCTATTTTCTTAGGACTAAGTACCATTATCATCTCTATACTGCTTGGTTTCAAATTTTCAGATAATCTGCTTCACTAGTCAATGGGTACTTGATCCATAAACAAAGAAAACTTAATTTGCAGTTATCTATCCAAACATCCTCTCAATCACTTATTTTTGGTAAACAAGTTCAGTGCTAAACTGTTACTAAATCATGAAATTTTGTCCATTGCAATTGCCATACTCAAGCCTAGTGACTTTAGGTTATTTAAATAAGACATACGTTCATCCCTCATCATATTCAATACAACCCAGCTTAATGTTTTCTAAATATTATAAATATAGAAATCTTTTTATAAAACTTTTTCATTAAACTTAAAAGTTCAGTTTCTTTGCTCTTTTATTGTATCTCTAAGAATGTCTCTGGCAGTGACTTTCAGCATATAAAATAAAGTACAACCTGCTTTGTTAACATGTTTTATTAGGCAGCAGTCTTCATAGAAAGAAGCTTTTGAAGCTCCAAATTGTGGTAACGGCATTTAATGTACTCTGCCACCTCTCTGTCAACATCTTTTTTCTTTTTAGCCCCCGGCTTTATGGTATTAGGAGTGGTGTTCTTTTCTTCATTTTGCATGGGGGTGTAGTGACCTATCTGGTCGCTTGGACACAATTTTTCTTGAACAGTGAGTGTTGGTCAGGAAATGCCGGTCCTTGGTATGTAGATTTGTAGGAAATTTCCGGCATTGGAAGTTTCTCATGTTGAAACCTGATTGATTTAATCTTGTCATGTTGGGTTCTGTTTTCATTGGACATTTTTATTTGAAGGATGGGAATTTTTTTTCCTGTTAGCTTGTTGGTTTGTGTTTCTTTGTTCAAAGGGCTGCTTTTGTAGACAAAAGAGGCACGGAGGGTATATTCCAAATAATGAGTGCATCTGCTGCATTTATCATGGTGGCAAGAATTTTACTTTCTTTGATTAATTTTTCTAGACTATTCAAATTTCTCATGGAAAACAAAATATTTGCTCGGTATTTTCATTTTCCTTGAAAAGTTTATAACCATCCGATTCTGCCAGTCACCTGAGCAATTCATAACTCCTTGAGCTTCTTTTGAAATTCTTAAGCGCATCAAATGCCTTCTTGCCAGTGTAGTACATAATTGCTGCTGCATGTTGGAACTTGGAAGTCTGTTTTGTCCTTTTAGCTATAAATAAAAAAATTAATTAATGTTTATGATAAGTTTATAGACTAAACTACCCATGCATTTCTTCCTCTTCTGAACTCCAATTAGGCAATTATGGTTAATTCTGCTCATTCAAGGACTGGTAATTGGAGGTGCAGATGGGTCTAACTCCAGATTTTGACCATCCCATATGCTTATCTCACAAATTTAAACAACAATGCTTGTATCAATTCATCTATACTTCTGATATCAGATGACAGATTTCACTGTTTAAAAACCAATCTGAAACTGCTAACGCTATAGGGCTTAGCCGTTGCAAGTACATTTTCGGAATCTCTTGAACTGGCTTATACTCCTGGGCGTCTTTCTTAAATCACCCTTTTGTTGGGTGCCTCAGCAAATTTGCTATGCATCTACTGATTGTGACTTCATGTTTCTTGGGATATATTGCATTCAAGGCTTCAAGCACCTCTTAGGCGTATATGGGGTCATTTTGCAAATATTCCAAATTTCTGATGTTGCTGACATTCACTTTTAAAAAGTTGTTTCCATTACCATCTCAAGATTCCTCACGCAATGTGTACTCTTTACATCTTTAGATGTATTGGACTATTGGGTGTGCAATATTCTCCCTCCTAGCCACTTCTTTTCACAAATTTGCTAATTCTATGGTCCTTATCAGATTTAGTCTTTCTTTTTCTGATGAATGTGATCTTAGTGTATTCTGGTAGCTTCGCAGAAATTTGTTTTTGATACCCACTGAAGATTTGACACTATTAGAGAAGATGGTAGCGTTCAGAGGAACTGATGAACTTCTATGAAAGAAAATTTTGACTTTCTGAGGGACCTCTTTGCACATTTGACTTGCTGACGAGATTGATATGAATACTAGTGATTGGGTTTTGCTTTGGTGTGCTTGCGTAATTTTCTTGCTTTACATAGTTCTTCTTTTTTTTTTTTTTTTTTTTTTTTTTTTTTTGAGCAGACCTGGTTTTAGTTGTACCAGTCTTTCGGTTTCAATGAAACTAAACCCCAATTGGGTGCCTAACAAGAATTCATGAATGTACTATTCCAGTTAATTTTATTGAAGTTCCTAAATAAATGGACATTGTTTTTTTAATAACCGACAGTATATCCCTATATATGAAAGTTTATGAAATCACCCTATTTCCGAAATTGAAGTCATAACCAATGGAATACTGTTCAAACCCAACTTTCATTTCCATCCAAATTACTACCAATGGGTGCGTTTGGATCGTTGGAAGAAAGAAGAAGAAGAAGGAAGAAGAAGAAAAAAAATTATAAACAATCCAAACTCTTCACAAAGTTACACACTTCCTAATACTTCTTCCTTTCTTCCCTTCTTCCCACACCTATCCAAACGCACCCAATAAGATATTGGTGGACTTATCCACATTTGGAAGCTTGCTGTTTCAAATTTATATAATGATTTGTCTTACAAACTACATGCATTTGCTCCCATTATCGGTAACATTCATCAATACTTGATGAAGTTGAATGTTTGCATAATTGTCGAACTCTTCTTTTTTTTTTTTTAAACAAAATGTAGTACATGTCTCAATTGCTCTTTTGTATTCATGATATCCTATATGAAAAAAGAAATTCAACTGGTAGCGTGTGACCAGGCAAAAGATCATGCAGACCATAAAAGTAGTTGTTGCTATCAAAATTAGCAGGTCACAGCTCTCGACAATACTAGTAAAAATTGATGAAATATCGTACATACATTCAGCACAAAAAATTGAAGCTAGTGCTTAAGTTTCTGATAACAAAGTAAAAGGAATAAAAAAAATATATATACAATTTTAAATAGCAAGGCACATAATTACATAAAAACTAAAGAAATATGAATAATGCATCCTCTTGGTGGATGTCTTTTAAATATATGTTCCGGGAAAAAAACATTTAGTTAGCAAGTTTAAAATTTAGCATCTTGTGAGTACCAAGTATTTTTTTAATGAATGAAAACGTAAAATAGGACTGTATGTATATATATATTTATATATACATATTCTTTGTTACAACAAGAAACAGGTTATCCCAGTTGATAAATTACAATGTGACAGCATGTTCATGTTGTCACTTTATCATAAAAAAAAAATTGTGGGAATCTTTCTCCAATACCCCTTGGAAGAAAAAAAAATGTTTCATTAGAAGCCATGAAATCCATGAAATATTGAAATCGTCTCCTTCAAATGAGACGCTTGTGCGCCTGAACAATATTTAAAAGGTATAGTAATAATTTGTATCATGTGCATCCCTAAAAATATAAATAACCCGGGATCTCGCCTCCTGAAGCCGGAAGGAACTTGTAGCCTTGTAGGACTGTAGGGGCTACATTATATATATATATATATATATATATATATATATATATATAGAGAAAACCTATGGTGCATACTAATGTACGGAAGCTTCGGTGCATACTGATCCGAACTCTTGGATCTGCTTCAAAATGACCGATCCAAACCGTCCAATATGATCTCCCTATTGAAATCTCCTTGCCGACCAAATTTTACATTTTTTCGATATTTTTAAGTATTTTTTTCGGATTTTTAAAAACTGCTATTTTTGAACGGTTCAGAAAAAATTAGATTAGCGATTTTTGAAAATTTGAAAAAAATACTTAAAAATTTCGAAAAAATATAAAATTTGGTCGGTAAGGAGATTATAACAAGAAGATCATATTGAACGGTTTGGATCGGTCATTTTGAAGCATATCTAAGAAATCGGATCAGTATGCACCGAAGCTTCCGTACATTAGTATGCACGATATGTTTTCTCTATATATATATATATATTCTTTTTCCTTTTTTTTTGGAATTAATAGATAAGGGTTAGAACAATCTTCCTGATGCTTCTTAGGGCCTATTGATATTTTTGGAGTATTTTGGGGGCGTCCAGAGAAAATTTCCGCAAAAGCAATTAATTCCCAATAATTAAATGAGAAAATAATAAGGTCATGTGCTCCACAATAGAAGATATCATGGCGCCATGTTATGTCTAGGCTGGAGCTTTACATGGGAGAACAGACTGGACATTAAATAATTTGACTAGACCTTATTATATCTCATATTTTTGGAGAATACTACGCAAGTTAAAAATATCCATCAATTTTCCACCAAAAGATAATTATGTCTCAGCATAATGCATTCTTTTGCATTATTATAATTACATGTTTTCCCATTACTGTTTTTCCCAGTGTTTGCTACTGTTTGGTTCTAACTGAGAGTTTTTTTTTTTTAATATATTGCAAATATTGATAGTGAACACTACAATATTAAAACATACAAATATTAATGGAAAACATCACAAAGATAGTATATGAATAATGATAGCTATCATTATACAACAATAATACGCACGTAAGATATAACAAGAGAGAGAAATAGTTGGCAATATAACATTTCTTTTCTGTCAGTAAAACATCTAGCCAAGTCTGAAAAGATATGCACATTCAAGGTCAAAGAAAAGAACCAACAAAAAAATTTGTGAAAATAAAAACCCCTAATTCCCATAAAAGAAGTAAAATCTTGTAGCCTAATTCACCATTCTCCCAAACATACATACTGGTGTTATACAAAAATTTTACCTCTTTCGAGTGCACCAAAATGGGAAACAATAACCAATCCCCAGTTCTCGGTACACTATGCACATCTCTCCCTCTCTCCTCTCTTTGCTTCCCCCACAATTTTCTCTCTCTAGCCACAATGCACGGAAGTCTCCATTTTCCCGCATTCAAGTTAGAAGCCGGCCAAAATCAACAGAAAGAAAAATACAAAACCTAAAACTAATCTAATCCTAGCCACTCTCTCTCCTACAATTCCCAGGCAAAAGATACTTGTACCTCTCTCTATTCTCCAACAAAAATGCTGGCAAGTGCACTGCAGAAAAGGTACTTGGAATAGGACCCATTTTTGCGATTATTTCTTGAAAGGTATACTCCTCTGGCAACATATCAAACAAATCAGCACCCTTGCAAATCACTTCCTGAATCCGATGCCGGTTCAGATAGTATGGAAACCGAATCCGGTCCACATGACTGTACGCCTTCATCTTGAAAACAAAGTCGCTGATGTAGCGGAAACAGAAGCTACAGTGCCAACCTGAATCTGCTAAGAGGACATCAGTCTGTCTGTAGTGCGCGTACCGGGTCTTACCAGACTGGTACAGGTGCACTGATGCCCGCCAACTTTTATCATCCAAATGGAACTCAAATGAGTACAAATAATTTTTCAGCTGAAGATGGAGGCGGTCAGGTACCCCATTGCACCACCTCAAGAGGTCAATCGTATGTCCACTAGGTATTTCGTCCACATCCGACATGATCAACAGATCATCCTCAGTTATACCAGCAATCTTAATAAGCTGGTCCAATGCCACTCGCTGGTACGACTCCTCCACAAAAGGATTCTCCCCTTTCACAAACCTTCCCCCAACTGTTCCATAAGTCAATCTGGACTCCACAAAGTCAAACCGGGCCCTGTCATTTGCAAAGTAGAGTGGCTTAACCAGACCAGTGAATGTAGAATTAGACTCAAGCAGCACGAACTCTGAGACGTATGGGCTGAGTTCCCTCCATCTGATTTCCAGCATATCAAGTTCGTTGGAAAATAGCACTGCATCAAAAACTTGTCTTGGAGATTCACGAATTGTCCACCCATGCAGGGAACATAGGGTTTCCATGGATACATTAGGATTATAATAATGTGGGATTATGTTGAAGGGTTTTGGTGGGGATTCCCATAGGGGTCGCATAAAGTATGTAATTTTTTGGCCATGAACATAAATAACAAAAACTACGGTGGGGATGCAGATGAAGAGGAGAAGAAGAGCCTTCATGTCGAAGTCCCGCAAGGCACATCGTAATCGTGAGATGCTTATCGCAGCTCGTGAACCCTTTTTTAACTATAACGAGGAAAAAAAAAATAACAAGTGAGGAGATGGCTAACTCATAAGTGAATACAATGAAGACCACAATAGCACCAAAAGAATACTATAAAAGGTGGGCACAATCATAGAGAAAAAAGGATTAAAACTGGGACCAGAAAAGGGATAGTCACAATGTGGCTGTACAATTGATGTGATGCTACCTTAGCAAGAACTTAGAACACTTATAAGAAACAAAAAACAAAAGCACCAATTATTTTCACTACAAATTATAAAAGCAAACAGTTTAAGAAATAGCAAACAGAGAAGACTGCAATGAAAATTTCAGTATTGCAAACAATACACAATATTTTGCATATTTGCAACTTACCCCAATCATTAGATATTCAAAAAGATGTGATAGAAAAGGAACATCCAGTCAAATTTTCAGACCCTTTCAGCCCCTTTCATTGTTCCTGTCAAAGTTTATAAGCTTTTCAGTCTTTTAACGGTCCTAATTTGCACCAGAAAAACCCATATTGAATTAATTGATCCAACTAATTATGGTTGGCTGTAGATTTTAAAGTTTCAAGTGATGACAAGTTTGCCCGTCTTCCTAACCCAACCCATTTCACCTCACCCCTACACGAACCCACATGAACCAAAATAAGCGACTAATTGCAGACTCAAGAATTACATTTATGTTTATATATGAACAAGTTAGAGGCAATTAGGCCATTTTTTTCACAGCTTGATGCGACTATTTCAAAGGGCGGGTTCTCAGCAGGAAATTACCCATCTTTTCCAGCTTACGGTTTAATTTGAAAAAGGGGAAAAAAATCGGTTGCTTATCATGAATTGACCCACATTAGTTGCATACATACAACCAAGGTTTGAACAGTTTATGTTTTTGAAAATTTATATGCCAGATAATAGCAGAAAGAACAGTAAATGGTTCAACAACATAAAGAAAATGAATGCATAATTTGAGAAAGGTAGCACTTGGTCTTACAAACTTGAAATGACAGAATAAGCTAAAAATTAAAACAAAATAAACAACATATTTTGTTTTCAGATTAGAAAATCAGATTGTTCAAACTTGTGGTTCCTCCAATCCTCCTTTAAAATAATCTATAATTAAAATTCAAATACTTGAAGGGTTCCACAGGGTCACAAAATATTCAGATCTCTCTATATTTTAGGCGCAATAACAAACAAAATATATAAATTTCTAGGGTTAACGAGTTCATTGGAAAGGTACCAAATAACCAATAACAGTCTACAAAATCGGTAGCAAAAATTTAAAACGAATGGCGTTCCCACAAGACCAAGAACTCAAATATTTCGAATTAAAGCTACAATTACGAAAACAAATGGCACCCATTTCGCAGAAACCATACCCATTCCTTCCTACAAGACCAAAAATCCCAAATAACGCTAAACTTCCACAAATTCCAATTGAACTTCTACCGAGAAAAAAAAAAAGTCAGTTCAGATCTGAAACGAAAACAAATACAAGAATCTTACCCTTCCGCACATCTCCTCGCATAAACCATCCGTCTTTTTGGAAGTGCAATACGCCGCATCTTGCATCTTACAAGAGAAATCCCTCCAATTTCGCACCAAAGGAACTCGACTCAAATCTCGCCCCAAAGTTGTGAAAAAGGGGAACTCCCCCTCGTCGTCAAACCCCAATCGACTTGAGAGATCGGATCACCAGAGGTGATCTTACGGCGGTGATCTCTCAAAATCGTCTCCTCTCTTCTCTCTCTCTCTCTCTCTCTCTCTCTTGTTTGTGTGCTTTGCTGGCCTTACACTGTCTTTTCTGTTTAGTTTTTTTTTGTTTTGTTTTTTTATTTCTCTCTTTGGTTTTGGTTTTGGGCCAATTATGAGAAGCGAAGAGAAGAGTCTCTTTTCTCTGTACAAAAAAGCGCGTTATTATAGCCGTTTGGGAAATTGGGTCATCATGGGATGGATATAACCATAACCATTTCTTTTTTTATTTATAGATGCAACCTCCCAAAAAGAGTATTTTTGTTATTAATTAATAAATTTGATGCATTGGACAAGAGGTATAATTTCTTATCTGTGTGTTGTGTATGTAATGCCTTTCCTAGATAATCTCAAACACCGATTTTTTTAGGTGGTATCTGGACCTATCATTTCTTTGTGAGGTCCACATCAGCTGCCTTTAGTACCTAAACCGTTCGATTCAATCGGATGGTCTAGATGGAAAGGGAAAGGGATGATTGTGTCTCATTATTTTATCCTAAGTTGTTTTAATTAAATGGCGTTTATTATATATGGTGCCAATGTTGCCTGCATTGTTACATTTTCTAGATTGCAATCCGTTACTTTTTTTTTTTTGGGTTGCACTTTAAAATCTTCAAACAAATGAACAGAAATACAACATTTCATTTTTAACTGGAAGTTTCTGTTATTTTTGTGCTTAAATTTGCGGAGAATTGGTTAGATAGTTGTATCCTTATCCATTATTTTATGTTTGATGTATATAGAAAGAAATTTTAGATATTTATCCATCGAAATTCATGCTTCTGATTATCTCTATATTTAGTTTATCGACGGACTTAGTCATTAGTCTCTAGTTATAAAATAAAAAATTGTTGTTCATCTTGCACAAGCGGATTTTAAAAACTAACCAAAATATATTTCCTTCTTTTTTCGACCATCAAAATTGGATTATTTTTTAATGCCAAAGAAAAATTACTAAATTAGACTTTGAAAAAGAAAAAGAAAAGTAAGACAACTCGAAAAAGCAAAAGTCAATACCGGTGTTCGTTTCATAAATGAATGCAAAATGTCTAATTTTGAATGTCCGACTAACACAAATTATAGAACGTAAATTTAAATTTAATATTCTATTATTAGCAAGAAAATTGAGTCTGATTTTCACATTTTCTAATAATAACAAGTTTTCTACAAAAACTTGCGCTGTAATTTCTTTTTCCCAACACAGAAAAAGAACCCTACAAAATTGAAAGTTATCTATCCTTCCTCAAATAAAGCGAGCTACTCTTTTACGCGAACTATCTCTACGTGGAAGGATCGAGAGAACTTTTAAGAAGGTGATTGGAATTTGGAAATAGATCTTTGTGGAAGATTTATTATCCCGAAAAGCAAGGATGACACGCCATTATTTTCATCTCATAGGGAGCGTTTGGATCGTTGGAAGAAAGAAGAAGAAGAAGGAAGAAGAAGAAAAAAAATTATAAACAATCCAAACTCTTCACAAAGTTACACACTTTCCAATACTTCTTCCCACTTCTTCCCTTCTTCCCTTCTTCCCACACCTATCCAAACGCACCCATAACTAAAAAATTAATCGTACTTCTGTTTTTTTCCCCTCAATTAGAAAATTGTAGGTATGTTCAAATACCTTAATCTGTTGGAATTTGGAAGGGCAGATAATTGTTGTGATTTCAATAATTTTAGAGTATCGTTTGAATTTCAAACGGACCGCTTGGTCTGGTCACACTTTTTGGTGTATGTTGTCTATTCCTTTATATTTTTTCCTAATCTGATCCATTTTTGTAAGGATGCGAGTCATATCATTCTTTACAGGCCAGAGAGAGATAGAGAATAAAAAGAGAGAGAATTCAGTAGGAGCACTTAATGGAGACTGAAACACCATAACTTATTTGAGATGCTGGCGTGCGACAGTCCTTCTAGTACCGTGGCTTTGAATAGTGTCGGGAGTAGTCTAAATTGCTCTATTTTGTGATATGCTCTCCACTAGAGCATGAAGACGGTGATCCTAAAGATGAGAAAAGACTTGTTCATGTCATGCTATGAAAGAAACGGAATTGCTTAGGACCATCCCTAAGATACTATCATCCTCATCATCATCACGCGTACGTAATAAATTTCTCTCTCCCCACGCGTACACTCTATCCCCTCGCCCTCCTCTGTACGCTATCTCCCTCCCACTTACGCAGTCCCCCCTCCCCCCTCCCCTCTCCCACATACGCGGTCCCCCCTCCCCCTCCTCCCTCCTATGTACATCGTCCCCCCCCCACCCTTCTCCTCTTCCTCCTTCAACACTTCATAACTGTTGAAGTTAATATATTTAAATGTTGAAGACAATATCGTAATTGTTGAAGTTAATATATGTACTGTTGAAGTTATATATATAATTGTTAAAGTTAATATGTTGTATATGTAACTGTTGAAGTTAATATATATAACTGTTGAAATTAATATATATAACTGTTGAAGTTAATACGTGTAACTGCTGAAGTTATATATGTAGTTATTGAAGTTATATATGTAAGTAATATGTTATATATGTAACTGTTGAAGTTAATATATATAACTGTTGAAGTTAATATGTGTAACTGCTGAAGTTATATATATAGTTATTGAAGTTAGATATGTAAGTAATATGTTATATATGTAACTGTTGAAGTTAATATATATAACTGTTGAAGTTAATATGTGTAACTGCTGAAGTTATATATGTAGTTATTGAAGTTATATATGTAAGTAATATGTTATATATGTAACTGTTGAAGTTAATATATATAACTGTTGAAGTTAATATATATAACTGTTGAAGTTAATATGTGTAACTGCTGAAGTTATATATGTAGTTATTGAAGTTATATATGTAAGTAATATGTTATATATGTAACTGTTGAAGTTAATATATATAAATGTTGAAGTTAATATATATAATTGTTGAACTTGGCATATTTAAATGTTAAAGGTAATATTGGAAGTGAGCATATTTAAATTGTTGAAGTTGGCATATATATTAACTTCAACAGTTATATATATTAACTTCAACAGTTAAATATGTTAACATCAACATTTATAATCAATATATATTGTGTGTGAGAGAGTATGATATTATCAGAGGGTGGGGGGGAGGGGGGCGTACGCGGAAGGGTGGGGGTTGGGGAGCGTACGCGGGAGGGTGAGAGGGGCGAGCGTACGCTGCAGGGGGAGGGCTGGGACGAGCATACACGACAGGGAGGGAACAGAGCAATTTCCAGAAATAGAAAACGCGTAGAGCCAAAAATAGAGAAAACGCGTGGAGATGATGGGGATGAGGAATATCGGGGATGGTCCTTATCACCCCCATGAAAGAAATCACAAGAGATCTTGAAAAATTGATTTTAACTGTGGTATTTTACACTCTCGATTTTCTGATAGTGGCATTAGGATCGTTAGATTCCTTTTCAGTTCAAATTGATACCTAAGTCTCTTTTTTATGATTTTTGGTCTTTATTGTATCGATTTTTGTGTCTAATTTTGTGATTTAGAGGGAGAATTAGGGAAAATTCTAAGTTTTGTTCAGAAATAGAATCCTGAATTTTATTGCCTGACTTTTGTCGAAGCATAACTCAAGATCTATTTGTTTCGAGCGAGAGGTTTATGGCATTGGAAAGGGTTTGAAGTCTACTTTCAAGATAATACAAGAACTCGAAAAATAAGTAAGTATACAGAGTGTTATTGGCCTCGCAATCAAAGGATGTCAGTTTGTTTTGGTTTTTTAAATTTCTGATCTTTTCTGTAGTGCGAGTGGATTTTTTTATCACATCGTAATTCGTTTTGTCTATCAAATTTGGACTGGAGATAGACCTTTTAAAGATCTTTTCAAAGAGTTCAAGTTTACAATTTTTAGATAAAAGATGAGTAAATAATCATTTTCGCAAGTTGGGTCTGTTATGGTAAGAATCAGAACTTGGTGTTTTTGGCCTGACGTTCAAAGAATATTTCTCATATTTTTAAAAATAATAAATTTTTAATAATTTAATGGATAGAATCCAATCCAATCATGAAAATAATAAATTTTTAATAATTTAAAAAATATGAGAAATATTCTTTGAACTTCAGGCCAAAAACACCAAGTTCTGATTAAATGATTGGATTCTAGGACATAACTTCAACAATATATTGTTTTTTCATTAAATTATTCATTATTTTCAAACTATTGCATATTCAATTTTTCTACAACTTTTGTATTTTGAGAATCTTTCAATTCGAAATGAAGCATAATCGAAAATATATCGTAGTGTTGTATAGAACACGTATGTCATATTAAATTGAATCATCCCAATTATTATAACTTTCTAATTGGAAGATACTCAAAATATAAAAGTTGTAATCATCTTTTTTAAGTTTCCAACGCAATTTGAATCATCCCAATCAGACATCGTATGGAAAAGATATACTTAAAAATACAAAATAGTGCGCAGAAAATGCTGGCTGACGTTCCAAATGACGGCCATAGAAGAAAAATTATATATTTTCAAACCATGCTGAGGTGGCGTCCACCGTGGTAAGCGGCGACGTGGCTTAGAACACTTAAATAAATATTTATAGGATTAGTCCGGAAGCATAATTTTGAATTATTAAGAAAAAAAATCCAAAATCGTCAGCTGTAATTTTATCCAAAACTATTAAAACGAATACAGGTGCGATGCATACATAATAAATGTCGAATTTGAACGCAGATATATTGATTAATTAATTAAATAAGACACTTGATATGACATGTATCCAATTTCGTTAAAAAGTTTGGTACCAACTGCTTAACACGATGACGGATGGCATCGGATGAGCTTTAACAGGTGTTCAATAATCAATCTCTTACGTAACACTAGAATACCTGACATGTCTTCGAGTTAGAGATCTAAAAGTACTTAACGTTACATTTTCTTCTTCACAATAGTTTGGTGACTTTGTTAAGCTGCAAGTATTTTTTACTTGAAAAGTCAAATCAATGGCTCTGGCGTGGGAATAAGGAATATTCCGTTTGGATGATGTGGGAATAAAAGAAATAATGGAAAAAGTATTGGAAAGTGTGCAACTTTGTGAAGAATTTGGATTGTTTATAATAAATTTACTCTCTTATTCTCTTATTCCCTAATTTTTAGGGCTCATCCAAACGAAATCAATGAGATATATAGATTAATGAATTTGTTAGCTAGCACGCCTTTTAGATTTGGAAAAGGATTTTGATTATTAGTAGTAAAATTTTGGTCCCGGTTTCTGTCACATTAACTGCAAGTGATGGACATATTTGCATTAGTAATATGGTATATAGATTTAAAATCATTATATGATTTAAATTTAAATAATGCTGCTATTTATAAGCAATACGGCACTAATAATTTGTGGATCTCATTAAAAAAATGTATTTGCGGATCAACCAAAACAAAATCATCACAATGATAGTACGTCAAATATTATGTGTAATGAAATTGATACGTCAAATAATATGCAACAAAATATTTCGAAATGTATTTTTTAATCAATTGAAGTCACATTTTACAATCATCAAACCTTCCAAATATATTATAATTGAAATATAATTTTTTAATTATCCATAAATTTATTTGTACAATTGTACTCAACTAAATTGACACGTCAAATAGACAAACAGATCTTCTTGAGCCCGATGTGTATTTCTTCATTTATTTCAAGTTTTAAAATGAATTTAATGTCCATAACTATGAACTTACTATTTAAAATGCTGTCATTTAATGGAATTAATATAGACATTTCAAAACCTTTTTGTTATAATACTGACAACACCACACTGTCAACTTTTTCATCGACATCAAAGAGGAAGAAAATTAGAAAAGGATAGAAATTGATAACTCAACTACAAATTACTAAATTAGTGTATTTATTTTGTAATTGCGTAATCAGTAGCTCAACCATTTGTGTGTGATCCACTCAGCAGTTGGCACTTATTAGCATCTTTTTTTTTTTTAATTTCGGAACTTAGCATCTTACTCCAACCAGTAATAATGTTTTCACTTTTTCACAGTTTTACAGTTCCGTACTTCCGTTGTCTTAAGGGCACTGTCCATGCTTCGTAGGCTCGTAGCGGTCTAGCAGAGCTCCAAAATAAAAAGTGCTAAACAAATCGACATATCGAGGTTGGAGATGCGAGGTCTTCTATGGCAGATAAACAATTCATACAACAAGTACACCGTGTGCGAGTTGTTTGGAGAGAAAAAAATTAAAGTAATTTTATAGAACATTTTATTTTGTTGGATTAATTTATATTTTTATATTTATGGAACACATATATCATTTATTTCGAAGTTATGCTATAAAATGTTATGATTTTTATGTAAATAAGGTTGTGCTCCAGCTTCAAGTTTTGGAGGGGAGAGAAAAACAGATTAAGTAAATTTTACACTCTATCTTGCTCAACAACAATAACTAAGTCTTTTGTCCCAAACAAATTAGGGTAGACTAGAAAAGAAACACAACAAGAAAAATCATCAATAAAATAAAATAATATTTAAAAGTAAATAATAATAATAATAATAATAATAATAATAATAATAATAATAATAATAATAATAATAATAATAATAATAATAATAATAAAACCTACATCCTCAATCGAAATCTAATAATATGACCTACAAAATTATGGGCATCACTCCTACACTCTACCTTGCTCCACAACTTTAAAGAGAGACGGATGAATACAAATAGAGTAAAAAGTTAATCCCAAACAACTAATTTTGTAACTCCAAAATTGAGACATAAGAAATTAGTATAATCGGCCTCACCTAATCTCCCCTCCCATTCCCTCCTAAAATTTTACCGGAGTTCAGCTTAAAGAGGAGATATAAGTAGATAGAGATTTTCTCAATGTTTGATGTTTTAAATTAATAATTTTTTTTATAAAAAGTTTGCGTGATGTGTTTTTTTTTTTGACAATTTATTTTATGAACATAATTTTTATTTCTATTATTTTGTGAAAAGTCGCGAGTTTATAGATTTGTATTTTTGGATTTAATGAATGCAGTTTATCCGATTGGGGTAGCTATTTGAAACGAAAGAAAAGAAAGAGAGAACAAAAATCTACCTCATTACCTACTGAATGTAACAATTTGTGTCGCCGCAGAGGATCCAACACGGGTTCTATTCTCTCACATTTTCTCAGCAGTCGTGTGACGGACTGACGGTAGAGACTGCAACAAATGTTGCATGTTGTGTCGCGTCGATAGAAAACAAACCAATCGGCCAAACACATCTACAATTTTCAGGTAGTTTCTGAGAAAATAATTTGCAAATTATGTTAGCTTTCGGATATTTGTTTTCATAGAAATATGTTTCTAATTATGTTGCGAGGTTCAAGATGAATATTTCAACTCTTCATGTTACGTGTTTATATGGTATTTTCTCTTTTACATTCCTAAAAAAAAAAACTTGGATGTTTTAAGAATTATTTGTTCACACCTATATTTCCACTTGTAACAATTAGTTCTTCAAATCTTAAATTTTGAAAATTATTTCTTCAATTTAATGGTTGCCATCTTTACACCATTGACTTTTGAGTTTTGAATGATAAATAATCAAAATATTATTAAATATACATGGATTTATTTTCTTAAATTAAAAGACTCTAAATACTTCAATTTCATATAAAAAAATTTGACAAAATAAATATACTATATATGTATAACTAGTTAGGTTTTGTGTCGTATTTTATATGATAACATTCTGTTACAACTTACAAACAATATATATTTTTTTCAAATCAATATAACACTTTGGAATTAATTATTGTATTCTTCAATTGAGGTGTATTTTGTCATTTTTGCGCTAAATGAGAGTTCAGAAGGCCAATTGTAAAATTTAAAGCAATTATGGCACTTAAAAACTTAATTAGGAGGTGTGTGGCATTACCTCACTATTTTTTAAAGCATCGGATGCATTTTCTAGTGGTAAAATTTGAATCATTGATCGTAGTGTGTGAACACAAGTGGTTAGGACTGTTTTTTAGGCTTTGTTTAATAAATAGAAATATACACTGGCTGAAGAATGAATTTTTTAAAATATAAAAGTTATTGAACAGAATACAATATCAAAACATGTGCACAGAGTTTTATAGAAGAACACGAGATCTAATTATTTTGTTTTCTGCATTTAATGAGATGAACCACACACAATAATGAAGCGACCAATGGAAGCATTGAATGTCGAATAATACAACCACAAGAATAAACTTTTAATACGCCAAGACATCAAAAAAGGGAAAAAAAAAGATGATCACACATGATGTGTTATAGGTAAAAAGAAAAAAAAATGATTTTTTTAATGGATTTCTAATCTATATAAAATTAAATGTTGAGAACCATTGAAAAAGACCGCAACTAAAATGAAATTTCCCAATATTATTTTTGAACTTTTTATCATGCAAAAAAAACCTTTACAATAGAATATTGATTTAGATACATCTTTTGTTGCATGTCAGATGATTTTGACGGTTCATTCGGCAAACTAGGATCATGAGTTTATTAGTTCCTAACTTTAGTTGAGGATACATAACACGCAAAGCGGTGAAACATAATATCAATGAACAATAAAATCAAAAGTATATATTTTCTCAGAAACTAATGGAGTGATTTTAATGGATCATGTTTCCTAGTGGTTGTCCTTTTCTCAGTTGACTTGACACCAATCAGATCAAGCGCATTGTAAGTCTTTAAATTTCGACCCCTTTTCATGGAAAAAATAGACTCAAGTGGAGTCTTCACAATTCTACAATATCACATCATATAAGTCGTCCGATATGGTATGCATCAAAGCATGGAATCTTAGAATTTAAGAAATAGAAAAAGTTTTTATACAGTTACTAATGATCTTAAGAGTTTAACTGGTCATGTTTCAAGTATCCTTTGCAATTCTTTCATTCAGCCCAGCCCATTTCTATACAGGCCTTAATGAGCTTTTGAAAAGCCTGGTCTTATCTAAGCCCCTTCTTTTGAAAAGGACCACTCAATCACTGCCACTGGGTGAGAGTGAGACCGTGAGAGGAACGGAAGGGATCACTAGAATTCATATCAGCTGCCAGTTGACAATGAAGTTTTATTCCAACTCCCATTGTTATTTGTTATCAACATTATTTTCAAGATCTGTATAAACAAAAGAAAGCAAAATTAGAATAGTCATGCATCTGGTTTATTTCAAACTTAGATCTTGCTTAAATAGAAAAGCACAAGTAATAAAAGATATGGTGTGTTCAATATATGAAAGTGAAGCAATAAATGAAAAATTCTGAAAGTATCATGTCAGCTTTCCTTAATCTGAGAAGAATGTCATTAGAAGATGCATTTTGAGAATAGTGTACACCTAATCCAAATATTTCCAGAATCCCCAATAATTAAAATCACAATAAATTAATGTATTACCTTGATTAAGTATCAATGTGCAAACGGAACAGCAACATAAATCCACACGCTATATCCCCATCCCTATCCATACACTTGTTCCACAAATTGCTTTTGTTTCATTGGTAGCTGATCGACCCTTGAGATTCCAGTGATTGCCAGAATCTTCCACCACAAGTTGCTTGAAAGGCGAGTCCAGAACTACACCCGATATCTCTCCAGAAGATCAAACCTTGAGAGAGATCAATACTAGTTCTAGTTGAGCTGCACTCGTTAATCATCAATCTTCCCAAAACGACACTTGGTATCTCTCTTGTCTTCTTCCTACCTCTTCCTCTTTATGCCGCACATGTATCTCCTTCAATCCTGTTCCTGCATCAAACTGGATCTGGCGCTTCTGTTGGTTTAGAACGGATTAAGGTCCGTTCTCAACGGATGGTGCTGAAAAGGTATTAAAAAACTGAATTCTGTGACTTCCGTCCTAACAGTAATGATCCGTTCTCAAAGAACAGTGCAGAATGGTTTTAAGAAACTGAATTCCGTGACTCCGTCTTAACATATTAAGATCTGTTCTCAACAAATTGTGCGGAAAGGTTTTAAAAAGCTGAATTTTGTGACTTCCGTCTTAACGGATTAAGATTAGTTCTCAACGGACGGTGCAGAAAGGTTTTAAAAAGCTGAATTCTGTGACTTTCGTCTTAACGTATTAGGATGCGTTCTCAACAGATGGTGCAGAAAGGTAAAAACTGAATTCCGTTCTCATTGGATTGAGTTCAATCCCGTTCTAATGGATTTAGATCCGTTCTCAACAGATGGTGCAGCAATCTTTTAACGGATTAGCATCCTTTCTCAAATGGACCCACTGGAGTTTAATTCCGTTCTAAACGGGTTGAGGTTCGTTCTCAACAGATGATGCAGAAAGCTTTAAAAAACTGAATTCTGTAACTTCCGTGCTTGACGGATTTGCATTCGTTCTCAAACGGATCCGGCCACTAGAATGGAATGAGAAAAAGCAAAATCATCAAGTTCAAATATTTTTTTTACATTAACAGATTAATCATCGATTTTTCTACTTCCTACTTCTATGGTTTCCCTATACATTAACTAAGCACAAACAAACATTATCCAGCAGAATTGTTTTAAACCATCTTGTCACACCCCGAGACGGGGGTGACAACCCGCCGCGTATAAACGCAAGGCGAACAAACATCACATACACTATCAATATCAATAATAAAAATAAAAATAACATTTGCCACCAATTTATTTATAATTAATTTATGTTTTACAAAGAGAAAACATGCCCAACATGGTGGATTTATGATGGAATACCACCATGTCAGGTCAAATGTTCAATTTCAAATAACAAAAATGAATAGACAGATTGTGGCAAATTAATGATCCGCTTCTATCATCTTGTCTCACTCAGTTTGCGGATGCGCTTCACCATGTTTCTCGATACCTGAATCTAGAATAAATAACAACACGGATGAGAGCCCTGACAACTCTCAGTGCGGTAGTACAAATGTATAAATATAAACGACTATTTAAAATAAAACAATTACGATGAAAAATATGTTTTATTAAATTGAAGGGCTTAAGAATGCATAACTTTTAATAACTCATATCAACTATAATTATCAGTTCACTTTTTATAACTTTTGTTGTCCTGCACAATGAGTCGCATGGCCAGCACCCCTGTTTCATCTCCATCCTGTCATGAGCAGGCCGCATGTGGAGGGTAACAAGCATGTACATGTCAAGTTCCTGGGTGGGTTTCTCAAGGTAACTGGGACTTAGTTCTCTTATCATTCATGTGTATTTATGTAGGTATAGTGACGCCATGACTCAAAATAAGATGCAGTGAAACATATGATCATAATAGGTATCGCAAAGCTAAATAAATTCTTATTGGTACAAATTTATATATATAACATTGTTAAGAACCCACAACGTTAAATAACATGATAAAATAATGGTAAAAATTATAATGCAATTAATTACAGTGAAATATATTCTGTTACGTCACTGTAAGCTTATGGTCTAAGTAAATATATATGTTTCGAAATTGTTCTTTTATTTTAAATAAGGGCTTTTCCAAAACTAGATGTCCATCGTACTCTATAAACCTTTCAGAAAACCGAAACCCAAAGTATTGATTTCCAAACACTTATACATATAATGAGATGAGTACTAAGACAAAAATATTTAGTTTATGAAAAAGATGCAATTTGACTAATCCATAATTAACCATGCATGTATACGTATTAGTTATGCCTTTAAGAAAATATTTTCCAAGTACCATGCAAGGTCTATACATTTCATGATTAAAAGCTTTCTAAATGCTCCTGTTTACCAGCAGATCTGATTTGCATAAACCTAACGCGAAGTTAAAATTTATTTTTTTTGCTTATGTAATAGAACAAGGGACAGATTTTTAGAAAACACAAGATATATATGAACCGTTGCTTGAAAAAGTGCTATGGGGTCAAAGCGTTTAGTGGCCAGAAATTAATATGAAAAATCTTATGAGAAAACTTAATGGGGGCATACAAGGAGATCCAAAATACATATAATACTTATTGAGGTATATACATACTTATACTTACGTAACTAAAAGTTTAAGGGGAAATACTAGTACCAAATACTTAACTAATATCTTCATATATATACGAGTCAAAAGCCACCTGTATATGCTTATATAGTTATATCATACTCACGTAAATAGTTTAATAAAACAGAATAGTAATTTGAGTAACCTATGCGTAAGCAAACTTATCAAATCCAAAATATATATAATTGTCAGGTTAAATATCCGCACCTCTTGAAGCACTTAAAAAGAATCGGATGAGATGATGGATCGGTTTCTACGTGCTGAACCCGGTCACCTTGCCTAACTAGCTAGTCAACAAGACGCACGACTCGACAGTACAGTGTAAGGGATTTGAATAGAGAGAGGGGACAATAAGTGGTACGGTGGTGGAGAGGGAAGAGGACTGTCGACGTTGGGTGGTGGCCGGCAGACCTAGAGGAGGTCGGGTAGGGGTAGGCTAGAAGAAGCTTGTGCTTCTTGAAGTTTAAGTGCATGTGGTGAATAACGAGGGCTTCATGCACGGCTTTAATTGCCAATCAATTTGTATCATGACTCATGAGAATTAATTCCCATAATCTTTTCCTAGGCGTGATTGGCTCCTGTAAAGGTTTCGTTGGTAATACATGAAAGGAAATTTCTAGACAATAGGAACGTATATGTCCTAAGTTGCTAGCTTGGCGGTCAAGGGAACCTCATAAGGTAATATAATCTATTTGATCTATTTGATTGAATGAAAGAATGGCAAGGTAATAATTGGCAGATTTTAACGTGGAGAGAAAGAAATAACATAAGGAATTATTTGGTGGCAAAATAATATCTCGACTGAATGGAAAAATATTAATTCAGATATCAACTTGGGAAAGAAGGAAATCCATGCAGGAGTTTTCGACTTGATTGGATTGGGTCGGCCCAAAAGGGGTGGGAAATAAATGGGTTCCACAAAGCCAGTTGGATAATTTGGGCCTAAAATGATTCAATAAAAATTAAATTTTCTATCTCGAATACTGAATGTCATTTGGCGCTCAAAGTTAACAGAATAAATTTAACCTAAAATTTCATAATGTTACACATCTAAACCAAATAAAAATAATTTAGTTGAGAAGCACAAAAATGATCTGGAGAATTTCTCAAGTTGGGCTTAAAGGAACAAAGTGGTTTCATTTTTATGTTTAGATTAAAACAATTTAGTTATTTGTTTGTAATATTTGGGCTTAAAGGAAATCTACAACTGCACTTTTTGCAGCCTAAGAAGTGCTTTATGAGGAAGGGACGACGACAAGAGTCTGCAAAGCTCTTAATAATGTGACAGATACATCTGTGCTTGGTAAAGAAATGCCCTTTTCTTATTATGGGAAGGGATATATGGACAGCCAATTTTCTTCCTTGTTAAAAAGAAGAAATAAGCTCACAGAGATGCCCTTATTTTTCCTATCTTTCTGTTAAAGGTTCAAAGGATCACATAGAGGTGCAAGGCGAGATATTTAGTCCTACTCTGCCATGACAGCTCGGTAAAGATGAAGAAAGTGTTAAGAAAATTTCGACTCCCGCCTTTGAATGGAGGTGATCAGCACTATATGTACTTGCATTGGTACTTTCCGTAATATTATTTAGTGCAAGCATTCACATAGTTCTTCTCTTGTCGTTATATATATTGCTATAAATATGCCATAAAGAGAGTGTTAATTATTCTTAGACCAGCTGCAACAAAAATTATTAAGGGAAACAGAAAAGGGAAATTTTTTCAGAGCACAAGACAGTGGCTCTGTCGACTGGATCCGTATCACTTGAGAGACACTACGGGAAAAAGGACCTTCTGTAACGGCACTTCTGTAACGGTTATTGAAATAACCGTTACAGAGTAGTGATGCATTAGGCGGGAAAATAGGCGCCACAAATCTGTAACGGTTATTATGAAACAACCGTAATAACATTTCCGTCATGGTCAGGGAAAAAAATGCATCAACCTTCTGTAACGGTTGTTGGATAATAACCGTTACAGATTTATTATATTCTGTAACGGTTATTATCCAACAACCGTTACATAGAGGCAAATAATTTTGTTTTTATTTTTTTAGTGATTCTGTAACGGTTATTTGGAAATAACCGTTACAGAAAGGTTATGTATAAATAAAATATCATCCTCACTCATCTAAACTCTCAGTCGCGCGCACTTTTCAACATTCAAACGGATCAGAAGTTCAAAGTATATTTTCATGAACTCCTCTTTATTTAAATTATTTTGCATTTCGTTAATAATTTGCATATATATAGGCATCAATTTCGTGTTGTCATATAGTAAACGTCATCAAGTAGTAGCTAGTAATAATACACAGATCAGGTGAGAAAAGGAAGAGAGTGAAGGCAAAGTAAAGAAGAATGCTCTTTGTTGATATTCCAAGAAGAAAATTTAAGGATTATAGCCATAAAGCATACAGAGCTAAACAAAAAATTTAAGACAAAGAGAAGAAGCACTTAGAACTGCTGTACATTAAAGGAGGCATTAATAGCATTAAAGAACCAAGGCAGAAAACTTGAAGAGGCAATGGCTAAAAAGGGATCACCAGTAGCACAATGTACTGGCAAGGAGACACCAGAAGCTGATCCAGTAGGAGGAGCAACAGAAGCTGATTCAGTAGAAGTTGAATCGGTGTCAGTCGATGGTGGTGGAGGAGGTGGTGGAGGAGGTGGAGGAGGCACCCAAGGCACAGAAGCTGATATTGAGATTCTGATTTGATTGATACTTGTGAGGCAAACTAAATACTTTGTTTATTGTTTGTGTAATATGCATGATTATATATATGTTTGATATATGTGTGATATGCTGCATGTGTTTAATGTAAATTGGGTACCAATCTGGTACCAATTCGGCTAGCAAATTGGGCTAGCCAATCAAACAGGCGAAACACAAAAAAAGGACCTTCTGTAACGGTTATTAAGGAATAACCGTTACAGAATATTATAATTTCATTTTTTTTTTATTATAAACATTATCAGTATCGGTTATTACCTAATAACCGTTACAGAACATTATAATTTCATTTTTTTTTTATTATAAACATTATCTGTATCGGTTATTACCTAATAACCGTTACAGAACATTATAATTTCATTTTTTTTTATTATAAACATTATTTGTATCGGTTATTACGTAATAACCGTTACAGAAGCCAATCTTCTGTAATAAGTCTTCTGTAACGGTTTGTTTAAATAACCGTTACAGAAAGGTTATGTATTTAGGTTAAGTCTTCCCAGCCGCATTCCTTTCTCTCTTCTTTTCATTTTATTCAAAGAAATACCTCTCTTATCCCTTCTGTTTCACTCCAAAAAATAGCAAAAAATTTATAAAAATTCTGAAAAAAAAGAGAACAAAAAGGAGAGCAGATTTGAGGTAAAAAAACAAAAAATTTGAATCGTATTTTTTCATATTTTTTCCTTATTTATTTCGGTTTTTTCATGAGAACGAGAGCAGATTCAACGGATCGATCGAAAGAACGAGAAGGAGAGCAGATTCAACGGTTCGATCGAAAGAACGAGAAGGAGAGCAGATTCAACGGTTCGATCGAAAGAACGACAAGGAGAAGGAGAGCAGATTCAACGAATCGATCGAAAAATGGATAATTTTATATTTCTTCGGTACTTTCATAAACTCCTCTTTTTTCATATATATGTGATTTAGGGTTAACTGCTTTTTTTCCTTTTGCTTTTAAGTTGTAATTGACAAATAATTGAGCTAAATAATTGAGCTGAATTACGGTTGACAAACAATGCTATGGTCAATAGTGCCTGTTGGCCACAAATGTCAAATGTCAATAGAAACCTTTCTACTCAAGAGCAATTTATATTGTTTCAAGCTTGATTCTGTATCTAAACATCACAAACATACATCTAAACATCACACAATTCACACAATTCTTGCCATTAACAGTACAGTACAACAATAAATAACTGAGAAGTAAAAAAAAAGGGCAGCATCTAGGTAGAGGATGTGTCATCAGTGGAGCCATTGCTCTTCTTTGCTGCTTCCTGCTTCTTTGCCAAATCCATGAAGGTTTTTTCCATGTCTGTTTTCAAGTCAGTGCAATTATTAAAAAAGTTAAATGTATATTTATGTAGAGCTATTCTCTAAACTAGGATTTATGTAGAGTTATTCTCTAAACTAGGATTTATTTAGGGCTTTTGAACATATTGTCTAGAAAGAAGCTATTCTCTAAGCTATTTAGGACTTCTGCACATATTGTTACTAGAAAGAAATGTAGAGTTACCTTCTGTGGAGAATGACATCTTGCTGGGCTCCTCTGAGGGTGTCTTCATGAGTTCATCGACTGATTGGTCCTCAGTAGGGGTTGTATTGTCACTCTCTGTGTCAGTTTTTTCATCCTCATCAGTATCAGTCTCCTGAGAGCTTAGGTTGAACCCAGGGGGTACACTGGGCCCACTGGTGTGCCCTGGGCCCTCATGTTGAGCTCTGTGGCTCTCTTTCCTAGCCTGTTTCATCTCCTTCCTGAACTGTGCCTCAAGATCTTCTTGTACTCCTTTTCCTTTAGAACTAGAGCTTGTAGGTTTGATTACCCTGGTGTCTCCAATGAGAACTCCTGTCTCCTTAGTTCTGCTTCCTCCCTTGGTTTGTGATCTAGTAATCATTGAGGGGATGACCTCATCTATCTTCCTTTTTTTTGCTTGAGTATTATTGGGGGTTGTGGTTTTTGCAGCCTTTTTCTTTGCTTTTCTCTTGCTCTGTCGCATGGTTGTAGTACTGCCAGAATCAACCCTATCAGGTGGATTGATACTTTGCAGTCTTGCCTCATCAGCAGGGGACCATTCAATCCTAGGCAAAGCTTTGATGTATTCATGACGTGGGTTTCTGATTTGTGGTTCCTCAACTACGTACTGAACACGAAGTAGGTCAATTTTTCCATTTCTTCTGTGTAATTCAAATGCACGAGAGGCTGGTATTCTATCCCTATGTTCAACCAATACTTCTACTCTAGCAAATCTGGCATCCATACCCATGTATGTTGGTGCATCAGCATGTAAAACTGTACCAAAAGGGAAAAAGATGTTTGCTCCATACCATGAGCACCATCCAAATGGAAGATCAGCAATTCTTACCCATAGCCTCACACTATCTGCTCTGGGGTCTAGTTCCCTTGGAGGATCAATGAGGATGGGAAATGGCCGCCTCATGTTGTTTCAATATGTGATTTCAATAGTGCCTTTTCTAAACATCTCATCGCGCCATTGCTCAGAGGGGCCGATGATGAGAAATCGGTTTTCTAGGAGTGTTGTCACTCTGTGTTGTCCTACAGGGAGGCGTCTTCTCATCTCTATCATGACATCAAGCAAAGTTACACCTTCCATGGTTTGGATGACAATGGATTTGGTGATCTCTGCACTGGCCGGAGCAGTGATGTCGTCTTCATCAACTCTGATGGGATCAAGGTTTTCCATGGTTGGTTTTTGAGTAGAGAGATAGGAGGGAGAAGTGAGAAATTAGTTTGAAACTGAAAAGGCGTGGGGTTCTACAGTTTGGTCATTTATAGTACAAATGAGTTTGAAACTGAAAATATGAAGAGTTGCGTGCTTTAATTTTTGAATTGTTAATCATATGAAGAGTTGCGTGCTTTAATGAGTGTTCAGATAATAAGCATCTCTTGGAGTACTGGATTGTAACAGTATGCTGCATGTGTTATCTAATGTAAATTGGGTACCAATTTGGTACCAATTCGGCTAGCAAATTGGGCTAGCCAAATCAAAAAAAGCGAAACAAAAAAAGGACCTTCTGTAACGGTTATTAAGGAATAACCGTTACAGAATATTATAATTTCATTTTTTTTATTATAAACATTATCTGTAACGGTTATTAGAGAATAACCGTTACAGAAGAGTGGCTTCTGTAACGGTTATTAGAGAATAACCGTTACACATGTTCTCCAAAAAGCTGTACCAGATTTCCCTTGCATAATACTATAACGGTTATTAGATAATAACCGTTACAGAAAATTGGCTACTGTAACGGTTATTGTCTAATAACCGTTATAGATCTGTAACGGTTATTACACATTCTGTAACGGGGGCTACAGTAACGTTTCATATACCGTTACAGAAGTCTTTTATTAACCGTTACAGAAGCCAAAATTTCGCGTAGTGAGATATCGCACACAAGAAAACTGGTGCACTGGTAAGCCACTCATTATAGGCAAATGCTATACTGTAAAATAACCTTTTCCCAACTTGCTTATAATTCTTTACTGGCCATTTCGTTTTTCTTGGATTTTACTAACCGGAAGGATATACCAACCTGTATTAGCTTTACAATTTTTGAGGTTCATAAAGTATACTTCACATCTAAGACAAGAACAGAAGATTATCCTACAAAAACTGATTGTTCTAACTTTGCATTTGCATAGCAACATATAGTACCAGAAAGTCTCACCATGAAAAGCACTCATCCATGGACTTATCTCAGTGAGTCTGAGCCTTTGCCCGGAGTAGTAAATTATGTAAAAAAATCAAGTGTGAATTATGTAAAAATGTTAGAATATGACGTCACAGAAGACCTTGACTTGGATCTAATGTGACATCTGACTTGGCAAGGAAGAAACATCAGACTTGGAGCACAAGGAACGTTTGACTTGACATGCAAGTCACGACTGACTTGGTGTGCAAGAAACATTTAACTTGTTGTAAAAGAAATATGTTCTATATATAGACTTCTCTCCTTGCATTGTAATATATCTCAGAACTATTGAAAAGAAATAAAAAGAGTGGTGTGTGGGTTGTGGACGTAGGTACATATTGTACTGAACCACGTTAAATATTGTGTCTCTCTATGTTGATCTTTATGTTTACATATTATCAGAGCGATAGGTTCTAAGATCTGTGAATTTTTTTATTCTTGTGCGAGTTACTGCACAGCTGTTTTTTTTTCCGTTCTCGTGTGAGTTACTGCACAGTCGGACCCTACTTTGTGCGAATTACTGCATAATCGATCTTTTTTTCTCGACCAAACCCTAAATTTCGAACCAAAATTTTTCCCTGACCAAAACCATGAGTTTTACATCTGATTCCAACTCCAAAACACCTATCCCTGACCCTAATCCTCCAGACGTCATGGCCCTTATCCAGAGCCTGAACAATACCTTGTCCCAGTTGCTTACACAACCGAGACCTCCACCAAACACCCAAAGCCAAGAGGGGTTCACCTCCGCAATGTCGATCAAGCTAGATGAGACAAATTTCTACCTTTGGTCACAGATGCTGAAGTTGAAACTCAACGGGCGAGATAGATTGGGTCACCTTGATGGATCGACTCGGCCAAAGCCCTCGGATGAGGAGGCTTCTAAGCGATGGTCTGTGATGGACTCTCAGGTGAAAGATTTCATGATCAATTCTATGGACTCATCGTTGATATGTACCTTCTTGCCTTACTCCACTGCAAAAGAGGTATGGGATGCTGTTAATACCTCATACTTTGATGGTAGTGATTTGTCTCAAATTTTGGACCTCAAAAGGAAAATTAGTAAAGTCAAACAGAATGGTGAATTGGTCCAGAATTTTTACAGTACTCTCCAGGGATTATGGAAAGAATTAGACACTCGTAGACCAAACCCTATGGAATGCCCACATGACATTGAAAAATACCAGAAATTGGTACAAGAAGATAGGGAACTGACTTTTTTGGATGGTTTAGATGATAAGTTGGACCAGATTAGGGCTAGTGTACTTCAAATTAGTCCACTTCCTTCAGTAGAAGAGGTGTTTGCCTTGGTGAGAAAGGAGGAAAGGCGACAAATGGTTATGTTGAATGAGGGTGAAGTTGGGGACAACTCTTTGGCCATGTTAGCAAAGACCCAAACCTTGAACCTCCAGAAGTCCAACTATTCTTCAAAACCAAACAATAAAAAACCAGTTCCACCTGGAGGATGTACCCACTGTAAAAATCCAAAACACTCTATGGACCAATGTTTCAAGTTGATCGGATATCCGGACTGGTGGGAGGAGAATAAGAAGAAGAAACAAAGCAAGACACACGTGGCAGAAGCCACGACCACTGAAGGAAGAACCCTACCAACTGCGAACCTGGCCGGTTTAAGCCCTGGCCGTGAGAATTTCGGTCCAAACTTTGAAAATTTTGGTCCGAAATCTAAGGGAAACCTCTTTGTTTTGCCTTCTGTCGAGACAAATGAAGGTAAAATTTTTGCTTTAAATACACCTGGTACTGACTGCTCTTGGATTATTGATTCAGGGGCGACTGATCACATGACATACAGTAGAGAAGACTTGGTAAGAGAATTTGTTCCAAGAAGAAACAAGATTGTTAATGCAAATGGAGAGGTCTATCCAGTCACAGGGGCTGGAGAAGTCCAATTTTCATCTTCCTTAACTCTTTCAAATACACTCTTGGTTCCCTCTCTTTCATTCAAGCTTTTGTCTGTAGGACAATTATGTGAAGAACTTAATTGTGCGGTACTCATGTATCCTCGATTTTGTCTTTTTCAGGACCTCTTGATGAAGGAAATTCTTGGTCGTGGTACTAGAAGAGGAGGACTGTATCATTTAGAAGACTTGGCTGCTGGACAAGCACATCTATCTGCTGGATTGAACTTGAGTAGGAAGTCTTCTATTTAGATATGGCACAGATGATTAGGTCATCCATCATTTGGGTACCTAAGAAAACTTTATCCTAGTTTGTTTTCTGGTTTTGAGAATGAGAAGTTTGATTATTATCATTTTGCTAAAATTTTGGATAATGATAATAATAAAGCTCCCTTTGATTTGATTCACTCTGATGTTTGGGGACCCTCCCCGGTTGACTCTCTAGTGGAAAATAGATGGTTTGTCTTATTTGTTGATGACTGTATCAGAATGACTTGGGTTAATGTGGTGAAACAAAAAACTGATGTACCACTTGCCATTAGATCCTTTATAACAATGGTTAAAACTCAATTTGATAAAAATGTCAAGGTTTTCAGGAGTGATAATGGTAGGAAATTTGTCAACAAAACACTACGAGAGTTTTTTAACGACAATGGGATTATCCATGAAACTAGTTGTGTTGGAACTCCTCAACAAAATGGTAGGGCAGAACGTAAGAATAGATAAATTCTAGAAATGACCAGGGCAATGATGATAAAAAATAATGTTCCTAATTCTTATTGGGATCATGCAGTCACCTCAGCAGTGTACTTGATGAATAAATTACCTTCTGCACCCCTGAAATTTCAAACACCTTTACAGAAACTCTCAACCTATACTGTGATCCCTTCTGTTCTCAATATCCCACCTAAAGTGTTTGGTTGTATAGCCTATGTTCACGTACAGAAACATCAACGTTCTAAACTTGACCCTTGTGCTGAAAAATGCGTGTTCATCGGTTATGGTCAACATCAAAAGGGCTATAGGTGTTTGAATCCAACCTCAAAAAATATCTATACTACCATAAATGTGACGTTTGTTGAAAATGAAGGATATTTTTGCCCGAACCAGACCCATTCTCAGGGGGAGAGTGTGATAGATAATGAGTCCTGGTTCGATACAGAAAGGAATGAAGATCTCTTGGACCTAAACTAGGAAATTCGGCACCTGAACCGAAAAATTTCGAACCGAATTCTGCTCTCTGTCCAGAGAATCACCTACATTTTGGTCTGAATGAGGATGTAGAGGAGAATTTGAACCCAGAAATGGACCCACTAACAAATTCGGGTCCATCAGAAAAGAATTTGGAAAGCGAAGATGAAGAAATGATACAGTCTCCTGCTTCACCACATGATCAATTTCCTGAGTCAGAGGTAAATATTTCTGAACCTGTTACTACTAACCCTGGTTATCAGTTACCTTTCAGGACCAACAGAGGCAGACCACCTAAGAGATACCGACCAGATGAGGATGGTGGGGGCAGATATGCGATGGCAAACTTCATGAATATGTCTCATATGCCAGAACCTGTGAAAGAGTTTGACAGGACTCTTGCATTAGTTAATATCCCTTGCAGCCTAAATGAAGCTCTTAGTGATCCGAAATGGGTAGATGCAATGAAGTCAGAGATGTATGCACTGGAAAAAAATGACACTTGGGAATTGGTGACAAGGCCAAAAGACAGAAAGGCAGTAGGCTGCAAATGGGTGTTTACAGTCAAATATGGGCCCACTGGAGAAATTGACAGGTACAAAGCAAGACTGGTAGCAAAGGGCTATTCTCAAACATATGGAGTAGACTACCAGGAGACTTTCTCTCCTGTAGCAAAACTGAACACTGTGAGGATTTTACTGTCCATTGCTGCAAATAGAGACTGGCCTCTACATCAATTCGATGTGAAGAATGCTTTTTTACATGGTGACATTGATGAAGATTGCTGCAAATAGAGACTGGCCTCTACATCAATTTGATTTGAAAAATGCTTTCTTACATCAATTTGATGTGAAGAATGCTTTCTTACAGTCACTCAAGCAACCAATTTCTTGTGTGCAGATTGAAGAAAGCATTGTATGGTCTGAAACAATCCCCTAGAGCTTGGTTTGGAAGATTTTGTTGTGCTATGAGAGGATATGGATACACTCAGAGTGATACTGACCACACTTTATTTTTCCTCAAGAATAAAGGTAAAATTGTTATCTTGATAATCTATGTTGATGATATGATAATCACAGGTGATGACTCTGAAAATTATCCAAAGAGTTTGAAATGAAAAATCCAGGAGGGTTGAAATATTTCCTTGGAATCGAAGTTGCACGCAATAAGGAAGGTATTTCTTTGTCTCAAAGGAAGTATGTGCTTGACTTGCTTGCTGAAACAGGTATGTTGAACTGCAAACCTGTTGACACACCAACCAAACAGAACACCAAGTTGGGTGTATTTTCTGATCAGGCACCTGCAAATAAGGATCAGTACCAGAGATTGGTAGGGAGACTCATTTACTTGTCACATACTAGGCCTGATATCGCTTATGCTGTGTCTGTAGTGAGTCAATTTATGCATGCTCCCAGTGAACAACATATGAAAGCTGTAATGTGGATTTTAAGGTATCTCAAGGGATCCCCAGGACGAGGTATCTTCTTCAAGAGGAATGGTCATCTTCAGGTTGAGGGATATACAGATTCTGACTGGGCTGGAGATATGACTGATAGGAAATCCACGTCTAGATACTTCACATTTGTTGGAGGTAACTTGGTTACCTGGAGGAGCAAAAAACAAAAGGCCGTAGCTTTGTCAAGTGCAGAAGCATAGTTCAGAGGAATTGCTAAAGGTTTACAAGAATTACTGTGGATAAAGAGAGTACTCAAGGATCTTGGTCTCTATGATAATAGGGAGATGAAGCTGTTCTGTGACAACAAGGCAGCTATTGCAATATCTCACAATCCGGTGCAACATGATAGGACCAAGCATATTGAAGTGGACAGGCACTTTATTCGACAGAATTTAGAAGATAAAGTCATTAGCATTCCTCACGTGAGAACTGATGAACAATTGACAGATATACTAACCAAAGGGGTATCATGTACCATTTTTCAGGAAGTGGTTTGCAAGTTGGCCATGCAAGATATTTACATGCCAACTTGAGGGGGAGTGTTAGAATATGATGTCACAGAAGACCTTGACTTGGATCTAATGTGACATCTGACTTGGAAAGGAAGAAACATCAGACTTGGAGCACAAGGAACGTTTGACTTAACATGCAAGTCATGACTGACTTGGTGTGCAAGAAACATTTAAATTGTTGTAAAAGAAATATGTTCTATATAGGCTTCTCTCCTTGCATTGTAATATATCTCAGAATTATTGAAAAGAAATAAAAAGAGTGGTGTGTGTGGGTTGTGGACGTAGGTACATATTGTACTGAACCACGTTAAATATTGTGTCTCTCTGTGTTGATCTTTAAGTTTACAAAAAATTATCTCGTCAAGTACAAATCTTGTGAAAATTTGAATTTGTACGATTGTTGTTCACTGGAATAATGTGATCCTTACGGCTGGTGAGCTAGGGGTGAAATTTCAGTTGGCCAGTTGAATCATTCACTAAAGTATAATGATTTGGGCAGCTGAATTTTGATAACAAGAGGGTTGGCTTTCTAAAATTGTATACAACCTCATTCTTGTATCAAGAAAGAGCAGCAACTATTTGTTTAGTTTTTGGATCTTGAGAAAATTTTAATCATAAAGGAAAAGCAACAATGGAAAATTTGTTATTCATGAGCTTATATCGAGTATTCGAGTAACAGAAAAGCTTATTATGCTGATGAGATGAACATGACACCTGATAGAAGTAGATTAAATAAAAAAACAAAACAAAACAAAACAAAAAAATTACATTAAGCGATAAAGTTCCCAAGCTGCACACCACCCAAAAAAATTGTTGGGTTGTATATTAATATGATAACATTTTATTTTTTGCAGCATGTATATTCCGACTCGAGTTGTACCGAGTTGAGTTGGGTCCAACTCGAACTCGGCTCGTAAAATTAACGAGTTGGCATAACTCGAGTTCTTCTAACTCGAGTTTTCATCGAGTTTTTTTCGAGTCGAGTTCGAGTAACTCACGAGTTACGAGTTTTTTGCTCACCCCTAGCCACAACTCACAAGATTTTGTGATTTTTCGGAAAAACATGTAGTGTTAAAATAGCGTCTGCACTCGGCGTCTACGAGTCAATGAATCGTGGGTCCTACTACTAGACGCGAGTAGGCGGAAGAAATGGGTTACGATGGGCCGAAAGCCGATCCGATCCGATAGGATGGACCGATACCGACAAGGCGGCTGAAGTTGAACGCAGAGAAAAAGTTTGACCTGCGTTCAAAGTTTCAAACCCCCGTCTGAAGTCTGAAGTCTGAACGCAGGAAAAATGTTTGACCCTGCGTTCAGAGAATCAGAGTCTTCAGACAGTTGACAGATCCCTTGGATTCATATGAGCCGTTGGATTCCGTCCAATGGTTCAGATTGATTAATAAAAATAAAAACACGAAATCTTGAATTTGATTCGCTCGCCTCGTTCGTCTCCTTGCCTCCTTAATTGATCCCTTCTCCCTCCCGTCTCTGACTCTGTTAGTTTCTGTCACTAGTGGCGAAACTAGGATTTCGTGGTCCATAATTTTTTTTTGCTGAAAATATATATATGATGTAACTTTTAATATAGACATAGTATAATAATATTTTTTAAATAAAGAACTACTCTAAATGATGTGATATAAAAAATTCATGAGAAATCAAATATATATTATAATAACAATAGAAACTCTAAAATAATATATTAATATATTTAATATACAAAATAATAATTCAAAAATCAAGACAATATAAAAATACAACAATTTTCTTCGAATTTTTATTTTTTTCATAATTTTACATAATAGGTCCATTAGAAATCTTATTGAACACTTTTTTTAATGCATATAGAAATAAATTTCATATAGAAATAAATTAATGCATTGTCTAATCTCTAAATAATTATTATTAAGTGTTTGCCTCTAAATTTTGCTGCATAAAACCAAAATAAATAAATTCCGCAACCAACCCAAACCCAACCCACACAACCAACAGCCCAACAAAATAGCCCCGATAAATGGTCATGATACATGAGAGGAAAATACAAAATTTCTTAAAAGTGGACGATAAATTAATTATGGGGAATGCCATTATGCGCCTGTGATATCCTTATAATTAATTACAAAATCCTAAAAAATAGAAAATTTGTAGCAGTCAAGTTCTCCATATTTTTATGGAGAGCCATGCAAAATTTCATGCCAAATTGACCTATGGAAGGACACCAAACAATTTTTCCAAGAATAAAGCAGCTTAATTATCCTTAAAATTCAGCCAAATTGACAGCTCCATTCATTCGAAGTAAATGGAGAGAAACCCCACCAGAACTAAATAAATGGAGGTAACTTCATATGGGCCTTTAAAACCTATATCAAAACCTGTCTTGGGCCGAAACTAAGGCCCGTTCGGATTATATCCAAACCTAAACTAATAGTCACGGTTATGAAAATCCCGTTGATCCGACGACTGTGATAAACCCTCGAAAGATTATCTGAAATCAACGGACGGATCACAAACTTGATTCAAAATCTCGAATGTGATTTTCTGATTGGCTGATACAGTAGGCCCCGCACATTTTGTTTTAGCAAAAAAAAAAAGAAAGAGAAAAGAGGACGAAAAGAATGGAACAGTACCGTCTCTGACAGGCGTCGTACACCGATGTAGAGAAGAGCTTTGCCGCCGCTCTGCGCCGCTTCAGCCCCAACTAACCTCACCAATAAAAAGGCGATGATCTCACGATCCCAGCAACACCAAACTCGATACTGAAGTAACAACGGGAAGGGTCAATTTGGGATAGGCTCAGTCAGATGGATATTCGAAGTGGTATGAAATTAATACCAAATTGATGAAATACATTACCTGAGAAGCTCCTCGGAGGGTTTGAGAAGAACTACAATGGGTTATTTGACCTCAATTTTATGAGAAACATGCAGTAGTGCCACCAGCGGCGATGTCAGAAGTCGAGATGAATGCGAAATGATGGAAAGAAAGGAATAATAAACTGAATTGATTCAATTATCCCTCCCTACATGCGGTTCAATAGAGATACTTGTAAAAGGGAGCGAATAAAGCTGGGAGACCATGTAATTGGAGTTCTCCAGTGCCATGGAGGCCGTAGCAGTGAAATTGGGAAAGCCTGACCATAGCTTTTTCTTTATCTCTGACACCTATGGGGCTGAAGCTACGTTTGAGGAGTGCTCGTAGGTTGAACAGGAGTATGATGGGAGCAAGGCTTGGCAGCTGTGGGATAGCTTGATGAGTCAAAAAAGAAAAGGGATATAGTACCCAAGCGCTGTACCTCCTCATGATGTCACCAATAGCATATTATTGATTACAAGGGATGCAATGACAAGCAATATGTATCATGTGCTTCCTTCCCAGTACCTAATTGATGTTCTTAGCCACTGATTTAATGCCACACCCATATCAGACGGCTATGAAGTGTTTGATTGATGAATATCAAATCCCAGCAGGGTAGAGCCATGTTACTGGATAAGAGAAATGAAGGACAAGTATGTTGAAACACATTTTTGCTAAGCTACCTATTGAATAACCAAACACCCAGCAAAATGAAAAATGAGGGGTACATGGGTAATTAAATGATCATCTGGGGATGCTTAAAAAAGATAATGATGTAACTTACTACGTTGCAAGGGTGCTCTAAACCTTCAAATTGAGTGATTTAGAGGCCATAAAGACAAACATACCCCCTCTTAAATATTTGGCAGCAAAAAGCAACACTAGGAAGTAGTATGGTACCTGCTACATAAAATCTGTGATGAAGAGAGCCAGGTACTCCTGTGATGATCCAGGGAGGTGCACAGATGCTACTTCCTTAGGTCCTAACACTCAAGAGCCATCACAACCTTTCATCAATTGCTAGGAGAAGGAGGATATGCCACATGTACATCAAGGTGTTTGGCGCCAAAATAACCCCTCCCTCAAGCACACCAGAAATGGATGCATTTACCCAAAAAGCGTGGGACCCACTTGTCATGCCAAGCAAACCATGGTATGTGAAAGAAAGTAAGAATGAAGGAAGCTAAACCATTGTAACCCCACAGATGCCAGGTGTCACAAGCATACTGGACAGTATAATTGGATGGTAAACATCAAGACTGAAGGTAAGAATGCAAGAGTAAGGCGGCAGCTTCACATTGTATCATGCCCCTCCATCAAGGAATCAACAACACAGGGATGGTGCCATGTGTCAAGGAGGAAAAGCTAAACCCTAGAAGCCTTCCCCTATAAAAGAAGACGATCACTACCTGAAGAAGAGATCCCCACCCCTTTTCTTTAAAAAAAAATTAGTTATTCTGTGTTTCCAATAGGGCCAGAAGTTTAGTTACTAAAAAAAAAGAGCCTTCTGAAAAGCAAAGAAAATATTAGGAAAAGGTAATAGAAATATCATTGTATATGCCATGCTTTAATGAAATGAAGATTTAAAGTCTCCTTCAGTGTTCCTTTCTTTTCTCTATTGCATATTTTCAAGATCAAAAAAAAAGGGGAATTTACTTAGTCTATTCAAAAGTCTTTTTGTTATTGATTCTTTTGTTGTGTCCAGACTGAGCATCTCAACCAAAAACCCTATTTCCCCTTTATTATGTGTTTGCTTCTTATATGATGAATATTTTATACTCCATGGTAAAGGAGTTCTCCAACTACGAGGAAGCTACAATCGAGATGAAGCTACAAAACTGGCAGCAGGATGGTACCATCAAGGGTTTGGTTGTCAAGAACGCCGACCTGGTATCACCTTGCTGTCATGGTTGGTGGTGATCTTTAATGGTCCTTGTAAATAAAATCTTAAGACATGCTATGGTTTGATTGTCAAGAACTTCGACCATGGCATGGTTCAAAAAAAAAGGGGGAAAATAGTAGAAACAAAAAGGCAAGAAACACAAACAAGCAGTTAAGAACATATATACATATACACATATATGCATATAGAAATGAATTAAAAACGCATGAATGCATACGTTTTTTTTTTAAAAAAAAAAAGAAAAAGAAGGGAAATGGGGGTAAATTTGGAAATAATCTTCAGAAAACATGTAAACACAAAATACTGGCCTGATTTACTTCAAATGAGAGGGGCCCTCAAGTAAAAATGTGGAAATTTTGTCTAAAAAAAAAAGAGAAAGAAACTTATGCTTAAGTTCTGTTAGTTTTTTTTTTAAAAAAAAAAAACAACAATAACATGTTAAAGTTTCAAAAGGGGGGGTTTCTTAAAATAAGGAGAAAGATCAAGGGCTATCTGCTAAAACAAAACAACAATAAGTTTTTTTTCTTTTCTTTATGAACTGGTTCTTATAAGATATAAAACATAAGATGGGAGTATTCCACATAAGAAAAAGGGGTAAAAGATATTTTACAAAGGAAAGGGGAAATGTTACATGGGCCTTTTTTCTATCTTATAAAAAAAAAGAGAAGAAACAAAAGGAATTAAGGTTAATTTGTTCCTAAAACTCAAAAGTCATAGCAAAAAAAAAAGAAGAGAGAATGTTTTGAAATATGAAAGAATAACAAATCGTGGCAAAATGGCGTGAAATTGATTTGGTTTGTATATCTCAGAAAGGTAAAGGAGAAGCAAAACTCATTGATAAAGTAAATGACTACTTGATAATATATAAGGGAGACTCAGTTTCTGGAAACCCAAAGCCCCGAATGTTAACCCCAAAAGACAAGAGTCAAAGCACGAAACTCAAGTAGTAAGTATATTATGTCAGTCTTGGTTGGAAGGAAGTCGCTAAGTAGCACCATAAATATCCGGCCTGAAGATGGGCAACAAGGTTTGGTGTCGAGCTTGTGTACCGTGAATCAAAACCTGATTGACCATCATGATTACCTGACAAACCAATTGGCTTCTTGACGCTGGCCAACAATGTACCAACACCATATGGTATACCCTAATTAAACTCCCAGGCCAGTAAATCAAAATTGTAAAAAAAAAATCCCAAACCGGACTAAACCTATGTACCATCTCAAAATTAACCAAAAAAATAAGTGTTACCTATTCAATCTAAGTCATCACTAGTCTTGCGGAGATGCCTCAACAACAGCCAAGTCATCCATTTTTGGTCAAATGTCGCCTATGACTCTCAATTGCTGCCTCACCTCAACGATAACAAGGAAAAGAGAAGGAAAAGTGTCCTTTGCAGTGACTAAGAGAGGCCAAATTGGAGGCACTAAACGAGGAAGGAAGGGCCCATGATGCTGACGCTGCCTTCCTTTGTGCAAACCATGCCCTCAGAGCTTGAAATCTCGCCAGACTATCAGAAGGTTGACGAGTCAAACTCTCGTCGGGAGGGACGAAGAGAAAAAGGGGAGAAAGGAGAAAGGTTGACCTGTTTGACCAGCACGGATCTTAATGAAAATGGACGAATGGATTGCAAGATCAACGGCCATAACTTGAAAGCTTAGAGGGACTTGGGGCATCCTGAGCCGGCTGACAGACAGTGGGCCCATGAATCGGATATGGATTAAACTCAAACTCGCATGGTTCACGGGCCTGGGTGCGAACCATGCGACCCAGTCGCCTCAACCCAGTACTCGCCTCTGATCCTTTGTGGCACACAGCATATGTCTATCCCCTGATGACAAAACACACACAGCAAAGTTCAGCCAATCAGAGAATTCTGTGAAGCAGGAAGTTTCAAAAATACATTAAAAATAGCTAGATTATCAGAAAAATTCTCATAAAACATCAAAAATGTCAAGAAAAATATGAGGAATATTTCGATGTATTATGTTATGATAAAACATCAGGGTACAAAATATTTTAAAATTAATAAGTTTAAGGGATAACCATAAATAAAAAAAAAACATAAATACATAATCGTAAGAATAATAATAATGATGAATTTATATTTATATGGTAAAAAAAAAGGGAAAAGGAAATAAAAATAAAAAAAAATCATTTTGAACATTTTATGTTCTGGACGGCAGGTACATTTGAACAGATTATGTTCTGGACAGCAGGTATGTTTGAACATTTTATGTTCTGGACAGCAGGTGCATCTGACATTCCTTGTTCTAAACAACAAGCATTATAATTTGCAAACAAAATTGAAATCACCAAGAAGGTCAAAAATAGAAATTTAAAAGTACAAATTTAAAAATCCAAACTCAAAATTCCAACCAAACACTGAAAATCTAAAACTCAAAAGTCACAACTAAGAAGTCCAACTCAAAGTCCAGAATGCCAAAATGCAAAAGTTCAAACTCTAAACCAAGCCCGAAAATGTCAAGAACTAAAAGTCAAACTCAAAAGTCAAAATCCAAAAGTGCTAACTTAAAAGCGCAAAACTTAAAAGCCGAATTCAAGAGTCCAAAATTCTAAAGTGCAAATAAAAAAAAATCCAAACCTGAAAATGACACAAAGTCTAAGAATGACACAAAGTCTAAATGACACAAAGTCTGAAAATGACACAAAGTTTGAATGACACAAAATCTAAAAGTGACACAAAGTCAAAACGGCACAAAGCCTAAAAGTGACTCAAAAGACACAAAGTCCGAAGCGACATAAAGTCTTAAAAGTCAAAAGTTCGTCCCTTCAAGACTGCATCGCGTTTCGCCTTGAAGGAGACACCCTCCTGATATTCAGATTGAGATAAAGGAAAATTCAATTCTGAATTATCACTGAAGTTCCTGTCAAGAGAAGGCATAGCGCATCTGTACTCGCGACTTGAACGAAAATCCCAAAAATCCCTAAATTCCTCAAAACGATTGAGAACTGACCTAGAATACCTTATTTTCTAGCGTTGGACTCAAATCTAACAGCCTGTTTCTACAAGTTCACAGCATGTTTGACCAGAAGCAGACTGAAATCAGATGCCCAGGTGACCAGAAGAAAAGTCAATCAGTGGCCATCATCCAAGTTCCTGTCAAGAGAAGGCATAGCGCATCTGTACTCAAGACTTGAACGAAATCCCAAAGTCTCTAAACCTCCAAACGATTGAGGATCGATCTAGGATACTAAATTTCCTAGTATCGAACTCAAAAAATCTCTGTAACGGCACTAAGCCGGACACAGCAAAGTAAAAGCAACCTAAATGTCTTAAAATGTGAAATAAAGAACTAAACCACGTCATTCATGTTTGAATGGCTCTGTTAAAACAGCTGCCTTTCTGCATTGTTTTCTTCTACTATGAAACCCCCTATCAAGACACGAGACACTATCCTTTTTATTTAAAATGGACTTCAGCCACCTATGACATCTAAACTTTGATTATCCCGATCTAGAGGTGCTCTTAGCTCAGTTCGTAACTGAGTCCGGAGGTAATTAACAGTAGGGGCTTGCGCCTACTGGAAAAAAAAGGACCTACGACAAACAATCAACTCTCGAGGTACTTAGAACCGCATTAGTGCCCTTCGCTCGTTTGGAATGGGTAGTAACGACGGGTCTCAAGATGCTCGAGGGGTATCTGATCCGCATTTTCTTCGCCCCATAGAGGACTATCTGATCTTCCGTGGTCGGACTGAAAAAGTGCGAGACAGGTTCTGGCACGCCCGGTGGGACTTTTTTCTCCTCTCATCAGGGCATAATCAAAGTTTAAATGTATAGGTGGAATTAAGTCCATAATATTCAAAGAAAAATACTAATGATTGACTCTGAGTTCTCTCCATTGCAGGAATCATGTTCACCTGGAGTCAAATCGTGAAGGGCGAACGTCTTCGCCACAAGAAGGCAGCAGCAACCGGGACTCTCTATGTGCCCGTTCAAGCTGTCGTGCAAATCTCTCCCGTGATGCTTACTGGTGAAGCATCAGTGAAGGTCTCTGGAAAGCCTGCCCTTAACCCCAAAAAGGGTCGGGCGGCGAACACCCATGTCAAGGGGGCAACAGCCCCAAAACTCAAAAAACAGAAGAGGACTAGGATCTCGAGGGCCCAAGCTCTCCACCTGGTCCAGCAACCCGATACTGTCACTGACCTGTCGCTCAGCAACACCTTCGCCCCTCTGCACGTGCTCAAAAAGGGAGGAGAAGTGATGCGCCTCAGAGAGGATTGGGAGCTCCCCATGTACGCCCCAGTCTCCGAGACCAAGAAAGTGACCCACCCAAAACACAAGGCAGTGGAGGCCATTCATGCAGCCTTCAAGATTGTCAAAAGATCCCGCAAGTCCCGCAGGATCGTCACTGCGATCCCTGCCAACCCCAACAAGCCATCCATCAAGGACAGGCTCAAGTTCCCGGCGCACCAAAGACTCCGCTTTCCCTACCGCGAGGATAACCGACAGGGAGACGCGGACTATAGTGCGTCCGAAAAAAGGACTGTGGCCCACCCGCCTTCAGTCTTCGACCGGCTTACCTTTCCATCACTCCAACCCAACGCCCGCTCAATGAAGGCCAAAGGAAAAGTGAAGAAGGTCTGGAAGCCCAAGCAACCGGAACCTAGTGTTTACCAAAAACCCGCCGGGTCAAACCCGCCCCGTCCCAAACCCGCCCCATGGACCGGACCGTCCCGGACCGTCCATGGACCGTGATGGGTCGAAGGGTTAGATCGGGGCGGGTCTATGGCGGATTTGGGCCGCCCTTTCTAAAAAAACCCGCGTTAACCCGCCCCGTCTTAACCCGTGGACCGGACCGCCCCGCCCCGTCAACCCGTCTTAAACCCGTGCAATGTTATTATTTTATTTTATAACTCCGCCTATGTTATTATTTTATAAAATAATTTAATAGCATAGCCGGTCCCAAACCCGAAAAAAAAGAGGAATGTAACTTTATATAATTATATTCAATTTTTTTCATTTAAGAAAATAAAAGAAAAACGTAAAAGTGAAATATAAAAATAATTTACAAAAAATAAAAAAACAGAAAACAATATTGAAAAAAAGAAAAAATATTGAAAAAAAAACAGAAAAGAGAAAAACAACAAAAAAAATTTTATAGTGATTATTATAGTATATAATATATATGTAGTTTATATGTATACTAACGAAAAATTAAAAAAAATAATATAGTAATAAAATAAATAAAAACCGACGGACCGGATCGGACCGGACCGTCATAACCCGTGCGGGTTACATGGGGCGGGTTTAAGAAGGGTTAGGGTCAAGATTTCTAGAATGGACCGTCCTAACCCGCCCCGTCTTAACCCGTGGACCGTCCTAACCCGCCCCGTCCTAACCCGTGGACCGTCGCGGGTTGGACCGCCTCGACCCGCCCCGCCCCGTTTGGTAAACCCTACCGGAACCCATCCCCGCTCCCAAGCAAAATACAGGGGGCACCAAGCGGTGGGTCCAAAAAGAAAAAGATACCTCTCTGGCTGGCCAGGTGGCGAGTCAGATGATGAAAAATAAAACCAAAAAGAAATATGTAATGAGGAAAAGGCGGAATGCTGATTCTGCCTCAGTATATCATGTGTCAATTGATGGTAATGACGATGATGACGAGGAAGCGGCGGAAGTCCGTATGGTCGGGACAGGTTCCCAGGAACCGCCTCACTCCGAAAGTGTCCCCGTGGAAACACGAGGACAGAAAGGAAAAGCTTCGGCATCTAAACCTCCCAAACGGGTAGGGCGGCCCAGGAACCGCAGCCCGGTAGTGGAGGAAATTGTCCAACAAACCACTGATAACATCGCAAGTGATGAAGAGGATCCAAATCCAGACCATGGAAGTTCCTCTGAGGATGTTGATGAGGAAATTGAAATCCTCGAGGAAATATCTGACGAGATGGCCCAGCTTCGCAAGGAGTTGGAAGAGAAAACAAAACAACTTGAGCAACTCCGAGTGGAGAACGCTCGGGTAACCGCGGCTTGTGCCGCAGCCCAAAAACACCTAACCAAAAAAGGGGTACGACCAAGTAGTGTCGTCTTAAACAGTGATATACCTGATTCAACCGATACCAAGGAAATGGCTCCTAAACCAAAATCCAAAAACAAAAAGAAAACCAAGAAATCCCACTCCAAAATAGTTCGAGAAAGAGATAGCAGCTCCAGTGAAACCTCTGAAGAGGAGTTGCTTGAAAGAAAGGAAACTAACGTCATTGACCCTGAGGCCATAATGGAGAAAATGCAAAGGGCCATGGATCAAAAACTGCAATCTCTCGGGATTGGGGGCACTCAACTGCCCGTCAATTTCACAGGCCGACCTTACCCCGCAAGGTTCGACCAGCTGGATTACCCGAAGGGACATATAGTGCCGAAATTCAAGGTGTTTGATGGGGTTGGAAACAAAATCACCCCGAGTCAACATCTGTCACACTTTATAACCTCCTGTGGAAACACTGCTCGAAGGGAGGAATGGCTACTAAGGCAATTTTCACAAAGTCTGTCTGGAGTAGCATTCGACTGGTATGCCTCTCTCGAGGCAGACAGTATCAAAAGCTGGAAAGAAATGGCAAATGCCTTTTGTGCAAGGTTCAGGACGACTCCGCATCGGGTCTCTGTTACCAACCTAGTCAATGCCAGACAAAAACAAGGCGAGTCTGTCTCTGACTACGTGTCAAGGTGGGAAACCATGTACACAGGATGCCAGTCCAACATAAGTGAATCTGAGGCGGTGCGCATGCTTCTGAACAGCATCCATGCACCGATGAAAGTATGGATGGTGGGACACAATGTCACCACCTTTGAACATTTGGTAACCATGGTTGCTCGATACGAGGAAGTGGAGTCTGAAATGAACCAGCTGTACCATTCCGCTAAGGAAAAAGACAAAGAAAAGGGAAAGAAGCTGGAAATCAAAACAACAAAGGCAGTCAAAGCCGTCACTAACCAGGCTGAAGGCACTGGTAGTACCCAATGGGGAAAGAATGGCGAGACGAAGGATGGAAATCCACAGTCCAGGGCTCAAAGGCCAACACTCAGGGAGTTGAAAAGCAAGCCCTACTCATTCAAAAAAGAGAAAACTCTGAAGCTGTTTAAACAAGCTATGGAAGTTCTCGAGGTTCGATTGCCCCAATGCAAAAGGCCCGAGGAAGAAGACAAAGTGAACCACCCCAACTACTGTGTGTATCACAGAGTTTTGGGTCATAACATAGAGGATTGCTATGTCTTTAAGGATTGGCTCGAACAGAAAATCCAAGAAGGAGCAATCTCTCTCCATGATGACGCCAGGCAGGAGCCAGCTCCCCATGCCATCTCAAGCGGAGCCCCAAGTGCCAGCTCTCGTCGTGTCTCGGTCACTACTGACGGAAAACCGCCCACAACATGGAGCGTATATTTGAGCAAAAACACCAGAAAGAAGTTGAGAGCCTTGCAGGCCGAACCTCAACTCAGATGGAAAAGCCCTATCATGCCAGTAGTCCCAAAGAGACTCAAACCAACAAAAACACAACCGAAACCAATGACCCGTGACGCAAGAACGGGTAATGTGAGATCTAGACAGGCGTTCTGGAAGAAAACCTCTCCCGAAACCATCGAAGATCCCTATGTTCAAGAAAAACCAACACAAGCAACCCTCGCTGATTTCATCTCCCCCAAGGTCGCTGCTCAAATTAGCGGACAAGTGTGGCAGGAGTTGAAAGGCGAAGGAAAAGAAAAGAAAGAAGAGGAGTTCTGGACAGCAGCGTGCCACTGCGTCTCAGGTAATGAGGAAGAACATGAAGAATCCTCTAACCAACAGGAGCCGGTACAAGCAGATACCAGACCTCCCGAAACCTCAACAACAAATGAACAAAACCCTGCTGAGTCGTCATCCGGCTCAGTCCCAACCCAACATACCTGGTCGACGGTCACTGTTCAACCCATGACCCAATCAGGAAAGAAAAAGAAAGAGACTCTTGAAATAAAGAAATTGGATAAGGCCCTGATCCGCAAAGGAAAGAGGCCGGACCGAATGACCCTGCCATTCAAGATCAATGGCCAAGATCGCAAAGTGTTCGTAGACATTCATGATGAATGTCTAGATTCAGAAGGTATCCCAAGCCTAAAGAATCTGGGGTTCAACCCTGTTATACCAAAGAAAAAAAGAGAATCTGGAATTCCACCAGAAACCATTGCAATACTAGCAGAGCATGTGTCTGAACTGATGAAACAAACCATTGCTGTGACTAGTTTCGTAAGAAACCAAGTAAACAAAGAGGCTTCCACCTCTACCAATACCCAAAATGCCCAAGACATTCCTGGTTTCACTGACGAGGAATATGAATGGTCTGATCCGGACCCCCCTAGCCAAGACGAAAGCTACGATTTTGGTAGCAACTTCGACAGTGATGAAGAAAGAGGAGGTGGTGACCCTGGTGGAATTTCCTGCAACGCCATATCAACATCAGCAATAAATGCACACCCGGAGGATAACTCGGGAGAAAAAGAAGAAAAACTCACCAAAGAAGAGGAAATGGAAATGATTGCGCAAATAGAGGAGGCTACACAGGCCGTTCTCTCTTCCGCAGTCATAAACCAAAACTCACAAGAGGATGATGATGCCTTCTACAAGGAGCTGGGGGAGTGCCAACCTGCCAGTTACAGAAGGATAAAAATATACATGAAAGCAAGGGAGCAATGGAGAAACCTCTCCTACTGGTGCGGTCAAACCAACCTTCATCCCATCCTAGAGGCAGAAATCGCCTTGAACCCGGCCTGGTGGATCCAAGAGCTTATGCATGGCGATGATGTGGACCAATTGCTAGCATCATGGCTGGCAAATAGGTTCTGGACCAAGGAAACACCTCTTAACATCCCTAAACAAAAAGACTATGAGCCCACAGAACACTACAGATACCTGAGTGATGCCGGGGAATCAGAAGAAGAAGCCGAAGAAGAAGGCGATGATTCGCTACCGCATATCTCTTTTAATGCTCTGGCAGAGTATGTGGACTTCTTGATGCAACTAAAAATTCAAGAGCCTGACTTGTTCCAACAGGAATTAAGGGTTGACGAGGAGATAGAAAACATGTCAGACTCCGATACCTATGAACAACAAATTGAAAATATGGCCATAAAGAAAGCCGCAGTGGATATCGTGGTGCAAAATGGATGGGACGAGAAAGACCCAGACCCAAACCACCCTACAGATTTTGAAATCATGCGTGCGCAGTTGACAAACACGGAGGATTCACACCTCTGGGAGAACATCGAGGTTACTGAAACTGACCTCGCGGAATATGAAAACAACATGGGTAACCAAGCCCACCTCAACCAAAACAACCAAACTTTCCTGGCTGAGGAGGGCCAGGTTGATGAATTCTCCCAATACTTGAGGAACCTGAGAGTCTCAGACCCAGTTGGCTATCATGATGTGCTGGACTCTGAAAACCCTCAACAATATCGGGGATATGAAAGGCAAGCCATAACCAGGACTGTAAGGAAAATAGCTGATGAGACGGGGCGCGAGGAAGGAGAAACCCCACCAAGAACCACTCGACGCCGTAGATCTAGGAGGATTCGGCGCCCCAGGCATACATCAGGTCCCAGGGCCGAGGTGACATTCCCCACCCAAACAATTGAGACTTCCAATCAGGTCGATACCACTCAGGGTGAGCCATCCCAGCAAGCCCCCGAGGAAGAAGAATACAATGAACATGACAGCCTGGTAGAATGGTATGTGTCCGAGCTCAGGGAACTGAGAATCACAGACCCAAGGGCCTTTCGCCGAGCTACACACCCCAAAGATCCAGACTTTACGGAGGAATTTGAAAGAGAAGCCATAGCAACCGTCCTAAAAGAGGTTAACAAAGGCAAAACTCCCCGGTGTTCTGACTCTGAGGGTAGCGGAGGTTCTCCGCGATTCTTCTTCTGTGGAAAAACATCTGATGGAAACGCCCAAAATAGCGAATCCGATAGCAATGAAGAAGAGACAGAAAGGGAGCCTGAGGTGGAATCTGACCATGAAGAACCTCAACCAAGCACCCTCCAAGGAAGTTCAATCCTGATGGCATCTGGGTCTGGTCCGCCAGCCGATATAACTTCAGCTTTTGAAGGGTTGAATATCTCACAAGCAACCAGGATCCTCTCATACATGGAACACCTGAGACGGGAAGACCCTGCATTCCTAAACTTTATAGCTCAGCACGCTGAGATGCTACAACAACCAGGAGCCAGTTATGAAAGGCTCAGGAGAACCCATCCACGGGAAACCGCCCGTTTTCGGGCACAAATAGAAAGGTTATATAAGATCTCAAATGACATTGACAATGATAGCGGCGATGATGACGGCTCCGATGCTGGAAACTGCCGTTACATCAGCGGTTCAGGGTCTGATGACTCTGAGTCCGAAAATTATGATCACCGTTCCGCCCGAATTGCAGCTTGGACGGATGACGATGAACCTTCCTTAAAACCATGTAATAAAAGAAGACAACAAGGAAGAAATGCTCGCATAACTGTCCGGCCTCAACCCGAATGGGATGACAATGCGCGACATGAGCTGGAACAAGCCATCGCGGAAACCGAGGCCATGACAACCAGCGAACTCATGAGAAACTTAAGGGTAAATAGTGATGATGATACTTATTGTCCCACCAAGGATGATGAGGAAGAAGTCAAAAGCCCTAAAGCCCTTAGAGTATACCAAAGAAGAAAGAAACCAGAAAATGAAAAGGAAATAATAACCTATCAAAGGAGAAACAAAGGGACCAATAAAGGAAAGAAAAGGTTGCTCAAAGGCGAATCCTCTCGTGATGACGCCACCTGCCACCGAGTTGGCCACCATGACTCCGACAAAGGCGAGTCCTCTGAGGTGCCACAGCCACAGGTCGAAACCACAGAAGAAAACCAAACCGACCCAGAAGAGATGGCATACGACTATGAAATCGTGCTAGATCCTGCTGAACAAATGGATCCTGCCGACCTGCAAGGACGGCAGCCGAGAATGGTAAATCTGGATATCCATATCCCTAACATCCCGGGCCAGCCTGACCTTACTCTCGAGGAGTTGGGGGAAATAGTGCGGCAAATGGTCAACCAGATCTGGGAGGCCGCGTCTACCGAACAGGGATGTGAAGAAGATGAATCTGCTGAGCTAGAGATGGAGGAAAACGCCAGCACTGAACAGGGGGCAGCCGTTACCTCTACTCAAAACCAAGCTGAAAACACCGCCCCTTCAAATCAAAACCAAGAAGAAAACCAAAACCAAAACTCTGAATTATGCCAAGGTACTTCTGAAAATTGTCGGACAATAACTGTGAGTGAGTCCGACACAGATAGCGAAGAGGAGGAATCCCCAACAACCCAAGGCGACAGCTCACAAAGTAAACCAAAACTCACTCAAAAGAAAATAGCCAAGCCAAAAGAAAGCCCGCTTAAATCACGCGCGGCGCACAGCTCAAGGGAAACGGCTCAAGAAGTCACAACGGATGGCCCCGCTCACCGCACGAGGTCAAAGCAAGCACAGCCAAGCACCGCTTTAGACAGGGGGCAAGCCCAACAACCATCAAAAGAAGATAGCGCTGCCTTCACTTCAAGGGAAAAGCGTCAACTCCTAATAGACCTGGATTTCTGCACAAATGCTCTGAGAAGAATGACCAGGCAAAACATTGAGATACAAACCTTAGTCGAAACCCTGATAGCTAGGCTAAAGACTGAGCGAAAGGAAAGAATCTCGATAGAGGCGGAACTCAAAGCATTGAAGGACCGCGCCCAGAAACAGGGGGCAGGTCAGAAAAAGGCCATGAAGCCTGGCCGTGCTACCTCATGCAACTCAGGAAGCCTCCCACAGAGAAGGAGAGAGGCCGGCATTGTCATCCAAGAGGGACAAAGACCAAAACCCAAAACTAACCATCCCCCAGGAAAAGGGAAAGGGAAAGCCAATGCAGAAAACCATCCCCACAAACCAAAACACCTCTGGTCCCGTGATAACCCGTTCGGGGGGCCTGAAACAGGCTGGCAAGAAAGAGGTGAGAGCTCACGTACGCGGGTGTGCCCTCCCCTGAGGGATGGGTCTGGCCATTTGAGACACAGAAATGCCGAAACCAATTCAACCCAACAAATAAAAAATAGACAAAACCACGCAGGGCAATACCATATGAAAATGAAATTGGTTAAGCTCGATGACGCTTTCCCTTGCAACAAATTACCACATAAAATCAAGATAACAGGGAAACTGAAACCAAAACATGGAGGTTCCGATGGGCACTTCAGACACAGGAACCGTGTAAACCCTAGGGAAATGCCAGAAGCTGAAAATGGGGCACTTCGGGCGCAAACCATAAACAGACAGCAAAAACCACATAAAGCAAAGAAAGGAAATGATGCAGGAAGAAAGGTGTACTGCCGATACCACCAAGTCTGGGGGCACTCCAGAGAGGAATGCCTGACATGGTCTTGGAATGACAATGACCCGTCAGATGAAGAAACGGAGGACGAAGTGTGCCACGCCATAACCCAGGGTACAAACTCTCAAACCTCTGACGAGGAAACTGCCTCTGAATATGAACATGATACTGAAGGGGAACTACAGTACAGTAGCCCAGAAGAGGAGCCTGTTGTGCTGGCAATTAACTCCGCTGCAGTCAGACCACTGGGGAGTGATACTGACCAAAGCGAAACGGAGGAAAGAGAAATCAAACCACCACCAAAACCAAACAAGGTGTCCAACCTAATCCGACAGGTCTCTACTAGAATCCGGCCAAACATGAAAAACCACTGCAATGTTAGTCTGAGATCGGGCACTAGGATACCTGAGAGACAACCTCCCAGGGAAACGACCAACAATGAAATAAGAAACAGAAATAATACAACAGCAGAAAGCGAAACAAGGTCCGATGGCAGACCTAAAATGTCCGTGGGAGATTACAATGTGGTCGCTCATTTGCGGAAAATCCCCTCACTGCTCAGTGTCTTTGATGCTTTGATGGTATCTCAGGAGCTGCGTGATGCCTTAATCTATGCGCTGCAAAACCCTGCCAGCTTCCAGGCCTATCTTGCCCAAGAAATCCGCGAGGAGGTGGCACAGATCGACCAGGAACCATACATTACCTTCACAGATGAGGACCTAATGGCAGGCACGGCCGATCACAATCGACCCCTATACACCACAGGCACCATCTATGGCAGGAAAATCAACAAAGTCCTCGTTGATCCTGGATCCTCAATCAGCATCATGCCATTAAAAACGCTGGTACAGCTATCGCTCAGCATCAAAGAAACAAAGAAAGATAAAATCCGGATCCATGGGTTTAACCACCAATATCAAAAGGCTCTTGGTTCCACAGTGATCGACATTACCTTTGGGGACCTGGTCACTCCGGTCAAATTCTTTATCATCGAAGCTGATACAACATACAAGGCACTGTTGGGGAGACCATGGCTCCACGCCAATGGATTGGTTCCCTCTACCCTGCACCAGTGCATTAAGTATGTCAAAGACGGAAAACAATATGTGATTAAAGGAGATGATCAGCCATTTGAGGCACACGAAGCCGAATTGGATGATGCTAAATACTACAAACCCAAGTCTGGAAAGGGGGCAGCCACCAAACAAGAAAAGCCCTCTCCTGAAACTGTGAAGGAAGCAGTCAAAAATGCTGTGCTCAAAGCGGCTATAAAATCACAAATGCTCTTGGGTAGTGATAGTGAGACGGGATCGTCGGAAGGCACGGCCGAGGACATTAACTTACCCACTCGAATGCAACCAAATTATTCCAGTGAGGGTGAGGAACAAAATACTCTGTCCATAGAAATCCTACCCCTAGAACACTATAAAGACCTAACACCTCGGGAAAGTGAAGAAGTCATCCCGTTCAAAACCTTCACTGTCCCACCCAAAAGAGAAGAGCTTGAAACAGGGCACGTTGTTCATCCCAGTATACAATTTGTCAAAATGGGAGAAATCGAACCTCAAAATGAAGAGTCAAACTCCGAAAACTGGGAACAATGGCTTGTAGAGGAAACCAGGAAGACGGGGATTCCCCCTCAGCTTCAAGACACCACCAGCACACGGTTGGTTGAATTGTTCCGTAAAGCACAATGCCTAGAGCCCATTCCCGAAAAGCGAGCAAGAATGTTCCGAGACATGTGGAATGGCTACTCTAATGAAGTCGTAAAACTCAATGGGAAGATTGCTAACACAAGGGGCCTAGGATTTAAAACTCAAACCAAGGACTCAGGGTCAAATATTCCTCAAAGACCACGACAGCGCTCTTGCCACCGCATAACAATCACTGAAATCAAGGAGAGCGAAACAACCTCGGATGGAGGGGAACCTCCAGAAACAGAACAATTCATCCTAGCAGCCAAAAATGCACCAAAGGAGCTAGAAGAAGGTGGTCAAAATACCATCGATAAATTGAAAGAAATCAACCTAGGAACAAAGGAAAACCCGAAGCCTACATTCATTAGCACCTCCCTCCCTCAGGAGATGCAAGATGAATTGACCAAATTGCTAAGCGAATACCAAGATTGCTTCGCATGGAGCTACAGTGAAATGCCCGGGCTAGATCCAGCAATAGCAGTCCACAAACTCAAAATTGACAAAGAACTCAAGCCAGTCAAACAAGGACCCCGGAGAATGAGGGTTGAGTTAGAAGAAAAGGTGACAGCCGAAGTCAAAAAGCTCATCAGTGCTGGATTCATAAGGGAAGAAGAAACGCCCGACTGGGTGGCTAACATTGTCCCAGTGAAGAAAAAGAATGGACAAATCAGAGTCTGTGTCGATTTCAGGGATTTAAACAAGGCTTGCCCTAAAGATGACTTCCCTCTGCCAGTGACAGAAATCATAATAGACCACACCTCGTCCCACGGGATATATTCCTTTGTAGACGGATACTCAGGATACAACCAAATCAAAATGGATGAGAGTGACCAAAAGCACACTGCCTTCCGTACCCCAATTGGTATTTACTGCTATAAAGTCATGCCTTTCGGCCTCAAAAATGCAGGAGCCACATACCAAAGAGCCATGACCAAAATCTTTGACGACCTCATACACAAGGTGGTAGAATGCTATGTAGACGACCTTGTTGTGAAGTCCCATACCCATGAACAACACTTAGAGAACCTGAGGCTGATGTTTGAGCGGTTGAGACAACACACTCTGAAACTCAACCCCCTGAAATGCGCCTTCATGGTGTCATCAGGAAAATTTCTAGGCTTCGTGGTGCGGCACCGAGGCATTGAAATTGATCCTGATAAAATCAAAGCCATCCAAGAACTGTCCCCTCCACGGACACTCAAACAACTCCGGTCTCTCCAAGGGCGCTTGGCGTATATTAGGAGATTCATAGCCAACCTGTCAGGCAAAATCAAGCCTTTTACCAGGCTCACCAAGAAGGATGTCCCCTTTAAATGGGACGAAGAATGCCAGAAATCTTTCGATGACATTAAACAATACCTGCAAAAACCCCCTGTATTGGCGGCACCCATCCAGGGAAAACCTCTCATTCTCTATACCACCGCTTTGGACGAATCTCTGGGGGCATTACTTGCCCAAGAAAATGAACAAGGAAAAGAAAATGCCCTGTATTACCTCAGCAGAATGCTCGTGGGGGCAGAACATGCATACACGCCAATCGAAAAGCATTGCCTAGCCTTAATCTTTGCGGTAAAAAAGCTTAGGCATTACATGTTGGCCCACAAAGTCACACTAATCTCCAAAACTGACCCATTGAAATACCTCATGACCCGACCTATGCTTACTGGAAGGCTGGCAAGGTGGGCTGTGGCTCTAATGGAATTCGATATAACATATGCGCCCCAAAAGGCTATCAAAGGGCAAGCGCTAGCTGACTTCCTAGCCGCCCATCCCATACCTGATGATTCCCCGCTAGCGTGCGACTTCCCTGATGAGGAGGCTATGCAGGTAGAGGAAAATGAAACTTGCTGGAAGCTATACTTCGATGGATCTTCCTCCATTCGACCAGCAGTCAAACCAAACTTACCAAAACGACAAGCAGGTGTAGGGCTGGTGTTTGTCACCCCAGAGAAAGGCATTCTCCGGCATGCTCTGAGTCTGACCGAGCCATGCACAAACAATGAAGCTGAATATGAGGCCCTGATAGCTGGACTTGAAATTGCTCTTCAAATGGGTATTGAGCAGTTGGAAGTCTATGGAGATTCTCAGCTCATCCTGAGTCAGATCGAAGGCCTCTTCAAAATAAGAAAACCAGAATTGATCAAATACCATGAAAAGGCCCTTGAGTTGATGGCCAAATTTACATATATTACCTTCCAGAAAGTCCCAAGGTCTCTGAATGGCAAAGCCGATGCACTGGCTAGATTGGCTAATGAACTCAGTGACCCGAATCAGGAAGAAATCCAAGTCCTAGTTCACCGCAGGAGATCCTTGTCCCCTTGCTTCCCAAAAGAAAGAAACGAGGAGGAAGAAACCCTGTTTACTGACATCCAAACACTCGAAAGAGAACATGAAAAAGAATGGAGGGAAATCACGCAAGTCATGATAGTCGAGGGTTCGAACCAAGAGGACTGGAGACAACCCTTTCTCGACTACTTCCAACAAGGAAAATTACCTCTGAACAGGACCATTAGGGAACAAATCAGAAAAAGGGCCCTAAGGTTTGTATATGTGAACAGCACACTCTATTGGAGATCCTACGAAGGATCATGGCTTAGATGCATATCGAAAACCGAAGCCAACCAAGTTATGCAAGAAATTCACTCGGGAGTATGCGGAGCCCATCAATCGGGCTCTCGGATGCGAGTACAAATCAAACTAATGGGCTACTACTGGCCCACCATGATCAATGACTGCGAAAACTTCTCCAGACAATGCCACATGTGCCAAATTCATGGAGATTTCATACACCAACACCCAAATGCGCTACATCCAACCGTGGTATCATGGCCCTTCGAGATGTGGGGAACAGATATCATAGGTCCCATTGACCCACTAGCCTCAAATGGACACCGCTTTATATTGGCCGCTACGGATTACTTTTCCAAATGGGCCGAAGCCAGGTCATACCGTGAAATTAAGGCCTCTGATGTGGTCAGGTTCTTCACCACTCAAGTGCTTTATAGATATGGAAATCCAAGGAAAATAATCTCTGACAATGGGACGGCCTTCAAGAATGCCAAAATTGATGCCTTCGCCGATAAACACAAAATTGAATGGAGATATTCCTCTGTCTACAACCCAAGAGCCAATGGACTAGCGGAAGCCTTCAACAAAACATTGATCAAGATCCTTCGTAAAACCATCGGAGATAATCAGAGAAATTGGCATGAGAAACTGCATGAGGCGTTGTGGGCATACCGCATCACTCATAAAACAGCAACCCAAGCCACACCCTATTCTTTAGTGTATGGGGCAGAAGCAGTCCTACCAATCGAAGTGGAACTCCCGTCACTGAGAGTAGCTATGGCAGCACAAATCCCTCTGACTAAACAAACGCAACTGAGGTTGCAAGAGTTGGACGGAATGGATGAAAAGAGACTGGCAGCTCAACAAAACTTGGAGTTATATCAAGCCAGAATGACGTGAGCTTATGAAAAGCTATCAAGACCCAGAACGTTCAAGAAAGGAGAACTAGTGTTGGTTTTGAGGCGACCAATCCTCGGCCGACACCATGGTCCCAAGTTTGCACCAAATTGAGAAGGCCCCTATGTCATAGAACAGGCATATGAAGGTGGAGCCTACTTACTCGCAGACTCAAATGGAAAACATCATGTCTCCTCCATAAATGGGAGATACCTGAAGAAATATTATGGACAAAACTACCCCAACATTTCCGCAACCCACCAAAGCCAAAGGAAGAGCGACCAACAAACCGACTGGGCAGACAATTGCGAGGCGGTCAACCACCTCTTCACTTAGGTAAAAAATCTCTCACGTCCCACCGGGTCAAGGCTCGACAGGTGCTCCGTTCCTTTGAACACTATGGGGTATCCCTGAGCCAAAACCCTAAAGTAATAAATTAACCTTTAAATAAAATAAACCCTTCAAAATTTTCTAAAATGACCCTAAGTCGAAATCCTAAATGAAATCCAAGTTCAACAAAAAATACGTCTTATTCCAAAATATAAAAGCACATGACCAAAAGAAACTAGACCAAGCTAAAATATAGCTCAAATAAAAGGTTAAAGCCAAATCTCCCTAAATATTCTCAAATCCCTAAATAAAAAGGCAAATTTCAAAGTCCAAAATCCGAAACTTCTAAAAATATATACAAAATGTCCTATCCCACCGGGCCAAGGTAAAAGGAGCGTTCTGTCCTTATGGGCATTCATAGAACATTTCCTTTACAAATGGCCTACACCCCAAAATACGACCCTAAAAAGTCTTGTGCTTTGTCCTTTAAATAAAGTACAAGGTGCCTGTTCATCTCACCAAATTAAAGGATGAACAAAAGTTCCGTGTCTTGAACTCTAAATTAAGACACAATGCGGTGATCTGTCCATCACACCTACCCAAAAAAGATGGCCAAAGTCTTGTGCTTTGTCCTTTAAACAAAATACTAGGTGCCTGTTCATCTCACCGAACTAAAGGATGAACAAAAGTTCTGTGTCTTGAACTCTAAATTAAGACACAAACGGTGAAACTTACCATGGGATTAGTCAAAACCACGTCCTCAATAGATACAAGATTGAAAAGACAATCTGTCTACTCAAGATGTAATTCTTGCCGAAACCTACCTCAAAAATTTAAGACAAAACCAAACCTGAAAGCCCCTCTGAAAACGGAGAATACCACGGCTGATGTCCGCCAACCATGTCAAGGAATAGGCCTCATAAATCCCAATACCCAGAGGGGCCCATGGTCGTGTTGGGCCTTAAACCACCGACTACGGTATGTTCCTAGCTGCCGTACCCAAAGAGCCAGGAGAAGAAAAAAAACCATCTCACAACATACAAGAAGTGATGTGGAACAAGCAAGTCCCTACGGTATGTTCCTAGCTGCCGTACCCAAAGAGCCAGGAGAAGAAAAAAAACCATCTCACAACATACAAGAAGTGATGTGGAACAAGCAAGTCCCTACGGTATGTTCCTAGCTGCCGTACCCAAAGAGCCAGGAGAAAACCCCATCTCACTACATCAAAAGAGTGATATGGAACAGACAAGTCCCGACGGTACGTCCCTTATCACCGTGCCAAAAACAACCAACAGAAAATGATGCACAAAGTCCCACTGCGTGCCGTGCTCATTGCACGCCGTACCCACTGCGTGCCATACCCAGAATGTCTATTCTACATGTCGGAGCAGCAATATGGAGCAAACAAATCCCACCGGAATGGTCCTAACTACCGAGGCAACAATGTAGAATAGACAAATCCCACCGGTATGTTCCTTGCTGCCGTAACCAAAGAGCAGGGAGAATAACAAAATATCTGTCCCACTAGCGATATCTAAAGTCGCTACCTATGACAATCTAAACCAAATCACTAATAAACCTCAACAGATGTCCGTAAACCAAGATCAACAGACCAAAAGTTATTAGGCTTACAAATTGCCCTAATCAAATCATAAAATCAAAATACCAGACATAAACCATCCAAAATCACCACAGTTTGAACAACAACAAAAAAAGAAGCACGAAATAAAGCAATGAAAACAACGAAACCAAATGATCAAACATCCAAAACTTCCTCATATCGGAGGCACTGGAGGCGCCTGAGCTGCGGCCATCGCCCCTGCAAAGGTCTCTAAGGTGTTATGAATTAACTGAAGCATCGTCTCGACATTCTCCAGTCGCTGATCTAGCTCCTTAAAACGCTGGTCTATGTGTTCCTGGAGTGGAAAAGATTCTTCAATGGCTGAGCCGTCTGGAGAAGGGGGAGAAGCCTCTCTCACCGGACTATACTGATTCACGGCAGCAAACCTATGAAGGATATGACTGTTCACCGGGTAGTTGGGGTCAGGGACCAGAGTGCCATGAACCATCTCCACCCACCCAAAGGAAGTTAAATCTAAGAGCAGGTTGCGCGGGTACAGCATAAGCCGCTCAGTGATTGGATTCCCCCACAACGTCTCAGGCAATGGAATCTGAGCCCGCTCCATCAAGGCCTCGATTAAACTCCCATAAGGCAAATGGCCCTTGGGAAACCTCGTGACATGATGCATGTTTTGGAGGATGAGGCTAGGAAGATTAGCTTTCCCGCGTTTGAGAAGCAATAAGCGAAGGTAGAACAAAGTCCCTGGGCGAGTCAAATCTGATAACTCACCCTGAGGAAAGAGGATGTAGTTGATAACCAAGAAAAATAACCTGATAGGAACATATAAACTTCATGGTCATGAACCTATCCTTCAGAAACAAACAAAAGAAACAAACAAAACAGAAACACACAAATAGCAAAATTACCGATGAAGCGCGGGCAGATGCATAGTAGAGACCAGTTCAGAGCTTGCCTCAGATATGGGTATCTTGAACCACTCGCAGTGGCCCCGGTATGTCCCTTGCTCGCGAGGCCAACTCCCAAAGGCATAAACTGACAAGCCATTTAAAGTATCTGCGGCACCAATCAAGTCAGCCAAATCCTCGACCCCTATGTGAAAGAGCCTGCCGAAAAGATAGGAGGAGGCAGAAGGAATACCATGATGGTCAAAGGTGACGCGGAGATTGGCATACAATAACTTGGTGATATCCGGATGGTAAGGAGTGTCAAGTCTTGACAAGCCGTGAAGGCTCCAGGCATTAAGCCACCCTGTTATTAAATTCATATAAGGGGTGGTGAAACGCCCTTGAGAATAAAAGAAAAAGCAGGCAGAAACTTCACGCCCCCCTTCACCAATGTTACTTTGATAACACTCAAAAGCCTCGTCGTCTCGAAACAGATAACGGTTGCCTGGGTCATATGACCAGTTAGGCTTAGAAGGTGGCGCGCCTTGGACAGAGGAACTACCCTCGTCTCTGGGACGTTTGGGATTCCTTGGATCTATGACGCCAGCCATGGATGAAGTCCGAGAAAGAAAGTTCAGAAAAAGAAAAAAATGATACGAGATATGTACACATAATGCCTTATATATATATAAAGGAATTTAGGGCACCAGAAAGTGTACGTCTTCTCGAATTTACCCATAAATGCAAAAGATCAAGAGGCGTAGCGGTTTGCAAGGAGCATGATCGCTTCGCGATCCAAGGATTTTTAATGAAAAATGATGAGCCCAATGACACCAAAAATATAATATCCATGCCCATAAATCAACTGCAATCAAGAGCCCAACAAAGGTCCAAAACATCACATAATCAGAAAGTCCAGCCGCTACAAAGTCAGGAGTGATCAACTAAAACCAAGTCTAAAACTAAAACCATAACAAAAGAAAAGATACAAAGCGCCAACGCGCTGCATAACTCCTACTCAAAGGAAACCCATCATTAACTCAACCTCTCGAGAAGCGTCCGCCACGAGAGAGGCAAAACAAGGAAGGGCTAGCACTACACCTGCGAGAGCCCTCTCAGAATCATCATCAGAATCAACATCCCACTGATGAGCTGACACCCCAACTATCGGCTCAATCAACACAGTATCTGGCGACAATGGCAGACCCGCCCCACCAGAAGGCGATGACATGGCTAGGGGAGTGGAGTCAATGAGAAGAGCCTCCCACTCGGAGTAATCCAGTAATGCCTCATCAGAAAACTCCGGAACCCTGTCCGACTCAGGGAAAAGAAAATCACGGAGAGTCTGGAAGGCAGGAACGTCTGAGGGGCCCTCTCCTGAATGAAAAAGGAAAGGGTTATGATAAAAAAAATGAATGAAATGTACGTCACGATGACAAAGAAAAATATGAATATATACCTGGACATAAGGTAGAAGCATGATCCAGAATGTCCAGCTCCATGCCCACAACATGGCTCGTCAGCTCATCAACACTCGTGAAACTCTGAAGGGACAACTGGTGTAGATGGCACAAGTCCCGTAAGCCCAAAGCCCAAAACTCAATGCTGAAGGTCATCAGGACATAGGGAAGTCGACCTAAATGAAACATGATAAGGAAAAATATAAGATGAAGCAGAAAAAGAAACTAGGGTAAATATCTCCGCAAAATAAGACGTACCTAGACCTCGAAGCACTGGGAAGATGGCCGGTGTCGAAGCAGTCTCACAGGAAAAGACAGTAACGGCAACAATCGCCATAGAATCATCCGTGACAGGGAAGTCACTCGCCTGGATAAATGGAGCCGGAGAGATCAGCCTGGGGCGCAAAATCTCCTCAAACGGCACGGCGACGGTCTCCACCTCGACCTCCTCCATCTCAATGTCCTCTGTGACAACCGTGGACTCAGCCAGAATGGCGCTACCCCATATACCGGAGCATGCAGTCCCTGAAAAGTAATACCATGACAAGTTTATAATAAATCAAAGTTAGATGGAATGAAGTCAAGAAAAAAAAAATGGAAATAACATACATGAATGTGGTGTAAGGAGAGGAGGTTCCATGGAAAACCCGTCATCTGAAAGACTCCCTCTCGGCCGTCGTCGGAGCTCGTACCGGGTCACCTCTTCCTCTGCCGAAGAGTCTTCACGCTGTCTCTTCAACTGCCCAGCTGCTCCCTCAGTCTGCTCATCAGGGTATTCAGGAGAAGGACAACTTGAAGGGGCCAACTCCTCGTCCTCCGTCAAAGGAAGGAGCCTGTGAACACCTGTAGAACCAAAACCATGACAAACATACATTGATGACAAAATTAAACAGAAAGAAGAAAGATGCAATACCTGAGTAAATAGCCCAGCGTCTATAAGGCTCTGATCCAGGAGCTCGAACAGACTCTCCCTCAACAGGAGAAGAGCCCTCCACCTTGAAATGAAAATGACCAAAATCATATCCACCGAGACCTGTCTTGAAGAACAAATCATCATAAGAGAGAAAGAAAGCAACCAAAAATAATTTAAATAAGAAAGGAAAATAACAAACCAGGGAAATGGCCATCTGAAAGCAGAGGAGGGTCTACATACTCCAAGGGCTTCAAACCAATCGGCACAAAGCCATCGGCCCCAAAAGAGTTCCTTAGAGGCCTACGCTTACTCTGACTCACTGTTCTACCCCTGGGAGAAGAGCGATGTAGGGAATAGACCCTGTCTTTCAAAACCCTCACGTCCACATCATGAGAAGCCTTGACCCATTTTCTGAAATACTGGTCATGATCACCAGTAATCACACCCCTCCGAGTAATGGGAGGCACAATATGTCCAGTGCCGGTACCCAAGCGTACCGCAAACGCGCTGTGAATGGCACAGGAAGCCAAGGAAATCTCAGGGGTAATGGAAAGTGTAAACACTGAAGGAATATCCTGATCATAGCCGAACTGCCAAGCACATCGCTGGGGACTGTAAGTCTCATAAATCACTATATCTCCTATCCTCACCGCTAGACATGCGGGACGGACACTAATGACAAAATCCCTGTCGCGCCTGTGCCGGGAAGAACACAACCTAGGCCGCTCTCCTGGAATACTAGGGGCCGTGTCCACAAGCCTATATTCCTTTCCATTATCCTTAGGCCAATCCTTCACAAATGCCTCAGGACGGTAGTCTGGAATGTGCCTAGAACTCTGAACAAAGTAAAGGTGGGCCACAATCTGGTCAGGCTCGCTTACAGTGCAACCGGCAATATGGATCAATGCAGGCAATGACCGTCTCATACCCGCAGAAGTCACGGGTGTGTAACACTCCTCCCAGTAAACATAAAACCACCCATGGAGAATATGCAGTGGCATCACAGTAGTGTCTCGGGAAGGATCCCTTGAGGAAGTAAGCTCTCTCATGGATTTATAAAGGTTTACCAAGGCAGGAATTGCTAGTGAGACTCGCATACCACGAGCTAATGCATTGGCTACCATAAAGACCCCAAGACGAATGCAACCCGCGGGCTCATAAATCATCAAAAAATAGCACAACCACCAAGCAAGAAAAGCAGTCAAAACTGTTTCATCATCCAGCGAATGGGAGCACAATTCTGTGAATGGCCTACGCTCGGAAGGGAAGTAGGTTTTGTCTGAACCTAACCGAATCGGCTCTAAGGGATCAGCAAAATGTGAGGCGCCACGTGCAGAAACCTTATCGGTAAAATAGCGAACCCAATCCCTTAAAGGAACGTCATGACTTAAACCACGAAGCTTGCGCGTCATGGCAATCTCATAGTAGACCCTGAACACAGTACACAAAGAATCTGGGTGCAGAGGTGACCCGTTGCGATCAGGCCCGTAAAGCTCTATTTCGGGAGGAACCCTCTCCTCATAAACCAATCCCTCTACAGGTATACCCAGCAATAGAGACATCTGCTGAAGATCAATGGTAGCATCGCGATCCTCTAAAGGGAAGGTGTTATGCACATAGTTCCAATTGGTAGCCATGGCTTTGAGAAGGTTGGAGCTCCAGGAATACTCAAACAATGCCAAGGTCACACCCCCAAAAATCTCCACCTTGTTCAACTTTGTCCCCATATTACACAAAACATAACGAGTCCACTCAATCTGTCCTGGGCTCCACTCTAACTCACCCCGAACCCGGAGTCGACCAGATGACCAGGGAACGACACGACCCTCCATCATTTCCATACCCAGCAAATGAAAATCTGAAGAGAAAGTAGTACGACCAGTAGGGCTCAGGAAAATACCTTCAAAACCGCGAGAAGGAGGCCCGCGTCTGGACTGACCAACTGGGAGATGTGAGTCATAACGCCTGGCTCGGCGCTCCTCGGTGCGCAAAGAGGGGTCGACAAGCAAGCGTGGGTAGTCATAGATAGCCGGTAAAGGCAAGCGGTTATGGCGAGCTAAGAGCCCGTGAAAATTATCCCTTCCTCTAAGAATGGCACGCTTCCACAAATGATGAAGGTGCACATGGGCCTTCTGAGGGTCCAAATAGGCATCAATGTAAGACTTGATAGCCTCATCCGAAGGACCATAAAAGCCCGTCCTGACAATGTCAAATCGAGGAGTAGTACTGTACATCTCATCAGCCAAAGCCATAACTATCTGCAAGAAAAGAGAAAACCCGATCAAACATCCAGAAAACATCCACAAAATTACTAACGAAATGCCTAGAAATTGGGGACACCAGAGTAGACTGTTCGACATACTTCTCACAGTCCACTCTGGTGGGGGGCATTTGTTTGCCTCTAAATTTTGCTGCATAAAACCAAAATAAATAAATTCCGCAACCAACCCAAACCCAACCCACACAACCAACAGCCCAACAAAATAGCCCCGATAAATGGTCATGATACATGAGAGGAAAATACAAAATTTCTTAAAAGTGGACGATAAATTAATTATGGGGAATGCCATTATGCGCCTGTGATATCCTTATAATTAATTACAAAATCCTAAAAAATAGAAAATTTGTAGCAGTCAAGTTCTCCATATTTTTATGGAGAGCCATGCAAAATTTCATGCCAAATTGACCTATGGAAGGACACCAAACAATTTTTCCAAGAATAAAGCAGCTTAATTATCCTTAAAATTCAGCCAAATGGACAGCTCCATTCATTCGAAGTAAATGGAGAGAAACCCCACCAGAACTAAATAAATGGAGGTAACTTCATATGGGCCTTTAAAACCTATATCAAAACCTGTCTTGGGCCGAAACTAAGGCCCGTTCGGATTATATCCAAACCTAAACTAATAGTCACGGTTATGAAAATCCCGTTGATCCGACGACTGTGATAAACCCTCGAAAGATTATCTGAAATCAACGGACGGATCACAAACTTGATTCAAAATCTCGAATGTGATTTTCTGATTGGCTGATATAGTAGGCCCCGCACATTTTGTTTTAGCAAAAAAAAAAGAAAGAGAAAAGAGGACGAAAAGAATGGAACAGTACCGTCTCTGACAGGCGTCGTACACCGATGTAGAGAAGAGCTTTGCCGCCGCTCTGCGCCGCTTCAGCCCCAACTAACCTCACCAATAAAAAGGCGATGATCTCACGATCCCAGCAACACCAAACTCGATACTGAAGTAACAACGGGAAGGGTCAATTTGGGATAGGCTCAGTCAGATGGATATTCGAAGTGGTATGAAATTAATACCAAATTGATGAAATACATTACCTGAGAAGCTCCTCGGAGGGTTTGAGAAGAACTACAATGGGTTATTTGACCTCAATTTTATGAGAAACATGCAGTAGTGCCACCAGCGGCGATGTCAGAAGTCGAGATGAATGCGAAATGATGGAAAGAAAGGAATAATAAACTGAATTGATTCAATTATCCCTCCCTACATGCGGTTCAATAGAGATACTTGTAAAAGGGAGCGAATAAAGCTGGGAGACCATGTAATTGGAGTTCTCCAGTGCCATGGAGGCCGTAGCAGTGAAATTGGGAAAGCCTGACCATAGCTTTTTCTTTATCTCTGACACCTATGGGGCTGAAGCTACGTTTGAGGAGTGCTCGTAGGTTGAACAGGAGTATGATGGGAGCAAGGCTTGGCAGCTGTGGGATAGCTTGATGAGTCAAAAAAGAAAAGGGATATAGTACCCAAGCGCTGTACCTCCTCATGATGTCACCAATAGCATATTATTGATTACAAGGGATGCAATGACAAGCAATATGTATCATGTGCTTCCTTCCCAGTACCTAATTGATGTTCTTAGCCACTGATTTAATGCCACACCCATATCAGACGGCTATGAAGTGTTTGATTGATGAATATCAAATCCCAGCAGGGTAGAGCCATGTTACTGGATAAGAGAAATGAAGGACAAGTATGTTGAAACACATTTTTGCTAAGCTACCTATTGAATAACCAAACACCCAGCAAAATGAAAAATGAGGGGTACATGGGTAATTAAATGATCATCTGGGGATGCTTAAAAAAGATAATGATGTAACTTACTACGTTGCAAGGGTGCTCTAAACCTTCAAATTGAGTGATTTAGAGGCCATAAAGACAAACATACCCCCTCTTAAATATTTGGCAGCAAAAAGCAACACTAGGAAGTAGTATGGTACCTGCTACATAAAATCTGTGATGAAGAGAGCCAGGTACTCCTGTGATGATCCAGGGAGGTGCACAGATGCTACTTCCTTAGGTCCTAACACTCAAGAGCCATCACAACCTTTCATCAATTGCTAGGAGAAGGAGGATATGCCACATGTACATCAAGGTGTTTGGCGCCAAAATAACCCCTCCCTCAAGCACACCAGAAATGGATGCATTTACCCAAAAAGCGTGGGACCCACTTGTCATGCCAAGCAAACCATGGTATGTGAAAGAAAGTAAGAATGAAGGAAGCTAAACCATTGTAACCCCACAGATGCCAGGTGTCACAAGCATACTGGACAGTATAATTGGATGGTAAACATCAAGACTGAAGGTAAGAATGCAAGAGTAAGGCGGCAGCTTCACATTGTATCATGCCCCTCCATCAAGGAATCAACAACACAGGGATGGTGCCATGTGTCAAGGAGGAAAAGCTAAACCCTAGAAGCCTTCCCCTATAAAAGAAGACGATCACTACCTGAAGAAGAGATCCCCACCCCTTTTCTTTAAAAAAAAATTAGTTATTCTGTGTTTCCAATAGGGCCAGAAGTTTAGTTACTAAAAAAAAAAGAGCCTTCTGAAAAGCAAAGAAAATATTAGGAAAAGGTAATAGAAATATCATTGTATATGCCATGCTTTAATGAAATGAAGATTTAAAGTCTCCTTCAGTGTTCCTTTCTTTTCTCTATTGCATATTTTCAAGATAAAAAAAAGGGGAATTTACTTAGTCTATTCAAAAGTCTTTTTGTTATTGATTCTTTTGTTGTGTCCAGACTGAGCATCTCAACCAAAAACCCTATTTCCCCTTTATTATGTGTTTGCTTCTTATATGATGAATATTTTATACTCCATGGTAAAGGAGTTCTCCAACTACGAGGAAGCTACAATCGAGATGAAGCTACAAAACTGGCAGCAGGATGGTACCATCAAGGGTTTGGTTGTCAAGAACGCCGACCTGGTATCACCTTGCTGTCATGGTTGGTGGTGATCTTTAATGGTCCTTGTAAATAAAATCTTAAGACATGCTATGGTTTGATTGTCAAGAACTTCGACCATGGCATGGTTCAAAAAAAAGGGGGAAAATAGTAGAAACAAAAAGGCAAGAAACACAAACAAGCAGTTAAGAACATATATACATATACACATATATGCATATAGAAATGAATTAAAAACGCATGAATGCATACGTTTTTTTTTAAAAAAAAAAAAGAAAAAGAAGGGAAATGGGGGTAAATTTGGAAATAATCTTCAGAAAACATGTAAACACAAAATACTGGCCTGATTTACTTCAAATGAGAGGGGCCCTCAAGTAAAAATGTGGAAATTTTGTCTAAAAAAAAAAAAGAGAAAGAAACTTATGCTTAAGTTCTGTTAGTTTTTTTTTTTTAAAAAAAAAACAACAATAACATGTTAAAGTTTCAAAAGGGGGGGTTTCTTAAAATAAGGAGAAAGATCAAGGGCTATCTGCTAAAACAAAACAACAATAAGTTTTTTTTCTTTTCTTTATGAACTGGTTCTTATAAGATATAAAACATAAGATGGGAGTATTCCACATAAGAAAAAGGGGTAAAAGATATTTTACAAAGGAAAGGGGAAATGTTACATGGGCCTTTTTTCTATCTTATAAAAAAAAAGAGAAGAAACAAAAGGAATTAAGGTTAATTTGTTCCTAAAACTCAAAAGTCATAGCAAAAAAAAAAGAAGAGAGAATGTTTTGAAATATGAAAGAATAACAAATCGTGGCAAAATGGCGTGAAATTGATTTGGTTTGTATATCTCAGAAAGGTAAAGGAGAAGCAAAACTCATTGATAAAGTAAATGACTACTTGATAATATATAAGGGAGACTCAGTTTCTGGAAACCCAAAGCCCCGAATGTTAACCCCAAAAGACAAGAGTCAAAGCACGAAACTCAAGTAGTAAGTATATTATGTCAGTCTTGGTTGGAAGGAAGTCGCTAAGTAGCACCATAAATATCCGGCCTGAAGATGGGCAACAAGGTTTGGTGTCGAGCTTGTGTACCGTGAATCAAAACCTGATTGACCATCATGATTACCTGACAAACCAATTGGCTTCTTGACGCTGGCCAACAATGTACCAACACCATATGGTATACCCTAATTAAACTCCCAGGCCAGTAAATCAAAATTGTAAAAAAAAAATCCCAAACCGGACTAAACCTATGTACCATCTCAAAATTAACCAAAAAAATAAGTGTTACCTATTCAATCTAAGTCATCACTAGTCTTGCGGAGATGCCTCAACAACAGCCAAGTCATCCATTTTTGGTCAAATGTCGCCTATGACTCTCAATTGCTGCCTCACCTCAACGATAACTAGGAAAAGAGAAGGAAAAGTGTCCTTTGCAGTGACTAAGAGAGGCCAAATTGGAGGCACTAAACGAGGAAGGAAGGGCCCATGATGTTGACGCTGCCTTCCTTTGTGCAAACCATGCCCTCAGAGCTTGAAATCTCGCCAGACTATCAGAAGGTTGACGAGTCAAACTCTCGTCGGGAGGGACGAAGAGAAAAAGGGGAGAAAGGAGAAAGGTTGACCTGTTTGACCAGCACGGATCTTAATGAAAATGGACGAATGGATTGCAAGATCAACGGCCATAACTTGAAAGCTTAGAGGGACTTGGGGCATCCTGAGCCGGCTGACAGACAGTGGGCCCATGAATCAGATATGGATTAAACTCAAACTCGCATGGTTCACGGGCCTGGGTGCGAACCATGCGACCCAGTCGCCTCAACCCAGTACTCGCCTCTGATCCTTTGTGGCACACAGCATATGTCTATCCCCTGATGACAAAACACACACAGCAAAGTTCAGCCAATCAGAGAATTCTGTGAAGCAGGAAGTTTCAAAAATACATTAAAAATAGCTAGATTATCAGAAAAATTCTCATAAAACATCAAAAATGTCAAGAAAAATATGAGGAATATTTCGATGTATTATGTTATGATAAAACATCAGGGTACAAAATATTTTAAAATTAATAAGTTTAAGGGATAACCATAAATAAAAAAAAAACATAAATACATAATCGTAAGAATAATAATAATGATGAATTTATATTTATATGGTAAAAAAAAAAAAGGGAAAAGGAAATAAAAATAAAAAAAAAATCATTTTGAACATTTTATGTTCTGGACGGCAGGTACATTTGAACAGATTATGTTCTGGACAGCAGGTATGTTTGAACATTTTATGTTCTGGACAGCAGGTGCATCTGACATTCCTTGTTCTAAACAACAAGCATTATAATTTGCAAACAAAATTGAAATCACCAAGAAGGTCAAAAATAGAAATTTAAAAGTACAAATTTAAAAATCCAAACTCAAAATTCCAACCAAACACTGAAAATCTAAAACTCAAAAGTCACAACTAAGAAGTCCAACTCAAAGTCCAGAATGCCAAAATGCAAAAGTTCAAACTCTAAACCAAGCCCGAAAATGTCAAGAACTAAAAGTCAAACTCAAAAGTCAAAATCCAAAAGTGCTAACTTAAAAGCGCAAAACTTAAAAGCCGAATTCAAGAGTCCAAAATTCTAAAGTGCAAATAAAAAAAAATCCAAACCTGAAAATGACACAAAGTCTAAGAATGACACAAAGTCTAAGAATGACACAAAGTCTAAATGACACAAAGTCTAAAAATGACACAAAGTTTGAATGACACAAAATCTAAAAGTGACACAAAGTCAAAACGGCACAAAGCCTAAAAGTGACTCAAAAGACACAAAGTCCGAAGCGACATAAAGTCTTAAAAGTCAAAAGTTCGTCCCTTCAAGACTGCATCGTGTTTCGCCTTGAAGGAGACACCCTCCTGATATTCAGATTGAGATAAAGGAAAATTCAATTCTGAATTATCACTGAAGTTCCTGTCAAGAGAAGGCATAGCGCATCTGTACTCGCGACTTGAACGAAAATCCCAAAAATCCCTAAATTCCTCAAAACGATTGAGAACTGACCTAGAATACCTTATTTTCTAGCGTTGGACTCAAATCTAACAGCCTGTTTCTACAAGTTCACAGCATGTTTGACCAGAAGCAGACTGAAATCAGATGCCCAGGTGACCAGAAGAAAAGTCAATCAGTGGCCATCATCCAAGTTCCTGTCAAGAGAAGGCATAGCGCATCTGTACTCAAGACTTGAACGAAATCCCAAAGTCTCTAAACCTCCAAACGATTGAGGATCGATCTAGGATACTAAATTTCCTAGTATCGAACTCAAAAAATCTCTGTAACGGCACTAAGCCGGACACAGCAAAGTAAAAGCAACCTAAATGTCTTAAAATGTGAAATAAAGAACTAAACCACGTCATTCATGTTTGAATGGCTCTGTTAAAACAGCTGCCTTTCTGCATTGTTTTCTTCTACTATGAAACCCCCTATCAAGACACGAGACACTATCCTTTTTATTTAAAATGGACTTCAGCCACCTATGACATCTAAACTTTGATTATCCCGATCTAGAGGTGCTCTTAGCTCAGTTCGTAACTGAGTCCGGAGGTAATTAACAGTAGGGGCTTGCGCCTACTGGAAAAAAAAGGACCTACGACAAACAATCAACTCTCGAGGTACTTAGAACCGCATTAGTGCCCTTCGCTCGTTTGGAATGGGTAGTAACGACGGGTCTCAAGATGCTCGAGGGGTATCTGATCCGCATTTTCTTCGCCCCATAGAGGACTATCTGATCTTCCGTGGTCGGACTGAAAAAGTGCGAGACATTAAGTTAATAATTATTTATAAACAACATACTTGATTTATTGGGCTTTTATTTATTGGTAAATTAAATGTCCAATTAAATAGCAATTGAATGAGGCCTTTAATTAATAGAATTGATGACCTATAGAGATGAGCTTGTGACCCATCTAGGCCCATAAAGAGGCCGGCCTCATTGAGGTGGTAGGTGGAGTGACACACCATGTAATTTATTACAACTTTGTGCTAGGGTTTGGAGACAAACCTGAATAATCTTGCCTGCACTTGTCAATGTTTGGTCGCGAGAGTGAGAAGCATTGACAACTCATGGCCTAACCAAGGTTGAAACTGAACTCCTAGGACATTTTTATACCAAATTGCTACCAAATTACCAACAAAAACAACTTGTTTCTTTCTTGTTTGTTGTTAGCCTTTGCTTCTAGTACTTGTTAAGTCAAATTGTTAGCCTTTACTTTTAGTGTTTCTTGCATTTAGTTTGCTAGTTCACCCTTTGAAATTACTAGATCTAGACTTTGTGAAATTATAAGTCCGGTACTTGTGTATCCGTCCTCGTGGATTCGACCCCAATTGTACCAATGATTTACCGTACGCTTGCGGTTAATTTAGGACACTTTTGGGTATTAGCTTATCTCACACCATACATCTTTTGCTAAAAACCTTACAAATGTGTTTGTTTATGTGTTCTTCGAAGTCTGCATGAATTTTTTTACTCTATAATATGGAAAAATTTTTTTCTTTAGTATTCTTCAGGTTTATCATTTACATTTTTAACTGTAATTTTTCTTCATAGGCTTCATTCTGCTAAATGATTGAAATAATGTATGTTCATTCTTTTGTTTTTCTCATTGCCAGTTCATATAATAATATTGTTTTTTTTTATATGCCATGGTGAATCTGTTACACCTTTTTCTTTCTTCTCTTTACAAAACAAAATTGTGTGCGCTGTGGACTCAACTCTTTTGTTAGTTCATATAATAATAATTTTTTTTATATGGCACGGTGAATCCGTTACACCTTTTCTTTCTTCTCTTTATAGACCAAAATTGTGTTTGTGGAGCCAACTCTTTTGTTTACTAGTGATAACAATGTTGTTGCTTATTTTGAAGGTATCTCTATTAGTAATAATGAGAACTCAAATCAAGTTTCATAAGAATAATTTTTTTCTTAACAACATGGTCAAGTAATGAAGGTGATTAATCTTATCTGAAAGAACAATTCAGATAAATATATATTTGCGACCTTGGTTCTCAATTCATCATGATTTTGGACCAGAACAAAATGAGCTCAAATATTTGTTATATTATTGCAATAGCATAAAAATATACTGCTGCTTTATTTAAAGAACGACAAAATGGCAGCTCCAAGGGCTCATTGATCGATAACTATCATCCTTGATAGTTATCTTTCCTAACTCATACTTTTTTTTTCTTTTATCCACGTAGGTGCACATGGCAGTGGTTGAATAGGAAGAAGGATGAGTACCAGCTTGCCATCCCGTTAAGCCTGAAAAAGAGTAGTTTATTTCTTTCTTTTCTTATTTGTCATTTCATTTTTCCTTTCTATGTCAAATTTGCTGTGCATATAAATGATTTGTTGAGATCTTAGGGAATCTACGAATCATCAAACAATACATAAACAAGCCAGACTGCTACCTCATGAGTAATACATGTGGTAATCATGTTGGCCGCAAACATGACTTATACAAAAATGAATGAGGGGATATGCCTATGACATACTGGATGCTTATTTCTAACCTAAACAGCACAGTGCAGTTAAGTCCTAATTAAAAAATGCTAATGCTATTTGAGTCCCGATTGACCTAATCAAAAGCAAGAAATATGCAATTGACTTATCTGAATCGAAATTGATATCATAAAACGCAATTGAGCCCTAATTGACTTGATCAAGGTCCTTGCTGCCTTGATTTGGAGCGGGAAGAGAACACGATAAAGATGGCATTGTCTCTTCCATGGATTTCTCTTAAAAAAAATTAGTTAGATATTGACTGAAAGTTGTGTTTTCAATGCTTTTAGGAAACGATTTCTTTTTAGATTGTATCAACAAAAAAAATTCTTATGAATTTCTTCTTCTGTGGCATCATTTTATTTGAAATTAGATATCAATGTTTAGATATTAGTATATTTATCAACTTTGATTTATTTGATTAATTTACTCCTCTACACGCTACTTTGAATTTTTACGACTATGTTTTATTGGAGCTGACTATTTTTATTTTGATATATGTAGGTGGGCATATTCCATCATAATAGATGGAACTCTAGATAAATTTCCCTCTGTAAGTCATTTGGATGTCTCCATTACATGAGATGGATGTGATATATATGCGACCCAACCTAACTTTTTTTTTTATCCCTTAATTTGTGAATCTATTCTCAGCTTGGAGACTACATTGATGATGCTTACAGTTACAATGATATTCAAGTATTCCACAATTCTTGAAATTTTATTAATATACCGGTTATATAGTCTTTCCATGACTGATTACACTTTATTATTTGACTGATTTTATGGTCCTTTTACAATAGGTTTGTGACTAAAATAACAAGTATCCATCAAAATTAACTGTTGTATCAATGCTATTCCTTTCATTACTTAGCATGTGGAGTTATTTATATTATTATCTAAAAATTTCAGTCTTGGCTCACCAACATTAAACAAAACATTGTCAAAAAACAGGTCTCGAATCAGGTTTGCTGAAATTTCTAATTCGTCAACTTAGATCCAACATTCATCGCGCTTCGCGCGATGCATTCACTAGTTTAACTTAAGATACAAATAAAACCTGGGTCCCATCTATTATCCTCGCAATTAGTAATATACCATGTTCTTGCAATTCATGTGAATTTGCCCATTAATAAATAAAAATTAATATAAAAATCAAGAACGTACATCCATACAGACCCTATTTGTTATCCACTTGTATAAAAGAATATGTATACAAAGACCATATAAGGAAGTTTATAACAACAATTAAAAAACCGGCCTTTAGACTAAATGAGTTTCATTTTTGGTTTCTGAGGCAAAATAGTTTTCTCGTCAAACATTCCAATTAAAATGAAATTATATAAAATACATACTTTTCTAAACTTTTTGAAATATTGATAACGATATCTATATTTAAGTTTAACCTGGAAAGTATAAACAAAAATAAAACACTAAAAATAGAATTCAGCCAGTCAATAATTATTAGTCAGTAAAGGTAAATTGAAAGACTGAAAATAAAATAAAATTAAAAATGTTGGGCGTAACAGGATTCATGGTAGTAATAGTTTTATTTAATGTATACAATTAATTTATAAACCTCGTCTCTTATTCTAAACCTGCAAGGCAAAGTTATTTCGATGCTCAAATCGTATTGGATATGAATATTTAGCGCTTCTCGACAATAGTAGAACTAAGGAATTTTCAAGTTTTTTTTGTCATAATGATCAAAATGAAAGGCATTTGCGAACCAACAATATATAAATCACACACACATATGTATTTTATTCACAAAGTAAAAGGAACACAGAGATAGCAGCGACTCAAGTCTATGTGGCCCTCTATCACAACTAGTTCTAATCTTGCACGTTACGCGATTTATTCCTATTTGAAAAATTTTATGAAATGCTTTTGGTAATGAGTGCGGATATCTGAAAAACGTTATGAAATGCTTTTTGTAATGAGTGCAGATATACGATAAATTTTATTTTTCATATTTTTTATTTGAAAGCCTAAAAAAGTGGGAAAAAATTGTTAGATTTCCGAAAATTTCTGGCCATAGATGTAAATAAATAAGATAATAATTTAAAAGCGAATGGCATTTCTTAATGCAAATAAATAAAATAATATGCTATATGAAAATTATTAAAAAGAACTGAAAGTCAAAAAACGAAAATTTTGTGTCATTGGGTTGTATATAATTTTTATAGGTATGTAAATAAAATATGGTATATAAATGAATTTAGAAAGTCCATCAAATAAAGATAAAAAAGATGCGTTCTTTTTACAACGGAAAAATGGAGATAGTCCAATTAATTAATTAAAACGGAAAAATGCAGAGCAAATCTAGTGGATTTGTTTCGTATAAATATGGATACATCCAAGTTCCCACTCAATCAATTAATTAACTTTTCTGCAGTAAAAATCTAGACCAGTGGGACCCCATTCATTCAACGTTCGGATCCAGTGCGGTCATTTGACGCGTCGTTCTAACCAAATCAAATCAAGAAAAATCCACGGAAGATCTCATAGAGCACAGAATCGGCGCTTTTCGCAAGAAAACCCAGGTCGGTGTTAAGAGTAACCTTCTCGGTAGTTTCGTAATCCGACCGTTAGTGGTTTTAACACACCGTTTCCTCTACTAACCCAGCAATTAATACACCAACACACCATACCATTTAGTTTCATTTCCGATGGAAACTAAACCCGAAAGAAAGAAAGCTTGTCAGAAAGAAAGAAAGAAAGAAAGTGAGCGAGAGAGAAAACCCTAGTGAGCGGAGAGAGGCGGCTGACGCGAGCTTAGTTCTCCGAGCCATGGCGGTGGTGGCTAGCGCACCGATCGATGCTACGACTCTTCTCCACTTCCCCCTCCTTCGCCTTCGCCTTCTTGTACCATTGGCGCAATAGAGAGGGCGAAGTGAGAGAAGATCAACAGATTGAGACAAGGCGTCTGGGTCAGCGCAGATCGATGAGACTCACGACTTCTCAGCGCCACGATTCTTCGATTTTACCAAGGAAGAGGCGCAAGAGGAGATTAGAAGAGCGGAGATCAGATCGACAGAGAAAGAGGAAGCGACTCTAACCCTAGAAGCACACTCTCCTTTGATTTCGTAAGTAAGTTTGTTCTCTTCCTCTGATTTTGGTTAAACCCTAGAAGCACGGCGAATTTCTAAACCCTAGAAGCACCGCGAATTTTTGTTGCTTTTGTTGCCTTGCCTTTGTTTATCTTTTCTGATCGTTTTTCAGGTTGTCTGCGGTTTCTGCCTGGTCTGTTTCTGCTGCTTGCCAAGGTATTTTTGCCTTTCTACCAATTTTTTTCTTTTTCCTGCTTCTTTGTTTGGTTGTGGAACTGTATTGTTCTGTTTGTTTTGGTTGTGCTAAGCCTGTTTGTTCTGTTTCTCCTTCCTCTCTTCATCTCTCTGATTTGATTTCTGAAGGAAACCCTAAGTAGTTGTCTGTGTTGGACTGTAGCGATTGGGGACAGAGAGAGAGCGTAATTGACGGCCATGGCTTCTCTTCTTCTTTTGTTCTCAGGTATGGTTCTTTCTGCCTTTTTCCTTTTATTCTCAGGTTTTTTTTTGGCTTTGGCTAGCTATCAATGAGAATGATAGTTTCAACTTCTGCTGATCAAGCTCCTGCGCTGCAAATTTGACAAATTGCCTTTTCTCTTTCCTTTTTCTTTCTGTCGTTTCTCTTTCATTGTTGGCAAATTTTGTTTATTTTCAGGATTTGGTATGGAAGGGGAAAGAGGAAAAAAGATAGACACGAGAGATTAGGAGAACCGCTTGGAGCACAGTTAGCCCTTTAATTTTTTTCCCTCATTTTTCTGTATATTGTATTGTGCAATAGGTGTTGACATATCGTACAGTATCTAACTTTTCACCCCAATACATATTGAAATTTAGATATTGTCTGTATTCAATACCGTCATAATAAAGTTAGCTACATTATGCTAAGATTCAAACTTCGGTGGTGACATTTCAGGTGTTTGACTGGCGGTTTTCTTTTTGGTGGAGTTCTTTTATATTCACATCTAAATCCATCTCATGTGCAGGACGGCACTTAAAAAAAGCACGATGGGATTCCCTCTCTTTTTGTAAGTTATAAATACTTAAATTAGTGATTCCATGTCTTAGTTTCTGACAATATGCCAATGAAGAATATCAGTTGGACTCTTACTGAGAGGCATATATATATATATATATATGCCAACCTGATTTAGGCTTATGCCACCTGTCAGAGTGGCCCCACAATATTAAATCTTTAGATTTGGTTAAAAGTGCGCATTTGATTGAATATAGATATCAAAAAGGGAAATTCTACCAAAATTACGGCTGCTAATAAAATTTAGATAGCTTACATTTTTCTATTTGAAATATACAGGACTTCAATATGGAAGTGGAGGCGAGACCTGTGCGTAATTTGCTTTCTGAGCTTAGTTTTCTGGTGAATAAAGTGCACTAAGGGAAGACATGTTCTACAAGGTAATTGTTGTTTGTTTTCACTTATTTAGCTAAGATGAATTCCAGTCACACTAAACTGTACAGGCTAAGCTGTTCAACCTGTTTCAAGATGATATAATGGGCAAGTCACTTATATATGTTAATGCTCTAAATATTATGTTTATTTGTTACCGTTTGTCGATTTTGTATAAGTGATATTAGCTTATTGTTATATCGGACCTTCACTGGATGAATTGTTTTGATTGCCACCTGATCCTAAAAAAAAAACACAGGATGAATAACCAGTGCAGTTCAGATCAATCCATGGCAGTGTCAATTCTACAGCACAGCTTTCTCTCATCAAATCGAATTAATATTCTGAATGTGTTTTCACAACAAAAAAAATATTTTATTTTACTGTCAATTAGTTCAGTTATGTATGCTTCATGCTTCTGCAGGTCTCTATGGTGTGAAGGCATTTAGCGGCACAAAATTCTCCTTTGACAAAGCAATTTCAGAGATTACACAGTTTTTGCAAGGTATGCAATGCCCTTTCATATAATATGTGCATCCAAAGGCTGAGAATAGTCAGTAATTTTAGTTATATAAAAGGTTCGTATTTTCCAGTTTGCCACAGGATCTGTCACCGATTTTCCTGAACACTGAAGGCCCGTCATATGATGGAAGACCGGTGGGTTTTCCTTAACACTGAAGGCCCGCCATATGATGGGACACTGGTAGCTAATCTGGCAGCGCAAATTGACCAGCGCAAGCCACGGGAATTGTTGATTTTGGCATTCCTCACTATACCACGCGATGCATACTACGTAAGAATGCATTACTTGCCTAGATTAAAAACAATATATCAAGAAAAGGATGAAGAATGACTACTTCTCTCATGTTCTTTGCCTGTCCATTAATTTTAAGTTTTTAACGGATAATTAACTGTGATGTTTCTTTGCAGAATACTGCATACACATATTGTTGATCTAAAGAATAGGTATCAGTGGTGCTACCAAGCATGCAGGAAGTATTCTAGCAGATTGCAACATCAGGACACTCATTGGTGCAGATATAGCTGCCATGGTCAAAGTGCAGGAAACAACAAAGGATGAAGCACCGCAGGAGTTGCTAACAGTAATTGGGAAAGCAAATCAATTCGCTATTCTCCCGAAAGAATCACCAAAGTATCATGGAATCAAGATGGATACTGTTGTGCATGTAGACCCAGTACCTTTATATGTTCTGCCCCTGCCGACTGTGGCACCAGCAAATGAACCTGCCAGGAGTAGCCAAAAGGCTGCAGCGGTCCATAGGTGTGAAATTCTCTACCTTCTTAGTATTGAACAAGCCACTCTGCATGTGTGTGTGTGTGTGTGTGTGTGTGTGTGTGTGTGTGTGTGTGTGTGTGTATATATATATATATATATATATATATATATATATATTTTGTATTGTTACACACCCAAATAATAATACTTTTGCTTCGCTTCTGATTTTTTGCAGGCCCAAATTCTGCGTTTCTCATACCGAAAAAGGGACACCACCAAATCAATCTTGCCGGTACAAGATCAGGCATAGCAATCTGCACCACCATTGGCCCTTTCTACACCACGGCCCGCCATATCAGACGCTATACGAGGTCCTGACAAGGAAGCAATTTGCACAAGCCAAAAAAAAGATAATTTCTCTGCCACTCATTCTGACAAAGAAAAGTAATTTAGCAAACTGGAGTGTTAACATCTGTACTGCCCTTATTGTACGACGAAGTTAACCTATCATAGCAAAACAACATCACTTCAGTGATAGCCAACATTTACTGATTATATAAATAACAAGGCCAAAAGAACCATAATTGCACCTCTCCATGCATAGTACATAAAAAAAATATTGTTTGATCAGGCCATGGCAAAAATTAGTATGCTGGAAGATGTGCATTCAAAAATGATCTTATTGAAATTTCTCACTTCCTCTGCAGCGAACAACCTGGTCAGCATGGAACAGATCATCCAGTTATTATCAGTGCCAAAAGAAAGCTCTTTTCTGATGAAGGCCAACCAGAAAAGGTCAGGTCCTAGATGCCTCCATGGCTGGCTATGAGTGACAACATAATCTAAGCAAAGGTCAGCTCCATCAACCTTACTTTTTATTTTTTAACTTTAAAGCTAGGTCCAATACAGCCTACACAATTAATTCCTTTAGGTTTTAAAGCTTAAGCTTAGGTATTTGTAGTACCGAGAAGCTTAGTAGAAGTAACCAGAAATTTTAAAAAATTTGCAGCTGAGAATTTTAATGCAGTTTCATTTGCATTTTACACAATTAATGCATGATCTGTCATCACTTCCGTGCTAATATTTTTCTTACCGATTTCATGTTGCTTGGAAGTTCTTCAGAGAGGTGAGCTTCCCTTGACATTCATGGGTATTTTAGGATATGAAATTGTGAAACTTCTTTACTGTTTTAATTTTTTCAAACTGCATTGACAAATTGCCAATAACTTAATTATGTCATCTGATTGAATGCACAATTCCTTCAGGATTTTAATGTTGATCTGTAGGAATAGGTAAAAGAGGCTATAAATTAAGGCTCTCGCTTACATCAATCTGTCCTTAGTTTAGGTAGAGCTTGGGGTCAATTTGGTCTTTTGATGCTAATCGGGGACTTCATAAACCTTAGTCATTACCTTTGAAAAAAAAATTACTTCAAAGTTTGACCAGTCAGTTATTCAAAATATATATATACGGATTTGTAATTGTGTGTGTAACATCCAGGTACCCCCAAGACCAGAGCCAGAGACTTGTTACATGCCTGAGGGTTTTTAACTCGAGAGTTTTGTCAGACATGAAGAAGAAATGCAAAAAGAGATGGAAGAACAAGAAAGGATGGAGAGGGAAAAGGCTCAGCGGAGGATTTGTAGGGCGCAACCCGTTCTCACAGAGTAAGGTTTAGCTTGCTTTATCTTGTTAAATTTAACATTGTCATCTTTTTCTGAACTCTTACTTGCACTCCTGATATATTACTTTTTGTGTTTTGAAAAGGGACCCTTTTACCAGTTCCTGCAAAGGAACGAAAACCACCGACAGGAGCGTAGAACAAAAATCTATTTTAAGGCAAGAATTTGATAATAAGGTATGAATTCTCTATTATATATTCACTTAAGAAAGTACTTGTAAATTGGCGAGTACAAGACGAAGAACTAAAATAAGGTGTGTATCATTAACATTGATGAAGTATGTGCTGAACATTTGGCAACTATAAATTCTGTATTGAACAGTTGGTGACCTGACACACCTGACAATAAAAAAAAAACGTTGATAATCAGGAATCCATTAGTAATTTAAAATACCGAGGATAAGCCTTGACAAACAATAAAAAATCTGTTGTTAATTTAAATTACCGAGGAAAAACCTTGATGAACGATCAGAAATCTGTTTTCGATTGAAATTACCATAGGGAAAAAATCTCAAGTCTGAACAATCAGGAATCCATCAAATTATGCAGTATGGTTTAACAAGAATTTTTGTTTCCAATTTTCAGATCAAGGAAAAAGAAGTTATGTACAAAAGGTTCAGAGAGGAGGCTGAGGCTGCCAAACTGGTATGTACTTTCGTGTTTGCAATTATATATGTACGTTCTTATTTTTAACTTGGGTTTGGTCAACAATATACATATTCTCTGTTTTGTTAACAAATTATTTCTGTCAAAATTTCTATATTATCTCGAGATGGAGGAAGAGAAGGCACTGAAGCAGCTAAGACGGACTACGGTTGCTTGCGCAAGGTCTGTTTGAAAAACCCTTTGCCCCTAAAAGGTGCATATTTTTTGTTTTATGATTCAGTCTGATAAAAATCTCATTGGTAGCTTCAGTGTGCGAGTTTGCTAGTTATTGGATGTTTCTCCCACTGGAAACTAATGCCCAGAATATTTTTTTTATGATATGGGCAAATTACACCAAGCTTTGTCACTAATTGTTCTTTTTACTCCACGGCTTAGTGAAAAAAGAGAACGGTTAATTACCTGTGAGCGCAAATACCTAATAGATTGGTTAGTATCAGCCAATATTTTATAAATGTCGGGAATAAATTACAAATGCTCAAAATAATCAGTCTTAATTAGAATTTTGGTTGACATTTGCATGCTCATTTCAAGGCACAATAGTTACGGCGCAAATAGGAACAGAAATTTAAACCAAACATGAGTGTTTGTACTAGTAAATTGATTGAATCTGTTTGTGGCAGGTCTACCAAGGAAGGTACAAAACCCAAGTCGCCACACTTGCATGGGTAGACGAAAGGGGCCCAAATTATGCGTTTCTCATACCAGAAAGGGACACCACCAAATCAATCTTTCCAGTGCAAGATCAGGCAGAACAGTCCGCACCACCATTGGCCCTTTCTAAACCACGGCCCGCCATATCAGACGCTATAATAGGTCCTAACAAGGAAGCAATTTGCACGAGCCAAAAAAAAAAAATAATTCCTCTGCCCCTCATTCTGACAAAGAAAAGTAATTTAGCAAACTGGAGTGTTAACATCTGTACTGCCCTTATTGTACGACGAAGTTAACCTATGATAGCAAAACAACATCACTTCAGTGATAGCCAACATTTACTATTTATATAAATAATAAGACCAAAACAACCATAATTGCACTTCTCCATCCATTGTACATAAAAAAATATTGTTTGATCAGGCCATGGCAAAATTAGTATGCTGGAAGATGTGCATTCAACAATATTTTATAAATGTCGGGAGTAAATTACAAATGTTCAAAATAATCAGTCTTAATTAGAATTTTGGTTGATATTTGCATGCTCATTTCATGGCACAATAGTTACAGTGCAAATAGGAACAGAAATTTAAACCAAACTTGAGTGTTTGTACTAGTAAATTGATTGAATCTGTTTGTGGCAGGTCTACCAAGGAAGGTACAAAACCCAAGTCGCCACACTTGCATGGGTAGACGAAAGGGGTCAGGTAAAGAGCCGAAAGACTCGGCAACCGACTCGACTGACATAACTTGTTAACCTTAACTGGTTGTTCAATTCAAATTTGAACAGTCATTGACTGATGCCACTATGTATTTTGAATATGTGTTGAACAAGCCACTCTGCATGTGTGTGTATATATCTATATATAGAGTTTAGCTACGGTGAGTCGCGACTCACGGACCCTCCGGTGAGTCGCGACCAAAGCTCCTAGATCTAGATCAAAATGACCGATCCAAACCGTCCAATATGATCTCCCTATTGAAAATCCGAAAAAAATACTTAAAAATTTCGAAAAAATAAAAAATTTGGTTTGCACGGAGATTTCAATAGGGTGATCATATTGGACGGTTTGGATCGATTATTTTGATCTAGATCTAGGAGTTTTGGTCGCGACTCACCGGAGGGTCCGTGAGTCGCGACTCACCGTAGCTAAACTCTATATATATATTGTATAGTGACTCACCCAAATATAAATACTTTTGCTTCGCTTCTGATTTTCTGCAGGCCCAAATTCTGCGTTTCTCATACCGGAAAGGGACACCACCAAATCAATCTTTCCAGTGCAAGATCAGGCAGAACAGTCCGCACCACCATTGGCCCTTTCTACACCACGGCCTGCTATATCAGACGCTATACGAGGTCCTGACAAGGAAGCAATTTGTACGAGCCAAAAAAAAAGATAATTCCTCTGCCCCTCATTCTGACAAAGAAAAGTAATTTAGCAAACTGGAGTGTTAACATCTGTAATGCCCTTATTGTACGACGAAGTTAACCCTATCATAGCAAAACAACATCACTTCAGTGATAGCCAACATTTACTGATTATATAAATAATAAGGCCAAAACAACCATAATTGCACCTCTCCATGTATAGTACATAAAAAAATATTGTTTGATCAGGCCATGGCAAAATTAGTATGCTGGAAGACGTGCATTCAAAAATGATCTTAGTTTTTTAAAGCTCTTTTCTGATGAAGGGCAACCAGAAAAGGTCAGGTCCTAGATGCCTCCCTGGCTGGCTATGAGTGACAACATAATCTAAGCAAAGGTCAGCTCCATCAACCTTACTTTTTATTTTTTCAACTTTAAAGCTAGGTCCAATACTGCCTACTCAATTAATTTCTTTAGGTTTTAAAGCTTAAGCTTAGGTATTTGTAGTACCGAGAAGCTTAGTGGAAGTAACCAGAAATTTTCAAATATTTGCAGCTGAGAATTTTAATGCTGATTCATTTTCATTTTACACAATTAATGCATGATCTTTCATCACTTCCGTGCTAATGTTTTTCTTACCGATTTTATGTTGCTTGGAAGTTCTTCAGAGAGGTGAGATTCCCTTGACATTCATGGGTATTTTGGGATATGAAATTGTGAAACTTCTTTACTGTTTTAATTTTTTCAAACTGCATTGACAAATTGCCAATAACTTATTTATGTCATCTGATTGAATGCACAATTCCTTCAGGATTTTAATGTTGATCTATAGTAATCGGTAAAAGAGGCTATAAATTAAGGCTCTCTCTTACATCAATCTGTCCTTAGTGTAGGTTGAGCTTGGGTCAATTTGGTCTTTTGATGCTATCAGGGACTTCATAAACCTTAGTCGTTACCTTTGAAAAAAAAAATTAGGGTTCAGTGAATTAGAGCTTGGGGTCAATAACTTATTTCTTTGTTTTTTTTTTTTAACCTTAGGACTAACTTATTACTATTTTTTAAACATAAATATCGTTTAGTGAGTTGTTAGTTATGACAATCTTCTTTTATGTTTTATTCAGGTAGTCATATTTTAAAATTGATATTACCCAATATATGTTACAAAATTTAGTGTTTTATATAGCTTTTAATAGCTCATGGTATAATGTGCAAAGTCGTTAAACGAATATGGGATTGGATTTTGTTTCAGCTAATAAATTTGATTGCATCACAGAGTTGTTTGGGACTTGAATGTACTCATTTTGTCCCTTCTTATGTATTGGATCCAAGAGACACTACGCGAAATTTTGGCTTCTGTAACGGTTAATAAAAGACTTCTGTAACGGTACACGAAACGTTAATGTAGCCCCTGTTACAGAATGTCTAATAATCGTTACAGATCTATAACGGTTATTAGACAATAATCGTTACAGTAGCCACTCTTCTGTAACGGTTATTATCTAATAACCGTTATAGTATTATGCAAGGAAATCTGGTACAGCTTTTTGGAGAACATGTGTAACGGTTATTACAGAAGATTGGCTTCTGTAACGGTTATTAGAGAATAACCGTTATGGTATTGTAGAACGGTACATTTGGAGAACATATAACGGTTATTAGATAATAACCGTTACAGAAGCCAATCTTCTGTAACGGTTATTAGAGAATAACCGTTACAGATAATGTTTATAATAAAAAAAATGAAATTATAATATTCTGTAACGGTTATTCCTTAATAACCGTTATAGAAGGTCCTTTTTTTTGTTTCGTTTTTTTGATTGGCTAGCCCAATTTGCTAGCCGAATTGGTACCAAATTAGTACCCAATTTACATTAGATAACACATGCAGCATACTGTTACAATCAAGTACTCCAAGAGATGCTTATCTGATCACTCATTAAAGCACGCAACTCTTCATATGATTAACAATTCAAAAATTAAAGCACGCAACTTTTCATATTTTCAGTTTCAAACTCATTTGTACTATAAATGACCAAACTGTAGAACCCCACGCCTTTTCAGTTTCAAACTAATTTCTCACTTCTCCCTCCTATCTCTCTACTCAAAAACCAACCATGGAAAACTTTGATCCCATCAGAGTTGATGAAGACGACATCACTGCTCCGGCCAGTGCAGAGATCACCAAATCCATTGTCATCCAAACCATGGAAGGTGTAACTTTGCTTGATGTCATGATAGAGATGAGAAGACGCCTCCCTGCAGGACAACACAGAGTGACAACACTCCTAGAAAACCGATTTCTCATAATCGGCCCCTCTGAGCAATGGCGCGATGAGATGTTTAGAAAATGCACTATTGAAATCACATATGGAAACAACATTAGGCGGCCATTTCCCATCCTCATTGATCCTCCAAGGGAACTAGACCCCAGAGCAGACAGTGTGAGGCTATGGGTAAGAATTGCTGATCTTCCATTTGGATGGTGCTCATGGTATGGAGCAAACATCTTTTTCCCTTTTGGTACAGTTTTACATGCTGATGCACTAACATACATGGGTATAGATGCCAGATTTGCCAGAGTTGAAGTATTGGTTGAACATAGGGATAGAATACCAGCCTCTCGTGCATTTGAATTACACAGAAGAAATGGAAAAATTGACCTACTTCGGGTTCAGTACGTAATTGAGGAACTACAAATCAGAAATCCACGTCATGAATACATCAAAGCTTTGCCTAGGATTGAATGGTCCCCTGCTGATGAGGCAAGACTGCAAAGTATCAATCCACCTGTTAGGGTTGATTCTGGCAGTACTACAACCATGCGACAGAGCAAGAGAAAAGCAAAGAAAAAGGCTGCAAAAACCACAACCCCCAATAATACTCAAGCAAAAAAAAGGAAGATGAGGTCATCCCCTCAATGATTACTAGATCACAAATCAAGGGAGGAAGCAGAACTAAGGAGACAGGAGTTCTCATTGGAGACACCAGGGTAATCAAACCTACAAGCTCTAGTTCTAAAGGAAAAGGAGTACAAGAAGATCTTGAGGCACAGTTCAGGAAGGAGATGAAACAGGCTAGGAAAGAGAGCCACAGAGCTCAACATGAGGGCCCAGGGCACACCAGTGGGTCCAGTGTACCCCTGGGTTCAACTTAAGCTCTCAGGAGACTGATACTGAGGATGAAAAAACTGACACAGAGAGTGACAATACAACCCCTACTGAGGACCAATCAGTTGATTAACTCATGAAGACACCCTCAGAGGAGCCCAGCAAGATGTCATTCTCCACAGAAGGTAACTCTACATTTCTTTCTAGTAACAATATGTGCAGAAGTCCTAAATAGCTTAGAGAATAGCTTCTTTCTAGACAATATGTTCAAAAGCCCTAAATAACTTCTTTAGTTTAGAGAATACATAAATCCTAGTTTAGAGAATAGTTCTACATAAGATCCTTATTTTGTTTATCCTTGTATAATCTTTACATAAATATACATTTAACTTTTTCAATAATTGCACTGACTTGAAAACAGACATGGAAAAAACCTTCATGGATTTGGCAAAGAAGCAGGAAGCAGCAAAGAAGAGCAATGGCTCCACTGATGACACATCCTCTACCTAGATGCTGCCCTTTTTTTTAACTTCTCAGTTATTTATTTATTTTAAATTCTACAAGCTCTAGTATGTTTGTTGTACTGTTAATATTACTGTTAATGGCAAGAATTGTGTGAATTGTGTGATGTTTAGATGTATGTTTGTGATGTTTAGATATAGAATCAAGCTTGAAACAATATAAATTGCTCTTGAGTAGAAAGGTTTCTATTGACATTTGACATTTGTGGCCAACAGGCAATTTTTTTTTTTTTTTTTTTGTAATTTGGTTCATGCGCAATTATTTAGCTCAATTATTTGTCAATTACAACTTAAAAGCAAAAGGAAAAAAAGCAGTTAACAAAAATCGCATATATATGAAAAAAAGGAGTTTATGAAAGTACCGAAGAAATATAAAATTGTCCAGTCGAAGCATGACTTTCGATCGATCGATCCGTTGAATCTGCTCTCCTTCTCCTTGTCGTTCTTTCGATCGATCCGTTGAATCTGCTCTCCTTCTCATGAAAAAACCGAAATAAATAAGAAAAAAATATGAAAAAATACGGTTCAATTTTTTTATTTTTTACCTCAAATCTGCTCTCCTTCTTGTTCTCTTTTTTTCAGAATTTTTATAAATTTTTTGCTATTTTTTGGAGTGAAACAGAAGGGATAAGAGAGGTATTTCTTTGAATAAAATGAAAAGAAGAGAGAAAGGAATGCGGCTGGGAAGACTTAACCTAAATACATAACCTTTCTGTAACGGTTATTTAAACATACCGTTACAGAAAACTGGCTTCTGTAACGGTTATTAGGTAATAACCGATACAGATAATTTTATAATAAAAAAATAAAATTATAATATTCTGTAACGGTTTTTAGGTAATAACCGATACAGATAATGTTTATAATAAAAAAAATTAAATTATAATATTCTGTAACGGTTATTCCTTAATAACCGTTACAGAAGGTCCTTTTTTTTGTGTTTCGCCTGTTTGATTGGCTAGCCCAATTTGCTAGCCGAATTGGTACCAGATTGGTACCCAATTTACATTAAACACATGCAGCATATCACACATATATCAAACATATATATAATCATGCATATCACACAAACAATAAACAAAGTATTTAGTTTGCCTCACAAGTATCAATCAAATCAGAATCTCAATATCAGAATCGTACAATATCAGAATCTCAATATCATTAATAGCTTAGATAGAAGTGCTTGGTTTGTCTTAAATTTGATCAGAACGTACCTGAATCATCAATATCTGAATCTCAATATCAGAACACCTGAATCAAATTGTAGTCTTCCGAAGAGGTGCTTGGTTTGTCTTAAATTTGGTCATAATTGTCAGAGAACTTCTTCAATTCTTCCTTTAATCTCTTTGCCTTCTCCTCTCCCTCCCCCATCTATTAATACTCAATCCCCTCTTGCTGCCTCTTCCACTTCTCCTCCTTTTTAGTTCTTTCTTCAGATATGGCAAACCTTCATGATTGGCAATTTGTGCCTATGAACAGTGCTGCTGAGTTTGAAGATCTCAGACCTGATCATTTAAATGTGTTTTACTCTCCTATACAAGATCTTGACCCTGAAAATGAAGTTCTGCACAGAGCGGCGATTGTTACATTCCAAGCAGAAGGATTACTTCCGCCTGATCTTGAGCACCGCTTGGGATTCAGACTTGCACGTCAGTTTGGTTTTGCAGTTCACCAGTATCGTCTCTCTCCAGTGCACCCAACTTCTGGAGATTTTCTTCTGGTTTGCCCAAATCAAGGGGTCAGGAATGAAATTTGCAGCCTAGGTGTCATTTACCTGCAGAATGTTAAAATTGGTCCTAACAAGGTGGACTGAGCGTGCTGGTACAGTTTATGAACCTCCTCTTTATCGTACCAGAATCAGAATTACTGGTCTCCCTCTTCATCTCTGGAATAGAAGTGCCATTAACATGCTGGTGTCTGGGTTTGGTTATCCAATTTTCACTGCTCCTCACTTCTCTGATGGGATCTTCCTTCATTTGCGTTTGCTTATTAAAGGAGCTCATCCCTCAGAGATCCCTCATCATTTGGTTATCTCTGCAGACCCTCAAGCTGCAAGAGCTAGGGTACATATTGAAGGTTTTGAACAAGTTGGAGGGCCCACTGAACCACCTTTTGTAGGCCCCGACAGGCCTTGGGTGCCTCCTCCACCTCCTCCACCACCATCGACTGACACCGATTCAACTTCTACTGAATCAGCTTCTGTTGCTCCTCCTACTGGATCAGCTTCTGGTGTTTCCTTGCCAGTACATTGTGCTACTGGTGAACCCTTTTTAGCTATTGCCCCTTCAAGTTTTCTGTCTTGGTTCTTTAATGCTATTAATGCCTCCTTTAATGTACAGCGGTTCTAAGTGCTTCTTCTCTAATCCTTAAATTTTTTGTTTAGCTCTGTATGCTTTATGGCTGTAATCCTTAAATTTTCTTCTTGGAATATCAACAAAGAGCATTCTTCTTTACTTTGCCTTCACTCTCTTCCTTTTCTCACCTGATCTGTGTATTATTGCTAGCTACTACTTGATGACGTTTACTATATGACAACACGAAATTCATGCCTATATATATGCAAATTATTAACGAAATGCAAAATAATTTAAATAAAGAGGAGTTCATGAAAATATACTTTGAACTTCTGATCCGTTTGAATGTTGAAAAGTGCGCGCGACTGAGAGTTAGATGAGTGAGGATGATATTTTATTTATACATAACCATTCTGTAACGGTTATTTCCTAATAACCGTTACAGAATCACTAAAAAAAATAAAAACAAAATTATTTGCCTCTATGTAACGGTTGTTGGATAATAACCGTTACAGAATATAAGAAATCTGTAACGGTTATTATCCAACAACCGTTACAGAAGGTTGATGCATTTTTTTCCCTGACCATGACGGAAATGTTATTACGGTTGTTTCATAATAACCGTTACAGATTTGTGGCGCCAATTTTCCCGCCTAATGCCTCACTATTCTGTAACGGTTATTTCAATAACCGTTACAGAAGTGCCGTTACAGAAGGTCCTTTTTCCCGTAGTGAGATAGGATGCCAGTATTAGAATTTTAGACCTTCGTAAGAATACACAGTATTTGCTGCTATAATAATTAAACAATTCTCTGGTCGCAAGAATATTGTGTAATTCATTCCATTTGACCTATCATAGCAAAGTCCATAGAACATCACTAATATTATTTATTACAACAGGAGCAGAAAGAAATAAATGGCCTGACCCAATGTCATTTCGTTCATTGAACATCTGAATGCTATGACCCAATTTGATATTGTTCATAGTCACGCATCAGCTCCCGTATTAGAGTTCCATTCTGAAAGAAGCTGATCAGTAGAGGTATTGCTTTTCGTTATCAGAGCCTCTTTGTCCAAAGCCTCACAACACATGCGGTCTATTTAATAGGAACACTCCAACAGCAGTACATCTATATAGCTTAAAGCACGTCTTCTCAATAAGTTGAGACAAAAGAAGAAAACATATGGGGCCACATTTTACAAGTTTGAGAAGCTTATCTCGGCACATGCATCATCCTTGTGGGCCCCCTACACATAAAAAGAAAGACCGAGTGCTTGATTAGTGGACTTCTAAAATCACCAGCTCAAATTTGTAAATCAAGTCAATTTTGTAGTAAAAATTCGCCAGTCCATAATATACAAGTAAACTAAATTGTTTTAATCCAAACATAAAAATGAAACCACTTTGTTCCTTTAAGCCCAACTTGAGGAATTCCCTAGTTCATTGTTGTGGTTTTCATCTAAATTGTTTTTATTTGGTTTAGATGGTTCAAAACAATTCTGGTGGATGATGTTTATTTGTGCTTAGTTAATTTATAGGGAAGCCATAGAAGTACGAAGTAGTAAAATTTATAGATGATTAATCCGTTAAATGTAAAATAAAAAGGAACTTGATGTTTTTGCTGTTCTCATGCCATTCCAGTGGGATCCGTTTGACAACGGATGCAAATCCGTTAACCATGGAAGTCACATAATTCTGTTTGTAAAAGCTTTCTGCAGCATCTGTTGAGAACGGATCTCAACCCGTTTAGGACGGAATTAAACTCCAGTGAGAATAGATGCAAATCCGTTAAAAAATTCCTGCACCATCCGTTGAGAACGGATCTTCAGATTTTTTTTCTGCATAGGCTATTTTTAGAAAAAAAGGAGACGCTATTTCTTTTCAGAAATTGATCTTCAACTTTTTCTATAGCAAAGTATTACGTTAGGAAACATTTGAATTTAGAAAGCAGCATAAAGAAAATATTTTCTTATATTTGCTCATCGCAACGTAACATGGTAAAAATACATAAAATTTTCTTATATTTGCTCATCACTGAAACCCTAGAAAGAGAAAATACATAAAATTTACAAAAATAACAAAGAATGGCCCAAAACTCCATGAAAGAAGGCTCTGATCGCAATTCGGAGCTGACGATTTGGCCTAAACGAAGCAACGCTGGTTTTGGGTCAGGCTTTGAGTCACGGATCTCCTGTCAAAATTTCAGCCCGATCTGACGGTCGGATTAAAAGTTACACACATTTTATTGAAGTGTGGTCATCTGAAATAATTTTTTTTTTATTTAAAAAGGTCGCTTATGAGATTGAATTCATGTTCAAAAGGAAACGGGACTTGTTGTTAATTTTTGTCTTTTCTCATTCCAGTGGGATTCGTTTAAGAACGTATCATTCAAATCCGTTGAGGAAAGAAGTGGCATATCTGGCTTTCGCTTTATTTTTGTTTTGAAGACAAATGAAGGTCAAGCATTAACAATTCAGCCGGTGGCTAAAAGCACAAAAGTAAAGAAATAGAGGAGAAAAAGAATGTAAAATAATGAAAGCTTAAAAAATGTAATCTAAATTAGAAAAGATCACAATCAAATTTAAAAAAAAAATGTCTCAAAGTTTTTCATTCTTAAGGATTTCAGTGATCAGTAAGGGATTTCTTTTGATTCTTGAAAACTCTTGCACATCTTTTCTTCCATATATACTATGATGAAAGAGATGACGAAAATATCTCTGGCCTGACTAGCAATATGAATGCTCTCCACAATTGAGATATAGCTGAAGTTTGAGTTGAGTTTGAGTTGAAGTCAACTCAGCTCGCAACTCGTGAGCTGACTCGTGACATAATAAATTTATATTTCAAATATATATTATTAACATAATTTATGAGTACTAAAAATTTATAAATTAATAAAAATAATTTTCTTCTTCTATATTTATATTTTAGATAATATTACATATGATAGATTGAGTTTTAAGACATATTTTGTTTCGAATCAATAAAAAGAATATAAAAGACAACAATTTTATTGTTTACAATATTGTATATGTCAAAAAAAATTAATACAAAAATAACATATGAATTAAATAAATAAAAATTTTAAGGATATATATTTATTTCAAGCTAGCTCGTGAGCCCACGAGCTAGCTCGAGTTTGAGCTAGCTTACAAAACTCGAAAGTATTTCTAACTCAGCTCAACTCAACTCGAGTTACAGCTGAGTTTAGTTTGAATTGTCCCCGACTCGCAGCTCATATACAGCCCTAATCTGAACTAGTCCAACATGCAAAAGACTGCTGTCGAGTTTACATTGCTTGAGTGTAGGAGACGGCTTACTACCAAGAGGGTAGAGAGACAATTCATAATCTTGGAGCCTGCTGTCGAGAGGATTCGAAAGTAAAGGAGAAGTGGCACTCCACTTCCACGCATAATCAGCTAAATGAAAATTTGTTCAGAGAAGTTGCTGTTGGGTCGACAGCATGTTGTTGGATATATGGATGGCAGAAAAAACAAAGAAAAGCAGCGAGGGTGGGACCCTAAATTTCCGAAGAAAAAAGAGAGGTAGACTGAAGTTACAGAGAAGAAAAGCTCTGAAGACCAAGTACTGATTCCAGGCCGCAGAACAAAGAGCTTGTGAAAGATAATGTTATTTCTTGTACTGGTAAAGTAACACAGGGAAGAAGAAATAGAATGACAGTGTAATGAAAATGATTGTATTGAGTACAGATCGTCCTTGCATATATATAGACAATAGTGCTAGCTAATACAATCCAGTATCTATAACGGTAAAATCAAGAACCCAAGTCTAACACTGATCTCTAATTACATTTCTTAATTGTCCCCATCTTGTGTATTGAAGAGAAGCCGTATGCACTGCTGATTTTTGGCATTGGTCACTTAATAATTACGGAAGTCACAAAAATCAGTTTTCTAAAACTCTACACCATCCGTTGAGAACAGATCTCAATATGTTTCGAACAGAATTATACTTCACTATCAAACGCATGCAAATCCATTAAGCCCAAAAGTCATAGAATTCAGTTTTTTTTTTCCTGCACCATTGAGAACGGATCCCAATCCGTTTAGAACGGAATTAAAATCCAGTGGGATCCGTTTGCGAACAGATCAAATCCGTTAGGCACGGAAGCCACAGAATTCAGTTTTTTTATTAAATCCATTACGAACGGATCTCAATCCGTTTAGAACGGAAATGTCAAATCTCGTTTCCACTCCAATACACCGCCATCTTCTCCTAATTTAAACCTGCAGTAAATCTGAAATTGAAGGCCTACATGGCTACATTTGATAGGGAATCCCAAATGAATTCCAGAACAATTGGAGAGGAGCATAATTGCTGAATGAACATAATAATTTTCACCGATACCTGATTGGGTGGTGTGCAAGTGCAACTTGGGAACGTCTTTACCTAGTGTAACTTTTTGCTTTTTGTTTTTTTTTTTAATTAAAACTACCTCTATCATGTGTTATGCTCATCAGATCTGCATAATACGCTTTTCTGTTACTCGATATAAGCTCATGAATAACCAATTTCCCGTTGTTACTTTTACAATATGAAAATTTTCTAAAGATCCAAAAACTGAACAAATAGTTGCTGCTCTACAGAGATGAATTCCCTGATACAAGAATGTTGTATACAAGAATCATTATACTTTAGTGAATGATTCAAGTGGCCAGTTGAAATTTCACCCCAAACTCACCAACCGTAAGGATGGCATAATTCCAGGCACAAGAGCCGTACAAATTCAAATTTTCACAAGATTTGTGCTTACAGAGATAATTTGTACATAATTCAGACTTAACTTTTTACATAATTGACTACTGCATTGAATATTCACATCTAACTTCTTTTTCTTGTTTCCTAGTTGAGTTAATTTGAATTCATTGAGGTTAAATACTTCTATTATACTAACGGAATGAAAAAAGGGTATCTTATAGTCTTAACCAATTATATAAAATGGAATTGAAAAGTATTTTTTTTTATATATCAGCGGGACGCCTGGTCAGGCTAAAGGTCACCCTCTTCACATCTGTTTCCTCCAATAAGGGCAGGGAAGTTCTCTGAACAAACAAGGTCAGTGGCTGCAACAACTAGAGCCTTGTTCTCATGACTTCACTTCCATTCTACTCCAGGTGAGGCTCGGACTCACTAAGATAAGTCCATGGATGAGAGCTTTTCATGGTGAGACTTTCTGGTAATATATGTTGCTATGCAATTGCAAAGTTAGAACAATCAGTTTTTGAAGGATAATCTTCTGTTCTTGTGTTAGATGTGAAGTATACTTTATGAACCTCAAAAATTGTAAAGCTAATACTGGATGGTAAATCCTTCTGGTTAGTAAAATCCAAGGAAAACAACATAGCCAGTAAAGAATTGTACTCTTTGTTATACCTGATGCTAAACAAGCAAGTTGGGAAAAGATTATTTTACAGTATTGCATTTGCCTATGATGAGTGGCTTACCAGGGTACCATTTTTGCTGTGCCTGATATCTCTCAAGTGATACCAATCCAGTCCAGAGAGCCACTGTCTTGTGCTCTGAAGAAATTTGCCTTTCCTGTTTCGCTTAAAAATTTCTGTTGCAGCTAGCCTAAGAATAATTAACACTTTCCTTATGGCATATTTATAGCAATATATACAAGGACAAGAGAAGAACTATGTGAATGCTTGGACCAATATTACAGAAAGTACCAATGCAAGAACATATAGGGGTGATTACCTCCATAAAAGATGGAGTCAAAATTCTCTTAGCACTTTCTTCATCTTCACTGAGCTTTCATTGCTGACAACACGTAGGACTAAACCTTCCAATATCTCGCCTTTCACCTTTGTGTGATCCTTTGAACCTTCAACAGAAAAGAGGAAAAAACGACATCTTTGTGAGATTATTTCTTCTTTTTTAACAAGGAAGAAAATAAGTTGGTTGTCTATATATCCTTTCCAATAATTGAAAAAAGACAATTCTTTTCAAAGCACAGATATATCTGTCACCTTGTTAAGAGCTTTGCAGATTCCTGTCGTGGTCCCTTCCTCACAAAGCACATCTTTGGCTGCAAAAAGTGCAGTTGTAGATTTCCTTTTACTTGGACAAATATTGCAAACAAATAACAATACTCCCTAGGAGTAAAATGAGTTCAATTGACTGGAGTCTTACACACTATATAGCAATATCCCCTAATGGTACATTAGTACTTCAATCTCAACTATAACAGTATATATGATGAAAGTATACTAGCAGTATACTTAAGCCAGATCAGATGGTCCAAACCAATACATTTTAAAATCAGGTAAGGTAGTCAGATATTAGAAATTGAGGAGTTGATCCATTACCTTGTACAGAACAGCCACACTTGTAATAGAATTGATGTTATTTATGGTAGTTCTGTTACTGCTGTCACAACTGTTGGAAGAAGAAAAAGAGTATCTTACTGGCAATATGTTCTTATAAAACAATGCTTTGGTAACAACAAAGGCAGATAGCAGCAGCCTCGTAGCATGTCAGTCTTATGCTTGTGTTCATTTTATCAGGTCTAAATCAGAAGAAGCTCTAAATGTGATGAATTACATGAGCATGACCTGTGCATGAAGCACAGTCTTGTCCAGACAGCAAAATTGGCAAAGACTGCTCTTGCACATCATCATGAAGGGAAGGTGTTTGCATTTGATCATGAAGGGAAGGTGTTTGCAGAAATGCCTAAGTGATATATGACAAAGCTGCTTTCCCGAAAGAGAAAGAGAAAGAGAAAGAGAGGTAGAGCACCTGGTTAGTATGCTCTCTGGTACACGGCCATATGGAAAAGCTCCCTGTCAAGTACACTGTAAGGTAACTGTGATGAATTACCTGAGCATGACCTGTGCACGACGCACATAGTCTTGTCCAGACAGCAAAATAGGCAAAGACTGCTCTTGCACATCATCTGGCATAACATATCCAACTTCGTCAGCCCTGGAAAGAAAAAATGAAAAATATAAGACCATATGGCCATACGGGACCCGGAGGATGTAGGTGAATTTAAAATAATTGGTTTTAGATATAATTATTTCTGCATAAAGAGTCAATGAAGGACATTGGTACCATCAAAGGGAGCAAGTGTTAAATGCCTGTCCAACGCAAAAAGTGCAGTTGCAGATTTCCTTTGACTTAGACAAATATTGCAAACAGATTACAATACTCCCTAGAAGTAAAATAAGTTCAATTGACCGGAGTCTTACACACTATCTAGCATCCCCTAATTGTACTTTAATCTCAACTATAACAGTACATTTGATGAAAGTATACTAGCAGTATACTTAAACCAGACCAGACGGTCCACACCAATACCTTCTAAAATCAGGTAAGGTAGTAAGATATTAGAAATTGAGGAGTTGATCCATTACCTTGTACAAAACAGCCACACTTGCAATAGAAATCAGGTTATGGTAGTTTTGTTACTGCTGTCACCACAGTTGCAAGAAGAAAAAGAGTATCTTACTGGCACACAGCATGTTCTTATAAAACAATGCTTTGGTAGCAATAAAGGTAGATAGCAGCAGCAGCATAGCATGTCAGTCTTGTGCTTGTGTTCATTTAATGAGGTCTAATTCAGAAGAAGCTCTAAACGAGCTTTCAGTTGAAAAACAAAGCAAATTTGCACACCATAATCATCTTTCAGTTCATTTTTGTGCTTCTCAACAAAATTGTTTTAATTGGTTTTAGATGGTTTAAATCAATTCTCGTGGATAGTGGATACTGTTTGATTGTGCTTAATTAATGTGTAGGGAAGCCATAGAAGTAGGAAGTAGAAAAAGTTATTGATGATTAATCCGTTAAATGTAAAAAAAAAAAATGGAACTTGATGATTTTCCTGTTCTCATTCCATTCCAGCGGGATCCGTTTGAGAACGGATGCAAATCCGTTAAGCACGGAAGTCGCATAATTCAGTTTTTAAAAGCTTTCTGCAGCATCCGTCGAGAACGGATATAAACCCGTTTAGAACGGAATTAAACTCCAGTGGGTCCGTTTGAGAACACATGCAAATCTGTTAAAAAATTTCTGCACCATCCGTTGAGAACGGATATGAATCCGTTAGAACGGAATTCAGCTTTCTAAAACCTTCAAGTACCATCTGTTGAGAACGGATCTTAATCCGTTAAGACGGAAGCCACAGAATTCAGCTTTCTAAAACCATCTGGCCCCATCTGTTGACAGGGACGGAGCCAGCCGAATTTTAAGCCCGGGCACCATCACAAAGTTAATAAATTAAATATTAAAAAAAAAATTTAAATAATAAATTTAATATAAATTATTATTTTATAATATGATTAAGAGTATTATTGCAGAATATATATTTTCTAAAAAATTAATTGTTTTTTATTATATTTATCTCTCATTGTAAGAGCATGAATTGAATAAAATCTGGAAGTCTCATTAAACACTACACAGCTGTTGTGTGTGTAGTGAAGTCTGACTTTTTAAAGCATATAGCACAACCTTTGTCTTTTTCCCTTTCATTGAAACCCACCCAATGGGTTTATTTATAGATGAATATAAAATACGGAAGAGAAAGTGAAATGAAATCAGTCAATTCGTTTGGGAAGTAGAGCATACCGTAGAGAAACTAGACTCATGCCCAGGCACATTTTACATTTTTTTTTAGCCAAACCCAGGCATATATCTGTTTCAACCCCGGGCACTTTCAGGCCTTTTGATATTTTAACAAGCAAAATACCTTGTCAGGCCATATATTTCGGGAAACAAGCCCAGGCACGTGCCTGGGCTTGCCCCTACATAGCTCCGTCACTGTCTGTTGAGAACGGATCTCAATCCGTTAAGACAAAAGTAACAGAATTACACTTTCTAAAACCTTTCTTTCTGCATCATCCGTGAGAACAGATCTTAATCCGTTTGAACGGAATTCAGCTTTCTAAAACCTTTCGGCACTATCCGTTGAGAACAAATCATAATACGTTAAGACAGAAGTCGGCTTTCTAAAACTTTTTGACACCATCCGTTGAGAACGGATCTATATCCGTTAAGACGGAATTCAAAGAATTCAGTTAACCTTTCTGCACCATCTGTTGATAACGGATCCCAATCCGTTTAGAACGGAAGTGAAAAATCTTGTTTCCTTCCAGAACAGAAGCATGATGAAAAGAATAATGATTATGGGGCTAATTAGCCTCAGATTATATTTCCTCATAGGCTATTTTTAGTAAAAAAGGAGACCCTATTTCTTTTTAGAAATCGATCTTCAACTTTTTCACTTCCGTTATAAACGAAAACAAGATATTTCACTTCCATTCTAAACAGATTGAGATCCGTTCTCAATAGATGATGCAAAAAGGTTTTAGAAAGCCTAATTCTGTGACTTCTGTCTTAACGGATTAAGCCCCGTTCTTAATACCCGTTCTCCTCAGATTATATTTCATCCAGAAAAAAAAACAATAAAAAAGAGGGAGAGAGCATCTGTTAAATCAAAATCTTTCAGAATTCAAATTTCAAAGCAGCACAAACCTTTCTGAAAATGAGGCAAGAAATCAACAAACTGACCTCAGAATTGCTCAATGAAAAGAATTACATTACATGACTTGGGAAAAATCTGTCACCTTTGCCCTTGTGGCAGAGGGAAATTGGGTCATGTTACTGGTAGCAAAGAAAAACCAGTTCCTGTGAAGCCTACTGATGAGGGGAAACAGAAAATGGAGGAGTGGCAAATCCATTGACCACGGAAGTCACATAATTCAGTTTGTAAAATCTTTCTGCAGCATTCGTTGAGAACGGATCTCAACCCGTTTAGGACGGAATTAAACTCCAGTGAGAACAGATGCAAATCCGTTAAAAAATTTCTGCACCATCCGTTGAGAACGGATCTGAATCAGTTAGAACGGAATTCAGCTTTCTATGGGGCTAATCCGTTTAGAAGGGAAGTGAAAAATCTGGTTTCCTTTTAGAACGGAAGCGTGATGAAAATAAGAATGATTATGGGGCTAATTAGCCTCAGATTATATTTCCGCATAGGCTATTTTTATAAAAAAAAAGGAGACGCTATTTCATTTCAGAAATTGATCTTCAACTTTTTCTATAGCAAAAGTATTACGTTAGGAAGCATTTGAATTTAGAAAGCAGCATGTATATAAGACAGCAGCTTGCCTCTTGTAAATTAAGCTCAGAAATTATAAAGAAAATATTTTCTTATATTTGCTCATCGCAACGCAACATGGTATGATAGCATTAAGCTCTTGGGCAACAAATCAAATCAAATTCTCAGCCAAAAAAAGGCAGCATAGAATCCATTCAAAAATTCCTCAAAACAAGGCAGCACAAACCTTTCTGAAAATGAGGCAAGAAATCAACAAACTGACCTCAAAATTGCTCAATGAAAAGAATTACATTACATGACTTGGGAAAAATCTGTCACCTTTGCCCTTGTGGCAGAGGGAAATTGGGTCATGTTACTGGTAGCAAAGAAAAACCAGTTCCTGTGAGGGGAAGCAGAAAATTGCAGAGCACTGGTCTGCGTGATGTCATTGATTGATGAAGAAGGGCGTCGTGGCGAAGGCAACTGATGACATTCATTGATAAAGCGACGGAACTTAACGTCAACCGACTCCAAACTCTCCAATCTCGATCGCTCCGAAGCCACCTCATCGACCCAGCAAACTGGGCCGAATTACTCAACACGCCTTACTTTTGGGCCAGAAACTGGGCCAACCTGGTTCAATTAAACCCTCCATTTTTCTTACGCAGCCCAAAAATAAAATCTCACAACTCGCAACAAATCTTGTTTATGAGATCCTGCCGAAATTTAAAAAAATAATATTAAAATAATATAATCCAATAAAATTAATATCAATTTAATCAGTTTAATATAAATAGTATCGTAAGATCAGAATCCTGGATTCCGAACGTTAGATCGGATTTCTGGATTCCGATCTAACGTTAGATCGGATTCTGGGATTCCGAACAGTGCTGTAACTGCTCAATTTTGTCTTTTTCATGGTTTTATTGTAATTCTATTATAAAAATTAATTAAATATATGAAATTTTAATATTAAATTAATATATTATGAAATTTTAGTAATATATTTTGAAGATAAGATATTAAATTAATATATTTTATTTTACTTCTATTATAAACATTAATTAAATATATAAAATTTTAATATTAAATTAATATATTATAAAATTTTTTACTTTTTGATATTTTGAAGAATGTTAGTATAATTTAATTCTATATTATGAATAATATTTTAATATTTAAAGTTTTGATATTAATTTGATATGGATGGTTTTATTTTTAATATTAAAAATTTTCAATTATGTTAAATGTTGTACATAATAAGTACATAATACTTTATGTAATAATTTATTTATGGCAATAATTATAATATAAACTTATAATTAAATATTAGATTTATTTCATTTAATTCATAATATAAAAATACAGGAATTATAAGTGTCATCATCGACAAATATACCATCCCAGCCTTCGGTAAATACAAAGTGAACATATACCGTAAATAAGCCGAACATATAGTCGATCTAAGTGAACACTTACTAACTTATTTTTATAGAACTTATTTGTTTGTATGTGTTCACTTAGATCGTTTATATGTTCACTTTGTTTTATGTATATGTTCACCATTAGAAGAAGAATTGAATTTTGTAACCATAATATAGATTAGCACACTAAAATAAAAGAAAGGGAAAAATACATGAAAATCATAATATAATTTAGCACACTAAAATAATATAAAAGGAAAAATGTACATAAAAAACCATAATATAAATGAACACACCAGGGTACTTAAAAACAAAGTAATAAATAAACTTAGAGATCTTGATCATCTACATGTTGCAGAATTTCCTCCCACCAGGGTTGATCTTCTTCCGCATTCATTTCTTGTTGATTACTGACACCATGGTTGTCGGCGAATTGAGCGGCCTCGTTCCAGAAAGCGGCATCAGGTTGTTGTTCATTACTGGCACCGTGGTTTTCAGCGAGTTGAGCTGCTTCGTTCCAAAAAGCCTCATCATTTTCTTGTTGATTATTCGCAGCCGGGTTGTCTGCGAATTGAGCGGCTTCGTTCCAGAAAGCTGCCTCGGCTTCTTGTTGCTCAATCTCAGCCATTCTAGCTACTGCAATTTTGCGCTGTTCATCTCTCTTCTTGATCTTGATTAGGCTCTCCTTAATTTTTTTAACAAAAAATATATCCAATATAATTAATAAATTACATACAAATTTTTTCTGATTTTTTTCTGATTTTTTCAGATCTTTTAAATATTTTTCCTATTTTTTTATTTAATTAACTAAATTAAAAACTAATAAACTAAATAAATAAATAATTAAATTAATAAAAAAAAACTTACTGTTCTCGTCGAAGTAGTGCGTCCGAGAGCGAGAGCGAAAGGCAGCGAAATTAGATCGGAAACCCCTTATATATATAAAGGTTAGATCGGAATCCCAGAATCCGATCTAACGTTAGATCGGAATCCCAGAATCCGATCTAACGTTAGATCGGAATCCAGGAATCCGATCTAACGTTCGGAATCCAGGATTCCGATCTTACGATACTATTTATATTAAACTGATTAAATTGATATTAATTTTATTGGATTATATTATTTTAATATTATTTTTTAAAATTTCGGGAGATCCTGTTCAGGACGAAATTAAACTCCACTATCAAACGGATGCAAATCCGTTAAGCCCAAAAGTCATAGAATTTAGTTTTTTTTTATATATTTTAACATTTCCTGCACCATCCGTTGAGAACGGATCCCAATCCGTTCTAAACGGAATTAAAATCCAGTGGGATCCCTTTGAGAACGGATCAAATCAGTTATGAACTTATGAAAAGAAGCCATGCTCAAGTAACGCCAAGAAATCTGATATGCAATTTTTGTATTCTTAAAGAGGTGCCACTATGTAAAAATTACTAAAATTTTGAATGGCTTTAAAATTTTTGTATTCAATTAGGTTTGCTCAAAAGAAACATTAATACTAATTGAATAAAAGTTCAGTTGTCACTTGTTAGGTTCATGTGCTCCTTTGCTTGACTTTACAACTTTTCAGTTGGTTCTGTTGTAAAGATTACATGTACCAGATTTTAAATACTTATATAAATAAAGGTTGGCACCAGTATCCAGGCTGACAGTTTCCAAGAGTAAAAATTTTCCTTTTTTTTTTTTGTAATTAAAAGGTAATATTGGCAAATGCATCTATTGTGAAAATATAATCTTAGCGAATTACATTTCCTATGGAACCAAGTACTCCAAGCTCAAGTCATAAAAAAGGAGATAAACAAAAATAATGAACTACAAAAGGCTCAGTACCATCTTAATTGTCAGAGTATACCTCATCTTCATCTTCAGAATGAAATCTTTTCAGAATATCCATCATTTCCTCTTTGTTTCTTCATCAGGCTACATTTGTTGCAGTTCATCCATCACATAGTCTCTCATGAAGGATTCAGTGCACCGAAGGCTGTGCCTGTTTCTAGTAAGCCCAACACAAAAAAGAAAGACAATAGAAAAACTATTCAGCCTGATAGCAGACAAGGAAAAAAAATCTAACAGTTCCTTCTATTTTTCCTAATAAATATTGCAGTGAAATCACCTGCATTAGTTTTGAATAATTATCATAAAGGTAAAATAACGACAAGAATTGCACATAAAAAGCCACAAATAAGAGAGGTGATATTATAACTTGGGATGCGTGAACGGAGACAAAATACTCACTTTGTAGCAGGGAAGGGAACAATAATGAATGTTGCATCTAGGACAGGTATACTGAGAGAAATGCTTCTGACATCTGCAACATACCATTATTAGGTTATGAACTTGACAGATAATCAAACCATCATGTAGTAAAAAGCTTCGAATTGACCAATGACTATCGTACCAGTGGGAATCACAAGCTGGATCTACAGGTTTCGGTGTGTAACAAAACATTTCTTTTATGTTGGGAGGGGACATGAATAATTGTCAAAGTACAAAAGGCTTAGATATTCCTTATTGAAAAAAAAATCCAAATATATTTTGAGGTTTAGTGCAGAGCACTCACACTCGACAAATGGTTTTCAAATCAGTGAAAGAAGAACTTGAACCGCCAGTTTCAGACAACACTACCTCCTCCATCTCCATTATCACCACTACCTACAACAATGCAGAGTATTTTTTCTTTTAGTCAGTCAAAAGTAAATATTTAAACCATTTGAATTATTTGAAGTAAAAAAAACAACATTATAGTTAAGAAGAAACCAGAACAGCTAGGCTCTTCATATAATTGCTTTTCATGAGGAGAATCTGGTCGCAAAATCATCATGATAGTGGATTTAGACTCTAGACAAATCCATTGGGGCTGTAAACCAAACAAAAAGGGGATCAACTCACATTGCAGAACATAATCACTCACAACAATATCATAAACAATGATATATAAGTAAAAGTAATCACCAAATTTGTTACTGCTGGCATACACAGTATATTTGCTGCTATAATAATTAAATACTTCTCTGGTCGCAAGATTATGGTGTCATTCATTCCATTTCACCTATCATAGCAAAGTCCAAAGAACATCACTAATATTATTAATTGGAAAGGACCAGAAAGGAATAAAGGGCCTGACCCAATGTCATTTCGTTCATTGAACATCTGAATGTTATGACCCAATTTGATATTGTTCATAGTCGTGCATCAGCTCCCGTATAAGAGTTCCATTCTGAAAGAAACTGATCAGTAGAGGTATTGCTTGCTATCAGAGCCTCTTTGTCCCAAGCCTCACAACACATGCGGTCTAATTAATATGAACACTCCAACAGCAGCGCATCTTTTTTTTTTTTTTTTAACTAAAGCACCCAAAAGCTGGGGCCCAATATTAGAAAAGAAAAAGGTTCGATACAAGCCTGTTGAACAGGTCTAAACAAAAGACCAAAGGAAGAAACCAAAAGCTAAGACAACAAACAAAGTCAGAAACAAGCAAACAATCAAAATCTACAAGTCTAGCTAAAAATCTACAAGTCTACAAAGTCAGAAACAGCAGCGCATCTATAGCCAAAAGCACGTCTTCTCAGTAAGTTAAGACAAAAGAAGAAAACATATGGGTGATGAAGGAATTAAATCCTAGTACCAAATAAAATTTGTATACCTAGACCTAACCCCACTAATCGTTTGTAGTTTAGTTCGAGGGTCGAACTCGAAGGACGGATTAACGAATACCGGACTTGTTCTTTTTCTGAAGCTAGACAATTAAAAAGGAGTGGATTTAATCGTAAAACAAACTAATTAAATAAACATGCACTAAGATAAATATTTTTGGGTGTTTTTGTGAATTAAAATAATTAAGAAATCTAAATGATTGTTTTGGTTTTTCAAATAGTATAAAAACATCTTAGGGATCAGGTTTCGTTTTAGTTTGGACTTCTAAAACTCAAAGTTCAACACTTTCATGCAAAAACCTAAGTTTTATAGGCAACAACATTTCAACTTGGTCCGAGTTGTAGTCTAAAAATTATCTCTCGCGCTAGGAATGAGTCGTCTAGCATTCCTCTTGTGCCGGAAACCATCTAGAGCATGTAAATCCACCAAAACCAAGTAAAACCCTGAAAATAAGAAGAGACACGACGGCAGAGCCATTTCTTGGAAAAACATAGCATTTTATCAAATAATCTAATGTTTTGAATGTAATTTAGGTGCTAAGTACGGTCCGAATACCATCAAATAATAACGATATCAATGGGGCCACTTTTTACAAGTTTCAGAAGCTTATCTTGGCACATGCACCACCCTTGTGGGCCCCTATACATAAAAAGAAAGACCGAGTGCTTGATTTGTGGACTTCTAAAATCACCAGATCAAATTTGTAAATCAAGTCAATTTTGTAGTAAAAATTCGCCAGTTCATAATATTCAAGTAAACTAAATTGTTTTAATCGAAACATAAAAATGAAACCACTTTGTTCCTTTAAGCTCAACTTGAGGAATTCCCTAGTTCATTTTTGAGCTTCTCAACTAAGTTGTTTTATTTGGTTTAGATGGTTAAAAACAATTCTGGTGGACGATGATTATTTGTGCTTAGTTAATGTGTAGGAAAGCCATAGAAGTAGGAAGTAGAAAAAGAAAAAAACGGAACTTTATGATTTTGCTGTTCTCATTCCATTCCAGTGAGAACAGATCTCAACCTGTTTAGAACGGAATCAAAACTCCAGTGGGTCTGTTTGAGAACGGATGCAAATCCGTTAAAAAAATTTTGACCATCAGTTGAGAACGGATCTTAATCCGTTAAGACTGAAGCCACAGAATTCAGCTTTTCTAAAACCATTCAGCACCATCCATTGAGAACGAATCTCTATCCGTTAAGACAAAAGTCACAGAATTCCACTTTCTAAAACCTTTCTTTCTGCACCAATTGTTGAGAACGGATCCTAATCCGTTAGAATGGAATTCAGCTTTCTAATGCCTTTCAGCACCATCCGTTGAGAACAAATCATAATCCGTTAAGACGGAAGTCAGAGAATTAAGCTTTCTAAAACCTTTCGACACCATCCTTTGAGAGCAGATCTCTGTCGGTTAAGACGGAATTCAAAGAATTCAGCTGACCTTTCTGCACCATCCGTTGAGAACAGAAGTGAAAAATCTTGATTCCTTTTAGAACGGAAGCGTGATGAATATAAGAATGATTATGGGGCTGATTAGCCTCAGATTATATTTCCTTATAGGCTATTTTTTAGGAAAAAAGGAGACCATATTTCTTTTTAGAAATCGATCTTCATTTTTTCACTTCCGTTCTAAACGGAAACGAGATTTTTTCACTTCCGTTGATTGAGATCCGTTCTCAACAGATGATGCAGAAAGGTAAAAAGCTGAATTCTGCGACTTCCGTCCCATCCTTCTCCGCATAGCAACATGAGATAGAGAGGCGGCAAGAGCAGGAGCATAGCGGCCTTGACTCTAGCTACGATGCCGTGACGTCTCATCCTTCTCGGCTGTGGTGGCTATGGCGCAAAGAGAAGACGCAAGGGGGAGAAATAGAGGAACAAGCCAAGCGAAATGGGCACCCAGTTGACAGGTGTTTGGCCTCTTGCCTGTTGGGTTCTCCGTCCTCACCTCATTCCCAAACCCAACTGGAGAGGTGACGGTCTGACGAAGGGGGAAACCCTAGCTATTAGAGTGTCAGAGATCACTTTTCTGACATTCACTCGTTTGAGAACGATGCAAATCCGTTAAGCATGAAAGTCACGTAATTCAGTTTTCTAAAGCTTTTTGCAGCATCCGTTGAGAACGGATCATAATACGTTAAGACGGAAGTCCCAATTCTGCGTCGTCCTTTGAGAACGTAACTTAATCCATTTATGACGGAGTCACAAAATTCGGCTTTTTAAAACCCTTTCCGCACCATCCGTTGAGAACATATCATAATTCGTTAAGACAGACGTCACAGAATTCAGCGTCTTAGAACTTTCTGCACCGTCCGTGAGAACGGATATTAATCCGTTAAGACGGAAGTCAGAGAACAAAGCTGTTTAAAACCTTTCTACACACCGTCCGTTGAGAACGGATCATAGTCCGTTAAGACGGAAATTCACGGAATTCAGTTTTTTGTTGACAACGGATCTTAATCCGTTTAGAACATGACACCCAATTAGAAATTATCACAATAAAATTAGAAAATAAAAAATGTCTCAAAGTTTTTCATTCTTAAGAATTTCAGTAATCACTACGGCATTTCTCTTTGATTCCTGAAAACTATTGCACATCTTTTCGTGAAAGTGGCTATGGCTGCATAACATCCAAAACCCTAACAAAATTAGGGTGTTTCGTTAACCGTTTCGTTTTGGATACGTAATTGACTACCAATTTCGTTAACTGTTTCATTTTGTACGAAATGATCGAAATCACGAAAATACATGGACGAAATCGTTTTGTTTTTAAAACGCAATCAAAATCTTTAACCGTTTTGTTTCGTTTTGGACGAAATAACGGTTAAAAGTTAAAACAGTTACCGTTTTCACCCTTATTGATATATGAGGCAAAATAAGTATGGGCACACATTTATAAGGAAATTGATTAGTGCCATCCCACTCCGCTCCATCGCACTACACAGTACCTCAGCGAAAGTCAGAGCAGCGCTCTATCCCCTCTACTCACCCAGAGCGTATTTTTTGCTCATTTCGTTTTTATAAGTGTTTACTTTAATATGTACAAATGTTCACTTTGTAGTAGAATTGTTCATTATTTTATAAGTGTTCGCTAGACTAAATATGTTCATTTTGATTTTTTTTTTTGCCAAAAGTTCAGTTTGGTCAATAAAAATGTTCAGTTAATTGAGTATAATTGTTCAGTTAGTTGCAACAGAAAATATAAATGTTATGAGCAAACATGTTTATTTTGTTAAGTATAAATGTTTAGTTTAGTAAGTACGAATGTTCAGTTTAATAAGTATAAATGTTCATTTATTTAAATATAAATGTTTAGTTAGTTGCAACAGAAATACAACTGTTATAAGAAAAAAAACCAAGAGAAGGGGTCACGAACCGGACAAAAAATACATGTAAAAATTAGAATTGAAAATGAACCAATCCGGTTTAAAATTTTTTTTTTTCCGATTCTACCCTTGACTCCTAGCGCACCTCTTGACCATGTGTGACTCCGACTCTAGCGCGATTCCGACACATTAAACTGAACACTTATTATTATTAAATTGAACATTTGTAACACACAGCAACGTTGGCTGGGATGGAATATTTACCGATGGCACTTATAATTTCTGCATTCATAATGTGGTATTTGTAATGTCTAAGTTCCAAGACCAAGTGGCGAGGCCCAGGCACTCGAATTTTCCAAGCCCAAGCACCTTTGGAAAAAACCATATACTGGCCTTCGGTTTTTCAGAAACAAGCCAAGGCACCTGCCTGGGTCTGGGTTTGCCCCTTCTTGAGTCCGTCCTTGTTATAGTCCATATATACCATGAAGAAAGAGATGGCGAAAATATCTCTGACCTGACCAACAATATGAACTAGTGCAAATATTGCACGTTACACGATTTATTTATTTTTTATGTTTTCTATTAAATTTCATTATGTGTTCTACTTCTACTTATCATCATCATCGTTTGTTTATTTAATATATTTAAAGAGCAATTTTATGCACGCTCAATAAAAAAAGAATCGAAACATCTGCATGTAACTAATATATATAGCTCCAAGCTTTTAATAATATTATAATAGATTTAACAAAAATCTACAAAAATAAATATATAGTTATATACCTATTTAAGGCTTCACGTAAACAGCAACAACTAACATCAGACAAAAAGGTTTGTAATCCGAGTGATGTAATATATTACATCGGTACACACGCATTCATGAGAATACAAAATTACAAACCAACGAAAAAAGGGCACAATTTTTTATTTTTTATTTTTTTTTTTGCGGGCCAAAAGAGAGCATAAACATTTATATCTATATAGGGTGCTACACTGAGCTAAATAGAGTAGTGTCAGAAATGATTCTTCCATTAACGATTTTTTTTTTTCTGGAATGGCAGTTCTCTATTCATTCACCAGCATCCCTGGTTTAAAAAAAAAATGTAATTTTAATGACGGTAATAAAAAAATCTAAAGAAGAGATTCATTTGATTTTGAGGGAAAAGAAATAATAAAAGGAGCTTGAAAAAATATAACCTGGACAAACTCGTAGATTTTGAAGGCAAAAAAAAAAAAAAAATGCCGATCATTCGACCAATATTCACACCTGCAAGATAGAACAAAAATGAAGTCACTTGAGCTTTCGCACCTCAAAATGTGCGCCTAGAACTGAAATAGAAAAAAAAAGAGATAAAGATGTCCGTACCAGCACAATCCTTTGAGGGAAAACGGAGGTCGGAGCATTAGCATTTGCATTCTGTTACAACTATTTGACAACAATGGCAGCGATTAATAACAAAATAATGAAACTTTCTTTACAATTTGCAACACACAATGCTTCTAGCTGTTGCCACTCCAAGAAAATCTGGAAGCTCAAATTGCAATCTAAATCTGCTACAATCCATTATCAAATATGGTTCCTAAATTCAAACCACTATTTGAGGCTATTAAGATAGGCAAACAATGAGTCCTTTTTGTTATCTTTTTGTTGAGCTGCTATATGTTCTTTGTCCTCTTCTACTCACTGAACAACTAAAAATAACAGACGAAATTTCCCATTAAAAAGGAAACAAATACGAACAATGAATGCGTGTGTGCGATGTAATTACATCACTCGGATTACAAACCTTTTTGTCTGATGTTAGTTGTTGCTGTTTACGTGAAGCCTTAAATAGGTATATAAATTTTAAGAAAATTTATATACCTCAACTACTAACGTTGAATAAAAAAACTTATAATTTAAATGCCTTTGTTAGCATGTTTTTGTTTTAATTATTATTTTTTCATTTCGGAAAAATCTAAAACCGTCTAAATTATATTAAAAAAATAACTAACAACTGGACAGGTCCAGTTTAGACCTTTCTTCTCCATCCTTAATTTCCCGACTCCCTTTATACAGACAGCTAGCAGTGGGGAAAAAAAAAAGAAGCGGAACCACTAGGTGCGCCACGGTGCCACCCTCCTCCAAACTGCTTCTACCAGCCTCCTACGCATCTCTCTCGCCCCTACCCACCTCAGGCAGCCTTCCGCACACCCCTTCTCCTCTATCCAATGATGGACGCCACCGTTAATGGTGGTTTTTGTTAATCTCAACCCGATTCCGTTCCAAACTGCCTAAAATTTATAGATGATTAATCCGTTAAATGTAAAAAAAAAAAACGGAATTTGATGATTTTGCTGTTCTCATGCCATTCCAGTGGGATCCGTTTGAGAACGGATACAAATCCGTTAACCACGGAAGTCACATAATTCAGTTTGTAAAATCTTTCTGCAGCATCCGTTTAGGACGAAATTGAACTCCAGTGAGAACAGATGCAAATCCGTAAAAATATTTCTGCACCATCCGTTGAGAACGGATCTGAATCAGTTAGAACGGAATTCAGCTTTCTAAAACCTTTCAGTACCATCCGTTGAGAATGGATCTTAATCCGTTAAGACGGAATCCACAGAATTCAGCTTTGTAAAACCATTCGGTTACCATCTGTTGAGAACGGATCTCAATCCATTTAGAAGGGAAGTGAAAAATCTGGTTTCCTTTTAGAACGGAAGCGTGATGAAAATAAGAATGATTATGGGGCTAATTAGCCTCAGATTATATTTCCGCATAGGCTATTTTTTTTTCTTTTCAGAAATTGATCTTCAACTTTTTCTATCGCAAAAGTATTACGTTAGGAAGCATTTGAATTTAGAAAGCAGCATGTATATAAGGCAGCAGCTTGCCTCTTGTAAATTAAGCTCAGAAATTATAAAGAAAATATTTTCTTATATTTGCTCATCGCAACACAACATTGTATGAGAACATTAAGCTCTTGTGCAACAAATCAAATCAAATTCTCAGCCAAAAAAAAAAGGCAGCATAGAATCCATTCAAAAATTCCCCAAAAAATGGCAGCACAAACTTTTCTGAAAAAAGAAATCAACATACTGACCTCAGAATTGCTCAATGAAAAGAATTACATTACATGACTTCGGAAAAATCTGTCACCTTTGAGCTCAGTGGCAGAGGGAAATTGGGTCATTTTACTGGTAGCAAAGAAAAACCAGTTCCTGTGAAGCCTACTGATGAGGGGAAGCAGAAAATGGAGGAGTGGCAGATGGTGGATGGCAGAGCACCATGAGATAGAGAGGCGGCAGGAGCAGGAGCATAGTGGCCTTGACTCTAGCTGCCATGCCCTGACGTCCATCCTTCTCGGCCGTGCATGGTGGCAATGGCGCAAAGAGAAGACGCAAGGGGGGAGAAATAGAGGCCAATCGACAGGTGTTGGCCTGTTGCCTATTGGGCTCACCATCCTCACCTCAATTCTCAAACCCAACTGGAGAGGTGACGGAGGGGGGAAACACTAGCTATCAGAGATCACTTTTCTGACGTTCATTCGTTTGAGAACGGATGCAAATCCGTTAAGCACGAAAGTCACGTAATTCAGTTTTTTAAAGCTTTCTGCAGCATCCGTTGAGAACGGATTTCAACCTGTTTATAACGGAATTAGATCGGAATTCAGTTTTTTAGAACTTTTCTGCACCATCCGTTGATAACGGATTTGGATCCGTTAAGACGGAAGTCACTGAATTCACCTTTTTAGAGCCTTTCTGCACCGTCCGTTGAGAACGGAGCTAAATCCGTTAAGATGTAAGTCACACAATTCAACTTTTTAAAACCTTTTCTACAACATCTGTTGATAACGGATCTTAATAAGTTTAGAACGGAAGTCACAGAATTCAGCTTTTTAAAGCCTTTTCTGCACGGATGTGTTAGTGGTGAGAAACATGATTGAAGGAAATACCGGGTCACCACAAGTGTACGTAATACAGATATGTTATCCTTCAAATCCCAACCCAACTTGTTGATGCACAAACAATACAGAAAGACAATGGAAAAGTACGAAAAAGAGAGATTTTTTGTTGGGAAATCACACAGATTCTCAGATTTCTTTTAATAAAGTTTTAATTCTCAAAATGCACTAAACTTCCATAAACCATGACAGCTGTCTTAAATAGCTAATACAGAAATCATAGAAAGAGAGAAAACATAAAATTTCCAAAATAACCATAAAACTGCTAAAAATAACAAAGAAAGGCCCAAAACTCCATGAAAGAAGGCTCAGATCGTGAATCCGAGCTGACGATTTGGCCAAAATTTTCACAGATGTCCTGTCAAAATTCCGGCCTGATCCGACGGTCGGATTAAAAGTTACACCCATTTTATTGAAGTGTGCGCGTGACCTTATTGCATAACCTGTAGTGCATAGTCATCCGAAATAATTTTTTTTATTTAAAAAGGTCGCTTATGAGATCGAATTCATGTTCAAAAGGAAACGGGACTTGTTGTTAATTTTTGTCTATTCTCATTCCAGTGGGATTCGTTTAAGAACGTATCATTCAAATCCGTTGAGGAAAGAAGTGGCAGATCTGGCTTTCGCTTTATTTTTGTTTTGAAGAAAAATGAAGGTCAAGCATTAACAATTCAGCCGGTGGCTAAAAGCACAAAAGTAAAGAAATAGAGGAGAAAAAGAATGTAAAATAATGAAAGCTTAAAAAATGTAATCTAAATTAGAAAAGATCACAATCAAATTAAAAAAAAAGTCTCAAAGTTTTTCATTCTTAAGGATTTCAGTGATCAGTAGGGGATTTCTTTTGATTCCTGAAAACTCTTGCACATCTTTTCTTCCATATATACTATGATGAAAGAGATGGCGAAAATATCTCTGACCTGACCAGCAATATGATGCTATCCACGATTGAGGTATGGCTGAACCACTTGGGAGCAGAGATAAGGAGTGTATTACCGAGCAGAACAATCTTGAGCAAGTTGTAGTAAAATAGTAAATACAAGAGTTAAAGAGTTGTAGAGATGAGAGAATGATTAGCAGTCCATCCTACTGGGTAGAGATCATGGAAAGTGAATTTTAGAATCTGGGAGGACCAACTATGATGCCAAAATATGGTAGATTTAACATATGTAGTGATCTGAACTAGTCCAACATGCAAAAGACTGTTTACATTGCTTGAGTGTAGGAGACGGCTTACTACAAAGAGGATAGATAGACAATTCATAATCTTGGAGCCTGCTGTCGAGAGGCTTCGAAAGTAAAGGAGAGGTGGCACTCCACTTCCATGCATAATCAGCTAAATGAAAATTTCTTCAGAGAAGTTGTTGTTGGGTCGACAACATGTTGTTGGATTGGATATATGGATGGCAGAAAAAACGAAGAAAAGCAGCGAGGGTGGGACCCTAAATTTCTGAAGAAAAAAGAGAGGGCTCTGTAGACTGAGGCAACAGAGAAGAAACCATCTGAGCTCTGAAGACCAAGTACTGATTCCAGGCCGCAGAACAAAGAGCTTGTGAAAGATAATGTTATTTCTTGTACTGGTAAAGTAACACAGGGAAGAAGAAATAGAATGACAGTGTAATGAAAATGATTGTATTGAGTACAGATCGTCCTTGCATATATATAGACAATAGTGCTAGCTAATACAATCCAGTATCTATAACGGTAAAATCAAGAACCCAAGTCTAACACTGATCTCTAATTACATTTCTTAATTGCCCCCATTTTGTGTATTGAAGAGAAGCCGTATGCAGTGCTGATTTTTGGCATCGGTGGAATGAGGGCATCACTTAATAATTACGGAAGTCACAAAAAGCAGTTTTTTAAAAGTACTCCACTATCAAACGGATGCAAATCCGTTAAGCCCAAAAGTCATAGAAATCAGATTTTTCCCCCCGCACCATCCGTTGATAACGGATCCCAATCCGTTTAGAACAGAATTAAAATCCAGTGGGATCCGTTTGCTAACAGATCAAATCCGTTAGGCACGGAAGCCATAGAATTCAGTTTTTTTTAAAACAAAACTTTCTATATTAAATCCGTTAACAACGGATCTCAATCCGTTTAGAACGGAAATTCCAAATCTCGTTTCCACTCCAATACACCGCCATCTTCTCCTAAATTAAACCTATAGTAAATCTGAAATTGAAGGTCTACATGGCTACATCTGATAGGGAATCTCAAATGAATTCCAGAACAATTGGAGAGGAGCATAATTGCTGAATGAACATGATAATTTTCACCGAAACCTGATTGGGTGGTGTGCAACTTGGAAACGTCTTTACCTAATGTAACTTTTTTTTTGTTTTTTTATTTAATCTACCTCTATCATGTGTTATGCTCATCAGATCTGTATAATACGCTTTTCTGTTACTCGATATAAGCTCATGAATAACCAATTTCCCATTGTTACTTTTACAATATGAAAATTTTCTAAAGATCCAAAAACTGAACAAATAGTTGCTGCTCTACAGAGATGAATTCCCTGATACAAGAATGTTGTATACAATTTTAGAAAGCCCACCCTCTTGTTATCAAAATTCCAACTGCCCGAATCATTATACTTTAGTGAATGATTCAACTGGCCAGTTGAAATTTCACCTCTAACTCACCAACCGTAAGGATGGCATAATTCCAGTGCACAACAGCCGTACAAATTCAAATTTTCACAAGATTTGTGCTTACCGAGATAATTTGTACATAATTCACACTTAACTTTTTACATAATTGACTACTGCATTGAATATTCACATCTATCTTCTTTTTGTTGTTTCCTAGTTGAGTTAATTTGAATTCATTGAGGTTAAATACTTCTGTTATACTAACGGAATGAAAAAAGGGTATCTTATATTCTTAAACAATTATATAAAGTGGAATTGAAAAGTAATATTTTTTATATATCAGCGGGATGCCTGGTCAGGCAAAAGGTCACCCTCTTCACATCTGTTTCCTCCAATAAGGGCAAGGAAATTCTCTGAACAAACAAGGTCAGTGGCTGCACCAACTAGAGACTTGTTCTCATGACTTCACTTCCATTCTACTCCAGGTGAGGCTCGGACTCACTAAGATAAGTCCATGGATGAGAGCTTTTCATGGTGAGACTTTCTGGTAATATATATTGCTCAGTATTTGTAGGATAATCTTCTGTTCTTGTCTTAGATGTGAAGTATACTTTATGAACCTCAAAAATTGTAAAGCTAATACTGGATGGTAAATCCTTCTAGTTAGTAAAATCCAAGGAAAACAACATAGCCAGTAAAGAATTTTACTCTTTTGTAATACCTGATGCTAAACAAGCAAGTTGGGAAAAGGTTATTTTACAGTATTGCATTTGCCTATGATGAGTGGCTTACCAGGGTACCAGTTTTGTTGTGCCTGATATCTCTCAAGTGATACCAATCCAGTCAAGAGAGCCACTGTCTTGTGCTCTGAAGAAATTTGCCTTTCCTGTTTCGCTTAAAAATTTCAGTTGCAGCTAGCCTAAGAATAATTAACACTCCCCTTATGGCATATTTATAGCAATATATACAAGGACAAGAGAAGAACTATGTGAATGCTTGGACCAATATTACAGAAAGTACCTTTAACCAGCTCTTTTGCCTTGTCAGCATACCACCATCTAACAGAGTCATGATACGGCATTCCTTTTGTGATTTCTCAGCTGCCCCTTTAGGTTTTTTTGATAACATTCGAGCAACCTTCGTAACCTAATATTTTTACACAAAATGATTTCAGTCGATATTTTTTTTGTTATGATTGGAAAGTTTCCAATTTGACTTCGATTTGACTCATATCATATCGCAAATACCCAGTATAATCGTCTCAAGGGAAAGTATGAGATGGTCATATCTAAGAGGTGCTTGATGAAATGAGAGATACCCTGTGGGCTTCCTGTTTATCTATGTGCTCGATGAAATGCGAGAGCAGGTTTGAGATCTATTTATTTCATGCCAAATTAAAGGGGTACACAATTCACTGTCTATATAAGAAGTGCTTGACTTAAAAGCTCAGGATCGGATCAAAGATGAATAGAAAGACTTGCTATTTGGTCATGGATGGAAGGTGTTTGCGGAAATGCCTAATTGATATATGACCAAGGTGCTTTCTCTGGTACATGGCCAAGGCAAAGCTCCCTGAGAATACTCGTTTGAGTAGATTTCTGGGCTACGCCATGAGTTCGACAAGAGAAACTATGCGTTCGACTCGGAGTCGGAGAAGAGAGAAGCGGCGACGATGGCGGTGGTGGTGGAGAGAGGCGGAGAAGGCGCCGTGGTCTTGGTTTAGAACTAGAATTTCTCTTCTGAGGAAACGAGGTGAAGATAAGGAAACCACCGGGCGGCGAATGCCATTGTTGCGCTCTCGTTTTTTTCAGAGATGACAAAGCCGTTTGCGAGCGGATGCAAATCCGTTAAGCACGGAAGTCGCTGAATTCAGTTTTTTAAAGCTTTCTGCACCATCCGTTGAGAACGGAAAACAACCCGTTTAGAACGGAATTAAACTCCAGTGGGTCCATTTGAGGACGAATGCAAATCCGTTAAGCACGAAGTCACAGAATTCGGTTTTTTAGAGCTTCCTGCAGCATCCGTTGAGAACGTATCTCAACTCGTTTAGATCGGAAAAATAAACTCCAGTGGGTCCGTTGAAGGGATGCAAATCCGTTAAAAAAATTTCTGCACCATATGTTGAGAACGGATCTCAATCCGTTAGAACGGAAGTTCAGTTTTTTAAAACCTCTCTGCATCATCCGTTTAGAACGGATCCGAATCTGTTAAGACGGAAGTCGCAGATTTCAGTTTTCTAATACCTTTCTGCACATCCGTTGAGAACGAATCTTAATCCTTTTAGAACGGAAGTCACTGAATTCAGCTTTTCAATAAAACCTTTTTGCACCATCAGTTGAGAACGGACCTTAATCCATTAAGACGGAAGCCACAGGATTGAGCCTTTTAGAACTTTCTGCACCGTCCGTTGAGAACGGACCTGAATCCGTTAAGACCGAAGTCCCAAAATTTTCAGCTTTTTAAAACCTTTTCTGCACCATCTGTTCAGAACGGTTTATGGTCCGTTTAGAACGGAAGTGAGGAATTTTGTTTGATTGAGGATGCGTTAATGGTGAGAAACAGGATTGAAGGAGATACCTGTGTGGCATAAAGAGGAAGAGGTAGGAAGAAGATGAGAGAGATACCGAGTTTCGTCTTGGAGAGATTGATGATGAAGGGGCCAGGCCCACTTTAGGCAACACCTAGTTCCGCCCTTGTACACCAGAATTATGAGGAGAGGGAACAGTGACTTTCATTGATTACATGGCCATTGGATCAGTTGATCAGAGAGAGGCGGCTGTGTTCTTTGATTTCATGGGCATTGGATTAAATTAGTATCAGCAGTTAATTTTAAGAAAACTAATGTTCATGCTTTATGTATCTTAGATTAGAAACATTTTTCTTACAAACAGGAAGAGATCTTCACATTTTTGTTCATCTTTTTCCTAACGATGATGCAACAAGTTTTGAGAAGGGTTTTACTTCTTTTTTGCACGTTGGCATAGCAAATTGAAATTCAGCTTTTAGTTAATGCTTGAACGGATTAAAATTTCCCCACCCAACGTGCGGGGGTTGCTACTAGTTATTTAAATGGGATTGGAACTTTTATTCGAACTTTCTTCCACACGCACAACAACCACTTTATCGACCCAACAACCTTCAAAAGAAATTTCGGGACCGTTTGAATCGCTTAGAAATTTAGAGAATTTCTTATTTCTAGGCATAAATTTATTGGGAAATTTGTAATTTTGTGAAAAATTTAGATTATTTATAATAAATTTATGCCAATAGAAAATTTCTCAAATTTTCCAAATTCCCACTTGAATCCAAACAGCCCCTAAAGTAACACAGCAGCCTCCACTCTATATATCAAACTCACATTTAATGATGCATAAACATGTGGGACTAAAGAGTTATTCCAAAACCGGACACCATGTATTAAGGGAGTAACTAATTATTTTTAGGAGAGTATGTAAAATTCATTAAGGGAGTGTCAAATATGTTTTCAATTATCTTTTATTATAGAAGAACGTAATTTGTGAAAATGAGTAACTAATATTTTTTAAGGAAGTATGTAAGTTTCATTAAAGGAGTATCAAATATGTTTTCATTTATCTTTAATTATGGAAGTACGTAATATGTGTTAAGGGAGTAACTAATTCTTTTTAAAGGAGTATCTAAGATTCATTAAGAGAGTGCCAAATATATTTTCATTTATCTTTAATTATGGAAGTACTTAATATGTGTTAAGGGAGTAACTAATTCTTTTAAAGGAGTATTTAACTCGTCATTCGGGAATAATTATATTTACATAAGAGAGTACCTTATTTATTGTATTATAACATAGTAAAATATATTTTTAACTAAAGAGAGTATCTATTTGACTTAAAGAGAGTATTTATTATAAATTAAGAGATATATTAAATTAATATGTGTGATCGTATATGAAAAAGAAATAAAGAACGGGAAGATGAGAGGGAAGAAGGGATGGCAGTGAGGGAGAGGAATAGAGATCGGAAGGGAGAGAGCGACAGGGGCAGGAGGAGGGAAGGGAAGAGCTCAAGAGAAGAGATTCGAAAGGGAAGACAAAAGCAGGAGGAGAGCGTGTAGGCCCAAAATCAGACCCACTATGCGTAAAACCCAAGAGGATGGCAGGGATGTCAAATTTCGAGGATGTCCCGTATCAGCTCTGGTTTTGTCAGACTGTCAGATTTATTTTTGGGCTGCGAAAGAAAAATGAACGATTTAATTCAACCAGCTTGGCCCGGTTTCCGGCCCAAAAGTGAGACGAGTTGATTAATTTGATTTTCGACGGCTATTATAACTGTCATCGCTAAATAAATCATCGCTGCTATATGTTACAAATGTTCAGTTTATAATAATCAAATGTGTTCAGTTTAATAATCACAAGTGTTCAGTTAAATACGTCAACTAATGGACAGAATCGCGTCAGGGTGTCGCGCGTGGATTAGAGAGGGTTGTGCCAAGGAGCAGGGGTAGAGTCAGAAAAAAAATAATTTGAACTGAATCGGTTCATGACTCCTTCTAATTTTTTATGTGGTTTTTGTCTGATTCGTGATCCCTGCGCTTGCTTTTGTTTATAATAATTATATTTTCTGTTGCAACTAATTGAACATTTATATTTAAATAAAAAAAAACACAAAATGAACATAGTAAACATAGAGAATACTTATAAAACAATAAACAATTATCATACAAAGTGAACATTTGTATCTAATAAAGTGAACACTTATAATAACGAAATGAACAAAAAATAATGTGCGTGCTGGATGAGTAGAGGGGAGAGAACGCTGCTTGCTGATGCACGATGGTATCGATGACAAATTGAGTAATGGTGTTAATCAATTTTCGATTTTCGATCCAATCCAGTCGAGTCGATGATGTGGCTAATGGCTTCGGAGCGATCGAGAGTTTGGAGTCAGTTCAGTTCCATCGCTTCATCAATCATCACTTCCTTTCTCCTCCTCGTTCCTCTGATCTTTGATCTCTGATAGCTAGAGTTTTTCACCCTCCGTCACGGCGTCACCTCTCCAGTTGGGTTTGAGAATTGAGGGGAGGATGGAGAACGCAACAGGCAACAGGCCAACACCTGTGTCAAATGGGTTTGAGAATTGAGGGGAGGACGGTGCAGAAAAAGGTTCTAAGACGCTGAATTCTGTGGCTTCCGTCTTAACGGATTATGATCCGTTCTAAACAGATGGTGCGGAAAGGTTTTAAAAAGAGCTGAATTTCGTGACTGCGCTTATAACGGATTAAGTTACGTTCCAAAGGACGACGCAGAACTTTGTGACTTCCGTCTTAACGGATTATGAACTGTTCTTAAACGGATGGTGCAGAAAAGTTTTTTTAAAAAACTGAATTCCGATCTAACTCCGTTCTAAACGGGTTAATATCTGTTCTAAACGGATGCTGCAGGAAGCTTTAAAAAACTGAATTACGTCTACGTGACTTTCGTGCTTAACGGATTTGCATCCGTTCTCTGATAGTGATCTCTGATAGCTAGGGACCTAGGGTTTTCCCTCCTCCGTCAGACCGTCACCTCTCCAGTTTGGTTTGAGAATTGAGGTGAGGATGGAGAACCAACAGGCAACAGGCCAACACCTGTCGATTGGGTCCCATTTCGCTTGTTCCTCTATTTCTCCCCCTTGCGTGTTCTCTTTGCGCCATAGCCACCGCTATTCTCCTGCTCCTGCCGCGCCTCCTGCCATTTGCCATCTGCCACTCCTCCATTTTCTGCTTCCCCTCATCAGTAGGCTTCGCAGGACCTGGTTTTTCTTTGCTACCAGTAACATGACCCAATTTCCCTCTGCCACCAGGCCAAACGTGACCGATTTTGCCCAAACATGTAATGTAATTCTTTTCATTGAGCAATTCTGAGGTCAGTATGTTGATTTCTTGGCTGGCTCATTTTGAGAAAGGTTTGTGCTGCTTTGAAATTTGAATTCTGGAAGCTAGGTTTTGATTTAACAGATGCTCTCTCCCTTTTTTTATTGTTTTTTTTTCTGGATGGAATCAGAAAGGATTTTGGGGGTAAATTTCAAGCTGATAAGAACTGAAATTTGGGGAATTTTTTAATGGATTCTACGCTGCCTTTCTTTGGCTGAGAATTTGGTTTGATTTGCTGCCCAAGAGCTTAATGTTCTCATACCATGTTGCGATGCGATGAGGAAATATAAGAAAATATTTTCTTTATAATTTCTGAGCTTAATTTACAGGAGGCAAGCTGCTGCCTTATATACTTTGCTATAGAAAAAGTTGAAGATCAATTTCTGAAAAGAAATAGGGTCTCCTATCATCCTATGAGGAAATATAATCTGAGGAGAACGGGGATTAAGAAGGGGGCTTAATCAGTTAAGACGGAAGTCACAGAATTAGGCTTTCTAAAACCTTTCTGCATCATTTGTTGAGAACGGATCTCAATCTGTTTAGAATGGAAGTGAAATATCTTGTTTTCGTTTATAACGGAAGTGAAAAAGTTGAAGATCGATTTCTAAAAAGAAATAGGGTCTCCTTTTTTACTAAAAATAGCCTATGAGGAAATATAATCTGAGGCTAATTAGCCCCATAATCATTATTCTTTTCATCATGCTTCTGTCCTAGAAGGAAACAAGATTTTTCACTTCCGTTCTAAACGGATTGGGATCCGTTATCAACAGATGGTGCAGAAAGATTAACTGAATTCTTTGAATTCCGTCTTAATGGATAGAGATCCGTTCTCAACGGATGGTGTCAAAAGTTTTTAGAAAGCTGAATTCTGTGACTTCTGTCTTAACGTGTTATGATTTGTTCTCAACGGATAGTGCCGAAAGGTTTTAGAAAGCTGAATTCTGTTCAAACGGATTAAGATCTGTTCTCAACGGATGATTCAGAAAGAAAGATTTTAGAAAGTGTAATTCTGTTACTTTTGTCTTAACGGATTGAGATCCGTTCTCAACAGATGGGGCCAGATGGTTTTAGAAAGCTGAATTCTGTGGCTTCCGTCTTAACGGATTAAGATCCGTTCTCAACAGATGGTACTTGAAGGTTTTAGAAAGCTGAATTCCGTTCTAACGGATTCATATCCGTTCTCAACGGATGGTGCAGAAATTTTTTAACAGATTTGCATGTGTTCTCAAACGGACCCACTGGAGTTTAATTCCGTTCTAAACGGGTTGATATCCATTCTCAACGGATGCTGCAGAAAGCTTTTAAAAACTGAATTATGCGATTTCCGTGCTTAACGGATTTTCATCCGTTCTCAAACGGATCCGACTGGAATGGAATGAGAACAGCAAAATCATCAAGTTCCATTTTTTTTTTACATTTAACGGATTAATCATCAATAACATTTTCTACTTCCTACTTCTATGGCTTCCCTACACATTAATTAAGCACAATCAAACAGTATCCACTATCCACGAGAATTGATTTAAACCATCTAAAACCAAATAAAAACAATTTTGTTGAGAAGCACAAAAATGAACTGAAAGATGATTATGGTGTGCAAATTTGCTTTGTTTTTCAACTGAAAGCTCGTTTAGAGCTTCTTCTGAATTAGACCTCATTAAATGAACACAAGCACAAGACTGACATGCTATGCTGCTGCTGCTATCTACCTTTATTGCTACCAGAGCATTGTTTTATAAGAACATGTTGTGTGCCAGTAAGATACTCTTTTTCTTCTTGCAACTGTGGTGACAGCAGTAACAAAACTACCATAACCTGATTTCTATTGCAAGTGTGGCTGTTTTGTACAAGGTAATGGATCAACTCCTCAATTTCTAATATCTTACTACCTTACCTGATTTTAGAAGGTATTGGTGTGGACCGTCTGGTCTGGTTTAAGTATACTGCTAGTATACTTTCATCATATGTACTGTTATAGTTGAGATTAAAGTACCATTAGGGGATGCTAGATAGTGTATAAGACTCCGGTCAATTGAACTTATTTTACTTCTAGGGAGTATTGTAATCGATTTGCAATATTTGTCTAAGTCAAAGGAAATCTGCAACTGCACTTTTTGCGTTGGACAGGCATTTAACACTTACTCCCTTTGATGGTACCAATGTCCTTCATTGACTCTTTATGCAGAAATAATTATATCTAAAACCAATTATTTTAAATTCACCTACATCCTCCGAGTCCCGTATGGCCATATGGTCTTATAATTTTCATTTTTTCTTTCCAGGGCTGACGAAGTTGGATATGTTATGCCAGATGATGTGCAAGAGCAGTCTTTGCCTATTTTGCTGTCTGGACAAGAATATGTGCTTCGTGCACAGGTCATGCTTAGGTAATTCATCACAGTTACCTTACAGTGTACTTGACAGGGAGCTTTTCCATATGGCCGTGTACCAGAGAGCATACTAACCAGGTGCTCTACCTCTCTTTCTCTTTCTCTTTCTCTTTCTCTTTCGGGAAAGCAGCTTTGTCATATATCACTTAGGCATTTCTGCAAACACCTTCCCTTCATGATCAAATACAAAGTCTTTCTACTGATTTTTGATCCGATCCTGAGCTTTTCAGTCAAACACCTCTTATACTGACATCCCTCTACTCTCACCTAATATAAACCTTTATGCAGGGAATCGTGTATCCCTCTAATTTGGCATGAAATAAATAGGTCTCGAACCTGCTCTCGCATTTCATCGAGCACCTAGATAAACAGGAACCCACAGGGTATCTCTAGCATTTCATCAAGCACCTCTTAGATATGACCATCTCATACTTTCTCTTGAGACGATTATACTAAGTAATTGCGATATGAGTCCAATTGAAGTCAAATTGGAAACTTTCCAATCATAACTAACAAAATAATTGACAGAAATCATACTTCCAAAATTGGTACATGGCATTTAACACTTGCTCCCTTTGATGGTACCAATGTCCTTCAATGAATCTATATGCAGAAATGATTATATCTGCAACCAATTATTTTAAATTCACCTACATTCCTTGGAGTCCCATATGGCCATATGCTCTTATATTTTTCATTCTTTTTACCAGGGCTGAAGAAGTAGGATATGTCACACCAACTGATGTGCAAGAGCAGTCTTTGCCAATTTTGCTGTCTGGACAAGACTGTGTGCTTCATGCACAGGTCATGCTCATGTAATTCATCACATTTAGAGCTTCTTCTGATTTAGACCTGATAAAATGAACACAAGCATAAGACTGACATGCTACGAGGCTGCTGCTATCTGCCTTTGTTGTTACCAAAGCATTGTTTTATAAGAACATATTGCCAGTAAGATACTCTTTTTCTTCTTCCAACAGTTGTGACAGCAGTAACAGAACTACCATAAATAACATCAATTCTATTACAAGTGTGGCTGTTCTGTACAAGGTAATGGATCAACTCCTCAATTTCTAATATCTGACTACCTTACCTGATTTTAAAATGTATTGGTTTGGACCATCTGATCTGGCTTAAGTATACTGCTAGTATACTTTCATCATATATACTGTTATAGTTGAGATTGAAGTACTAATGTACCATTAGGGGATATTGCTATATAGTGTGTAAGACTCCAGTCAATTGAACTCATTTTACTCCTAGGGAGTATTGTTATTTGTTTGCAATATTTGTCCAAGTAAAAGGAAATCTACAACTGCACTTTTTGCAGCCAAAGATGTGCTTTGTGAGGAAGGGACCACGACAGGAATCTGCAAAGCTCTTAACAAGGTGACAGATATATCTGTGCTTTGAAAAGAATTGTCTTTTTTCAATTATTGGAAAGGATATATAGACAACCAACTTATTTTCTTCCTTGTTAAAAAAGAAGAAATAATCTCACAAAGATGCCGTTTTTTCCTCTTTTCTGTTGAAGGTTCAAAGGATCACACAAAGGTGAAAGGCGAGATATTGGAAGGTTTAGTCCTACGTGTTGTCAGCAATGAAAGCTCAGTGAAGATGAAGAAAGTGTTAAGAGAATTTCGACTCCATCTTTTATGGAGGTAATCACCCCTATATGTTCTTGCATTGGTACTTTCTGTAATATTGGTCCAAGCATTCACATAGTTCTTCTCTTGTCCTTGTATATATTGCTATAAATATGCCATAAGGAGAGTGTTAATTATTCTTAGGCCAGCTGCAACAGAAATTTTTAAGCGAAACAGGAAAGGCAAATTTCTTCATAGCACAAGACAGTGGCTCTCTGGACTGGATTGGTATCACTTGAGAGATATCAGGCACAACAAAACTGGTACCCTGGTAAGCCACTCATAATAGGCAAATGCAATACTGTAAAATAACATTTTCCCAACTTGCTTGTTTAGCATCAGGTATAACAAAGAGTACAATTCTTTACTGGCTATGTTGTTTTCCTTGGATTTTACTAACCAGAAGGATTTACCATCCAGTATTAGCTTTACAATTTTTGAGGTTCATAAAGTATACTTCACATCTAACACAAGAACAGAAGATTATCCTTCAAAAACTAATTGTTCTAACTTTGCAATTGCATAGCAACATATATTACCAGAAAGTCTCACCATGAAAAGCTCTCATCCATGGACTTATCTTAGTGAGTCCGAGCCTCACCTGGAGTAGAATGGAAGTGAAGTCATGAGAACAGATGTGAAGAGGGTGACCTTTAGCCTGACCAGGCGTCCCGCTGATATATAAAAAAAATTACTTTTCAATTCCATTTTATATAATTGTTTAAGACTATAAGATACCCTTTTTTCATTCCATTAGTATAACAGAAGTATTTAACCTCAATGAATTCAAATTAACTCAACTAGGAAACAAGAAAAAGAAGATAGATGTGAATATTCAATGCAGTAGTCAATTATGTAAAAAGTTAAGTGTGAATTATGTACAAATTATCTCGGTAAGCACAAATCTTGTGAAAATTTGAATTTGTACGGCTGTTGTGCACTGGAATTATGCCATCCTTACAGTTGGTGAGTTAGAGGTGAAATTTCAACTGGCCAGAATCATTCACTAAAGTATAATGATTCGGGCAGTTGAATTTTGATAACAAGAGGGTGGGCTTTCTAAAATTGTATACAACATTCTTGTATCAGGGAATTCATCTCTGTAGAGCAGCAACTATTTGTTCAGTTTTTGGATCTTTAGAAAATTTTCATATTGTAAAAGTAACAACGGGAAATTGGTTATTCATGAGCTTATATCGAGTAACAGAAAAGCGTACGTATTATGCAGATCTGATGAGCATAACACATGATAGAGGTAGATTAAATAAAAAAAAAAACAAAAAGCAAAAAGTTACACTAGGTAAAGACGTTCCCAAGTTGCACTTGCACACCACCCAATCAGGTATCGGTGAAAATTATTATGTTCATTCAGCAATTATGCTCCTCTCCAATTGTTCTGGAATTATTATGTTCATTCAGCAATTATCGCACATCAACATACCACACATAATTGCATTCGCTTTTTTTATAAAATAAAAAATAATAAAAAAGTGTTAGTTGCATTTGTATATTTTTAGTCCAAGCTTAAAAAAATAGTTACAATAAATACTACCTATTATATAAAAAAAATAGTTATAATTGTGTACGAGGGACTCTTTCCCATTTTCAATTTTCAAAAGTTAAAAATTTACAAGTTACTGTAATGATGTATATTGATTAATGATGATGTTGCATCGACTATTCGACTGCACTTCATATCACGCTGCCACAAAAAATCCGGATCCCAACCTTTTTATTTACTTCTATTTTTTTCCTTTCATCCCTAATTTCGCGTCCATGCCGCACCTTCTTCTTCTCTTCTTCTTCGTTGATCCGATAAAACAAATTGAGATTCGCTGCCGCGCGACATGGTGTAGCGCGGCATCCTGGCCGTCTGATCAAGATTCAATGGACAAGGGAGTCCCGTGCATGTAATCTAGATTGATAGACCCGTAAAAAATGAACCGTCCGATCAAGATCAGACGGCACGTAGTGCGCTACACCATGTCCCGCGCTACAGCGAATCCGGATTGCGATAAAACATCTCTACCCTCTATTGTGAAATCTGCTTCGCTAAGTTTTTTTATTTATTCTCCCTTCCTCCTCTCATATCGCTCGCATCTCGTCTGAGCCCCACGGGAGCACCTCTACTGTGTCCGACCACGACTTGGTATACGGATATCCATTTTTCTAAGGCATTTCGGATGCGGATATTATCCGTATTCGTATTCGTATCCGCATCAAAATGTCTTTCCACATCCGCATCTGCATCCGCTTAAAAAAATCCGTATCCGTTCGGATACGGATTTTAAAATCCGAATCCGTCATTTTTCGGATACGGATGCGGATCGGATCGGATCGGATAAAATCCGATCTATTTTCATCCCTACCTGGTATGTCATCTGTAATTCTCGGTTGTGTTGCTCTCCCAGATACTGAGGCCCACACTGAGGCTGCAAAGGGACAGTGTAGGAACGAGTGTGAAGTTGTTTCTTTTTCGAAATGATTACAGAGAACACAGTGTTGAATAGACGGCCAGCCTCTTTTTTCTAGATTTTCCTGTGTTAAAGTCCTTTCAGAAGAACTAGCCACACCGGCTGAATTGTTAATGCTTAACCTTCATTTTGCTTCAAAACGAAAAAAAGCGAAAGCCAGAAATTTTTAAAAAAAATTGAATTCTGTGACTTCCGTGCTCAACGGATTTGCATGATCGGTTCTTAAACGGATCCCACTTGAATGAGAAAAGACAAAATTAATCTCATAAGTCATAAGCGACCTTTTAAAATAATACAAATTTATTTCGTATGACTATGCACTACAAGCTGGGTTGGGCTTTGAAGGATAACATATGTGTATTACGTACACTTGTGGTGGCCCGGTATCTCCTTCAATCCTGTTTCTCACCACTAACACATCCGTGCAGAAAAGGTTTAAAAAGCTGAATTATGTGACTTTCGTTCTAAACGGATTAAGATCAGTTCTCAACGGGCGTTGCAGAAAGGATTTCAAAAAGCGGAATCGTGTGATTTACGTCTTAACGGATTTAGCTCCGTTCTCAATGGACGGTGCAGAAAGGCTCTAAAAAGGTAAATTCAGTGACTTCCGTCTTAACGGATCCAAATCAGTTATCAACGGATGGTGCAGAAATGTTCTAAAAAACTGAATTCCAATCTAATTTCGTTATAAACAGGTTGAAATCCGTTCTCAACGGATGCTGCAGAAAGCTTTAAAAAACTGAATTACGTGACTTTCGTGCTTAACGGATTTGCATCCGTTCTCAAAACGAATGAACGTCAGAAAAGTGATCTCTGATAGCTAGTGTTTCCCCCCCTCCGTCAGACCGTCACCTCTCCAGTTGGGTTTGAGAATTGAGGTGAGGATGGCGAACCCAACAGGCAACAGGCCAACACCTGTTGATTGGCCTCTATTTCTCCCCCCTTGCGTCTTCTCTTTGCGCCATAGCCACCATGCACGGCCGAGAAGGATGGACGTCAGGGCATGGTAGCTAGAGTCAAGGCCGCTCTCCTGCTCCTGCCGCCTCTCTATCTCATGGTGCTCTGCCACTCCTCCATTTTCTGTTTCCCCTCATCAGTAGGCTTCACAGGAACTGGTTTTTCTTTGCTACCAGTAACATGACCCAATTTCCCTCTGCCACAAGGGCAAAGGTGACAGATTTTTCCCAAGTCATGTAATGTAATTCTTTTCATTGAGCAATTTTGAGGTCAGTTTGTTGATTTCTTGCCTCATTTTCAGAAAGGTTTGTGCTGCCTTGTTTTGAGGAATTTTTGAATGGATTCTATGCTGCCTTTTTTTGGCTGAGAATTTGATTTGATTTGTTGCCCAAGAGCTTAATGCTATCATACCATGTTGCGTTGCGATGAGCAAATATAAGAAAATATTTTCTTTATAATTTCTGAGCTTAATTTACAAGAGGCAAGCTGCTGTCTTATATACATGCTGCTTTCTAAATTCAAATGCTTCCTAACGTAATACTTTTGCTATAGAAAAAGTTGAAGATCAATTTCTGAAATGAAATAGCGTCTCCTTTTTTTTTATAAAAATAGCCTATGCGGAAATATAATCTGAGGCTAATTAGCCCCATAATCATTCTTATTTTCATCACGCTTCCGTTCTAAAAGGAAACCAGATTTTTCACTTCCCTTCTAAACGGATTAGCCCCATAGAAAGCTGAATTCCGTTCTAACTGATTCAGATCCGTTCTCAACGGATGGTGCAGAAATTTTTTAACGGATTTGCATCTGTTCTCACTGGAGTTTAATTCCGTCCTAAACGGGTTGAGATCCGTTCTCAACGAATGCTGCAGAAAGATTTTACAAACTGAATTATGTGACTTCCGTGGTCAATGGATTTGCATCCATTCTCAAACGGATCCCGCTGGAATGGCATGAGAACAGCAAAATCATCAAGTTCCGTTTTTTTTTTTTACATTTAACAGATTAATCATCTATAAATTTTTCTACTTCGTACTTCTATGGCTTCCCTATACATTAACTAAGCACAAATAAACATCATCCTCCTGAATTTTTTTAACCATCTAAACCAAATAAAAACAATTTAGTTGAAAAGCTCAAAAATAAACTAGGGAATTCCTCAAGTTGGGCTTAAAGGAACAAAGTGGTTTCATGTTTAGATTAAAACAATTTAGTTTACTTGCAGTGGCGGATCCACAGGTGGGGCGGCTGGGGCTAGAGCCCCATCTACCATGGTTTATATATACACATATGGGCTATGAATAAATTCAAATTGCAATTTTTCTTTTGATGTATTTTGAGTGGTTCATCAATTTTTTTTTATAATATGGCTTTAAACTATATTTTTAGTATTGTATGAGATAGATATACAATGAACTTATATTGGTCCAATATTTTTATAAACTCAGCCCCACCTAAATATTTTTTCTAGATCCGCCACTGTTTACTTGTATATTATGGATTGGCGAATTTTCACTATAAAATTGACTTGATTTACAAATTTGATCTGGTGATTTTATAAGTCCACAAATCAAGCACTCGGTCTATCTTTTTATGTATAGGGGGCCCACAAGGGTGGTGCATGTGCCAAGATAAGCTTCTGAAACTTGTAAAATGTGGCCCCATGTGTTTTCTTCTTTTGTCTCAACTTATTGAGAAGACGTGCTTTTAGCTATAGATGTGCTGCTGTTGGAGTGTTCCTATTAAATAGACCGCATGTGTTGTGAGGCTTTGGACAAAGAGGCTATGATAACGCAAGCAATACCTCTACTGATCAGCTTCTTTCAGAATGGAACTCTTATACGGGAGCCGATGCATGACTATGAACAATATCAAATTGGGTCATAGCATTCAGATGTTCAATGAACGAAATGACATTGGGTCAGGCCCTTTATTTCTTTCTGCTCCTTTTGTAATAAATAATATTAGTGATGTTCTTTGGACTTTGCTATGATAGGTCAAATGGAATGAATTACACAATATCCTTGCGACCAGAGAAGTATTTAATTATTATAGCAACAAATACTGTGTATGCCAGCAGTAACAAATTTGGTGATTACTTTTACTTGTATATCATTGTTTATGATATTGCTGTGATTGATTATGTTCTGCAATGTGAGTTGATCCCCCCTTTTTTGTTTGGTTTACAGCCCCAATGGATTTGTCTAGAGTCTAAATCCACTATCACGATGATTTTGCGACCAAATTCTCCTCATTGAAAGCAATTATATGAAGAGCCTAGCTGTTCTGGTTTCTTCTTAACTATAATGTTGTTTTTTTTACTTCAAATAATCCAAATGGCTTAAACATTTACTTTTGACTGACCAAAAAAAAAAATACTCTGCATTGTTGTAGGTAGTGGTGATAATGGAGATGGAGAAGGAGGTAGTGTTGTCTGAAACTGGCGGTTGAAGTTCTTCCTTCACTGATTCGAAAACCATTTGTCGAGTGTGAGTTCTCCGCACTAAACCTAAAAATATATTTGGATTTTTTTTTTCAATAAGGAATATCTAAGCCTTTTGTACTTTGACAATTCATGTCCCCTTCCAACATAAAAGAAATGTTTTGTTACACACCGAAACCTGCATAATTGATCCCGCTTGTGATTCCCACTTGTACGATAGTCATTGGTCAATTTGAAGCTTTTTACTACATGATGGTTTGATTATCTGTCAAGTTCATAACCTAATAACGGTTTGTTGTTCACTTCATGATTAAAGAAAACTGAATGAAAGTAGCTAGCAGAGGTACTGGAAGCTACAAATGGATGAATGTGGCGAACATGTTGAATTCTAAATTCACAATTAATTTTAAATTAGATAATGGGCAATTTATTCTATGTAACAGAAGAAAAAGGGGACCTTTCAGCACTCGAGTTTTCTGGCAAGCATTGCCACATCGGCTGCTGGCTGATTTGAGGCAGAGAATGGGGTTTTGAAGGTAGGTAGAGAAAACTTGTCTCTGTGATTGTAATTTAATAAAACATAAAACAATACTTAAAAAGTAGTCTTATTTTTAAAGGTAGGTAGAGAAAATTTGCAAGTAGACAATTGTGAAACTTTGGGCCTTTGCTGGCAGCACATCAGATCAATATGTTAGTCTTATTTTTCTTCTACTTTCCAACAATGTGGATGCATGTAGTTTCATTGTCCTTCATATAAGTTCCTCTTTTGAAGCTAATTTATCAGTGCCACACAGTAATCAATGATTGACTGTTATTTCTCTCGATTCATGACTTTTTAGGGATTATGTTGCAAATCGAACTTCTGATATAGCATATATATATCCTTTTTCGATATTGTTAGTTATTTTATATATTCTGAAATATCTTCATTTAATCGCTATAGTTATAATTCCGTATTGAACTTTTCATGAATCATTATTAAATTATCTTGTACATTCTGTTTAGGAAATTGTCAATCATTGAGTCAAGATTAAGGACTTTTTCTTTATGGTAATGAAATTAGCCTTTTCCATTTTTTTTGTTTTATGAAATATGTGTATAGTGTATGATTCTAAATATAATGACCAAACTTTTTTAAATTTCGCCGAAAAACGGCATTATTTCTGAAATTTCGGTTTTCCGGACAAAAACGCACAACGTTACAGTTTCAAACCAGAAAAATACGTAGCACGTCATTTTCGAAATAACATCGTTATTTTGGCAAAATAATTTCGTTTAGCGAAGAAAAAACGGAGACATGAAAGACTTTATACAATATTATACTTATACTCATAGTATTGTATATTGAATTTAATGAAGTGTACCGTTTTACCACTAGAAATGTGTATACCACTGTTGTACCACTAGAATTTAATGAAGTATATTGAATTATTCCTGAATTGTACAAATTTATATGCCTCGTGTACCAAAATAATTCTCTCTATGTACCAAATACCATTGCCTCTCTACGTAGTATGTACAAATTGTCCAATCATCCATATGCCCTGTGAAGTAATTAGATATTACTATATTAGTTATTAGATTATTAGCACATTCAAAAAAAATATATTCTTCAGAATGTTGCATATACACACTGTTTGGTGAAAAAACGCCGCACCGTTAAACCAACTCTGGACCGTAAAAAAAAAAAAACACATTTTAAAAGCTTGGTAATGATATATCTGTATGTGATTAATCATTTGTGTGTGTATGTTCGTTTGGTCAGGTTGTGAAGAATGTATTTGAAAACAAGTTATGTGCGTCGGCATACAATGGAATCATGTTTTATATCATGTAAAAGACAAGTACTTTTTTTTTTTGGATATTTTAGGCCAAAAGGCAGGTTACTAGCTGGTATGAATGGAGTGGTATGAATGGAGTGATAGTTTCTGAGCTAAATCTTATATGAAGATTTCAGGATGGATATTTATTGTCTTTTTGTTGGTTATTTCAATTTTCCTGTACATTGTCACTATTTTAATTTTGTATGTATATTTTTCTATAATATTTTGATATTAAATTGTAGATAAATTATTTATTTTGTCCAAAATATAGATATATTTTACATGGCTAATTTTTTTGAGCTGATGATTACAATTGTAGGCTAGGAGGCTGTTAAAAAAAAAATTCCGGATAGCTTCTGATATCTCTTTTTCATTCCATAGTACATATATACTTAAAAAAGCTAATTAATGATGTTTCCTCAATAACCCACATTTGAATCTGTAGTAAACTTGGGAATTCATGAAACTCTATATTTGCAATGTGTCTTAGGGAAGAAGGAACTCGTAGATTGACCTAAGAGAAAAAAAAAATCTGTCACATCAATAGGAAAAAATAAGAGCACGGTTCTAGTGCCACAATTTTTTGTTGCCACAAGTTGCCATAAATTCATATTTAATCATTATTTAAAATTTTTAAATTCAAACATCAAATCCAAACCATTGATCTTGTTTAATTTATCGGGCGATGCGTTTTCATATAAGATTATAAAATTTAGAGTTGATTTGATACTTGATGAAGTGATCAAATAATGAACGTATTGGAATTAATCAGTCATAGTTAACCAGATTCGTTCATTTGTTGACCACTTATCGAGTATCAAATCAACTCCAAAATTTATAAAATTTATATAGAAACACATCGCTCAATATATTTATTAAACAAGATCAACGGTTTAGATTCAGCATTTGAATTTTAAAAATTTCAAATATTGATAAAATGTTGTGGCAACTTATGACAACCAAAAGTTGTGGCACTGGAACATTGCTCAAATAATAATTTGAATTTGGTAGTTCTATTATATTTAATAATACTTAATCAATTAAAGATTGCAAACACCGCATTTGTGGTCTTCTAAATAGGTGCAAAATTCCTACCTTCAATGTTCTTGATATTGATTAGCTGAATGACTATGAAATATCTATTACGATACTCACATTGTACCGGAATACGATACTCGCACGGATTAAATTTTTATATTTTTTTATTGTTTGATAGCTTTCTATTTGTGTGATTTTCTTCAGCATAACTAATTACCAAATAATTGATTTTTCAAATATTTTATATCTACATTTTTTTATTTTAATTTATTTTAGATATAAAATTGCCTTTGACGCAACATCCAACACTGGGATTTTAATTCACAATGATGAAGAAATCATGCATTTGATGTGAAACACTTTGTTATTTTGAGCCATTTTTTCACTAAACACAATTAATCACTATAATTTTTGTTTTATTCATGTTGTTTTCTACCTCCCACATATGACATCGCCACTATTTCTTTCCTCCATATGTTTATCAATTTCTGCAGATATCCTTCCAAACCGAGTGTACAGATCCCTTTACGAAACGTTTTCCTTTCAAAAGAACTTAAATAGATCATTATATATTCGTTACAGCCTATTTCTTGTCTATTTTAATTTTGCTATTTATTTTCTGTTGCTCTTTGACCAAAATGGAAAAAATAATGGATGAAATATTGACGCAAAATGTCCTGATTTCAGCAATTGGTCATCCACAAAAAGCATGTGCTTCGTAAAAAGAGAAACACAGTCAAATTTGCATTAGGACCTATCAATTCTTTTAAATGTTTTCCAGAAATACCTCTGGGACAGTGTTCCACTCTAAAATCCAGATTATTTCTGGGTAACAAAGTATAGATGTAAAAAATATACATTAAGATACAAATCTCAATTAGAAATTAATGTTAAACCTTACAGATGAACAATCATGTCCAAATCCTCCATATTTAATACTGTACCAGACTGTACCGGTTTTTAAAAATTAAGAATCATCAAATTTCAAATTAGCAGTAAATGTTCTAATTGTCATATATCTTACGAAACCAAAACCATATATTAAACTTGCATAAACTATATATGTCAAGAGTCAAGACTCAAGCATTAACTAAAAGCTGAATTTCAATTTGCTATGCCAACGTGCAAAAAAGAAGTAAAACCCTTCTCAAAACTTGTTGCTTCATCATTAGGAAAAAGATGAACAAAAATGTGAAGATCTCTTCCTGTCTGTAAGAAAAATGTAACTTCTAAGATACATAAAGCATGAACATTAGTTCTTAAAATTAACTGCTGATACTAATTTAATCCAATGCCCATGAAATCAAAGAAAGGCACAGCCGCCTCTCTCTGATCAACTGATCCAATGGCCATATAATCAATGGAAGTCACTGTTCCCTCTCCTCATAATTCTGGTGTACAAGTGCGGAACTAGGTGTTGCCCAAAGTGGGCCTGGCCCCTTCATCATCGATCTCTCCAAGACGAAACTCGGTATCTCGCTCGTTTTCTTCCTACCTCTTTTTCTTTATGCCACACAGGTATCTCCTTCAATCCTGTTTCTCACCATTAACAAATCCTCAATCAAACAAAATTTCTCACTTCCGTTCTAAACGGACCTTAAACCGTTCTGAACAGATGGTGCAAAGAAAGGTTTCAAAAAGCTGAAATTTTGTGACTTCCGTCTTAACGGATTCAGGTCCGTTCTAAACGGACGGTGCAGAAAGTTCTAAAAGGCTGAATCCTGTGACTTCCGTCTTAACGGATTAAGGTCCGTTCTCAACTGATGGTGCATAAAGGTTTTATTGAAAAGCTGAATTCAGTGACTTCCGTTCTAAAAGGATTAAGATTTGTTCTCAACGGATGTGCAGAAAGGTATTAGAAAGCTGAAATCTGCGACTTCCGTCTTAACAGATTCGGATCCGTTCTAAACGGATGATGCAGAGAGGTTTTAAAAACTGAACGTCCGTTCTAACGGATTTAGATCCGTTCTTAACGTACGGTGCAGAAATTTTTAACGGATTTTGCATCCCTTCAACGGACCCACTGGAGTTTAATTCCGTTCTAAACGAGTTGAGATAAGTTCTCAACGGATGCTGCAGAAAGCTTTAATAAACCGAATTGTGTGACTTCATTGCTTAATGGATTTGTATTCGTCCTCAAACGGACCCACTGGAGTTTAGTTCTGTTCTAAACGGGTTGAGTTTTGTTCTCAACGGATGGTGCAGAAAGCTTTCAAAAACATAATTCAGTGACTTCCGTGCTTAACGGATTGTCACACCCCGCAACGGCGGCGTGACAGATTCCCGCCGCAGGAACGTACTTCGCACGCCTTGCAAGACTTACTGTTTAGCCACAAGTCAATATACCATGTTTTAGTATACTAAGCACCATGCACTTAACTAGCAACAGTTCAAATAAACAAAGTTGAGGTTATGCTTGTACATGCGCAAGACAAAATTTTGCCAGAGTTTCTCCTGTAACATTGGTATCCAGCCATAAAGGCAAGTAGCCAAACAATTTATAAGCATTTCCCCCAACCCAAAACCCACAAGCAACAGCCAAGTCAAGCATCAAACTTCGATTACACACAACCAGCACATAATTACATAATGGAACATGCAACAGTACACAAGTATACAAAACATAGCATAGCTTAATGTACATGACTTACTTCTCCACTCTTCAGCCCACGCCTCCAAAACCTGGAACCCATGAAAACATGGTACGTTGAGAAAGGAAACCATTTCTCAGTGCGGTATTTAGTTCCAGCCACGCATGAACCCGAAGTCTCATGTTGCGGAACTAAATACACACTGTTTAATATATAAGAACATAGTTTGCACAGTTTATTCATAAAACAGTTAGCAATTCATGCTATGCAATGCAAGGCCAGCTAGCAACGATTATCCGAAATCTGCAAATTCAATTCATACAAAAGCCGGCACTTGTTGGACACCTATCCATGCACAATACTAGGCTGGTTACCAATCAGCCAAGTCATTTCCTTTCCATCAATACAACCAAATAGTACTTAATTGCTGAGAACATTTACCCCCTCATAGTCATGAGTCCCGGAACATAAGCGCTTATCTCACGGCCCTTGGAAAGACGGTCGCGACTCCGCTTTCCAAAGATGTAAATGCCATTCATCACACAATTAGCACAACCATACCATATATCACAATTCAGCCACAATAAAATAAACCATTCAATATGCATGTCATGAGATAACAATCCATCCTATGCACAGTCATGTAGCATATATATATATAATATAGCAATTCATACATGCAGGCTACATGCTAAGTCATGCAAAAACATCAAGCAACATGCATAATATACTTTAAGTTTAGCACAGCAACAAGAGTTAGGGTCCAGGTGAAATTCGCACCTCAAACCTTACACCGCTTTACCCACCGTTCACTGCTGCGAAGCACCCGCTTCACCGCTCAAGTCCACCGAATCACCTTGCTCAGGGTCTGGTTCAAGCAATCAAAACCTTATGTCACAGTCATACTCAACACCAGCCTATAACTCATGCAATTACGTGGTAAAGGCACCTAGCCAAACACCGTTGCGTGACTGGTTTGCGGGTGTTTGCAACACCGCTTCATGGTTTGATAGTCAACCAACACCAGACCTATGGTGCTTACTAGCACATGGTCAGTTAGGGTGCACCAACAGCACTATGCAATGCACCAAATCATCATGCCTTGGTCTGGTTAAGTCATAAAATCATCCACCATCCATGAACTATGCACTGCCATGCTTAGTTTTCAGTCTGGTTTGAGTAATATAGGGCCAGAACCATGCATTAAAATCTTGTTTTCTACCTTCCCAACTGTTTAGCTATGATCCAAACACTCTTTTTCACTGTCTAGCACCTCACAAACAAGCTCAAGGGGTCTGTTTTGGTAAGACACAGTGGTAATACGAATTTGGCAGGGATAAGGGCATAATTGTCCACCAATTTGGGCCAGAAAGAGAGAGTAAGGGGTGGGGACCAGGTGTCAGCAAACCACTCTCCCCCTGCCTAAATGACTAAGCTGCTAGGTGTCATGCAGCTAATGGGGCTGGCCAAACCAGGTTGGACTGCCCCTTGGCCAGCTCCAAGGGTCACCACTGGACCACTCCAGTTCTACATGCAAGGGGACACTCCAGTACTTACTGCCAATGCCAAACATGCCTAAGTACATGAACCATGACTGGGCAGCTACGTTAGCCACCGCACACGCAGACCGGCCGTAACCGTCATGCGTTACAGCATAATTTGGCCATCATTTTGGTCACAATTTGGGTCATCATACCATGTCATTATACCACGCAATAATTTATTTCAGTTTGGCATACATGATGCAACATACACACAAAGTCTGATTGTAAGGCAACCATTACCATAGCGGGACTTATACCATTTCCAACCACGCTTTACATGACTGCACTAGTGTCTGGACAGGGGCGGGGGTATCATTACATGGGTCTCTGGTCAGTCAAGGTCTCAAACATCACCACCCCCCTAATAGACAGGATGCAAATTGGAGCAACATCTAGTACAGTATTTACCAACCCCTGAATTTCCCCCACGCTCTAAGGCCTGGTTGCATGGTGTTTACATGACAGGGACTCCGTCAAACAGCCGTATCTCACATTCCTCCCCCCTTAAGAATCCGTTCAGTCCTCTGAACGAATCGTACCTGAACTCACGAACAACTCAGGGTAACGCTCTCTAATCGTGCTCTCAAGCTCCCAAGTTGCTTCTTTTTCTGAGTGCCGCCCCCACTGCACAAGTACCAGCTTAATGACTTTGGTTCTCAACCGTTGCTCTCTACTATCCAGAATTCTCATAGGTGCTTCCTCATAAGTTAAATTTTCACCAAGGTGCAGCTGAGAATAGTCCAATACATGAGATTGGTCACCAACAAACCGTCTCAGCTGTGACACATGAAAAACTGGGTGTATACGGTTCAATTCCTCCGGCAGCTTCAACTTATAAGCAACTGCTCCCACTCTTTCTTCCACCGGAAAAGGTCCAACATACCGAGGACTTAGCTTTCCAGTCACACCAAATCTATACACTCCACGCATGGGAGAAACCTTCAGCCATACTCTTTCTCCATCCTTGTACTCAACCGGTCGCCTATGCACATCGGCATACCGCTTTTGCCTATCTTATGCTGCTTTGAGCCTACTCAGGACCACCTTTGTTTTCTCTTAATTTTCAGCCACTAGCTCAGGTCCAGTTGGGACAAAATTGCCCCTGGGTTGCCACCATAACGGTGTACGGCATGGCTCCCCATACAACGCCTCATACGGCGGCATGCCAATGCTGGAATGGAAGCTGTTATTATATGCAAACTCAGCCAAATACAAATGATCAAGTCATGAACCACCAAAACTCAATGCACACGCCCTCAACATGTCTTCCAGGGTTTGTATAGTGCGCTCCGACTGCCCATCAGTTTGCGGGTGATGTGCCGAACTAAACTTCAGCTTGGTACCCATAGCCTCTTGAAAACTTTTCCAAAAATGAGATATAAACCGACCATCTCTATCTGAGATTATTTCCTGTGGACAGCCATGATATTTACAAAAATTTCTAAGGAATATTTCAGCCAACTCCTTGGCCGCAACATCAGCCCGGATCGGTATAAAGTGGGCTACCTTGGTCAGCCGATCCACTATCACCCACACTGCCTCAATCCTTCCTTTTGTTTTTGGAAAACCAGATACAAAATCCATTGTAATAGACTCAAATTTGCTCTTTGGCCGCCTCAAAGTCTGCAACAATCCCGCACTTTTCTTTCTATCGGCCTTTACTTGCTGACAGATTAAACACTTCTCAACAAATCGAGCCACTTCTTTCTTCATGCCTGGCCACCAAAAATATTTTCTCAAGTCTTGATACATTTTCACCTCACCAGGATGTAAAGCATACCCCGATTCATGCGCCTCAGACAAGATCAACGCCTTGATTCCCGCATCATTTGGCACACAAATGCGATTTCTAAATCGCAAAACACCGCTTTCATCAACACGGAACGGGGTCTCCTTCTCATCTTCTGCTCTTTCTTTGAATCTCTTGCAATTATCATCCATTACTTGGGCTGCCTGAATTCTATCATGTAAATCAGGTTGTACCTCTATGGCAGCCAACAATACCGTCATAAGTACGGGAGATGTAACACTCACTGTTTGGACCCGGCTCAACATCCGTTGCCCGAGTTCATGTGATACCCCAACCTGCAACTCCATACGCCTCATTTCTTCAAGCAATCTTGGCTCCTGTGTTAATAAAGTCACCGCATTCATTCGACTCTTCCTACTCAAAGCATCAGCCACCAAATTAGCCTTACCGGCATGATACAATATCTCCAAATCATAATCTTTCATAAGTTCTAGCCAACGCCTTTGCCTCAGGTTCAATTCTTTTTGTGTGAAAATATATTTCAAACTCTGATGGTCTGTATAGATTTTACACTTAACTCCATACAAGTAATGCCGCCAAATTTTAAGTGCAAAGATGACAACCGCTAGCTCCAAATCGTGGGTCGGATAATTCTGCTCATGCGGCCTCAACTGCCTTGATGCATAGGCTATTACATGCTTTTCTTGCATCAACACACATCCCAAACCCGACTTAGAGGCATCAGTATATACATCATATTCTCGGCCTGAAATCGGCATAGCAAGGACCGGCGCTGTCACAATCCGATTTTTCAACTCCTGAAAGCTTTTCTCTTGCCTTTCTTCCCATACAAACTTTACTCCCTTATGCAACAACTCTGTCAGTGGCTTGGCAATTTGAGAGAAACCAGCCACAAATCGCCTATAATACCCCGCCAAACCCAAGAAACTTCTTATCTCACTCACTGATTTCGGTTGGCTCCATTCAGTCACTGCCTGCACTTTTGATGGGTCCACAGCCAATCCTTCTCCAGAAATAACATGGCCTAGAAATGCCACCTTACTTAGCCAAAATTCACACTTAGAAAATTTGCCATACAGCTTACACTCTCTCAGCCTATTCAATACAATCCTGAGATGTTTAGCATGCTCTTCAAATGATCGGGAATAGATCAGTATGTCATCTATGAAAACAACAACAAAAGCATCCAGAAATTCTCTAAACACCCGATTCATAAGATCCATGAATGCAGCTGGTGCATTCGTCAAGCCAAACGGCATAACCAGAAACTCATAGTGCCCGTACCTCGTACGAAAGGCTGTCTTTTCTACATCACTGGGACGTATCTTAAGCTGGTGATAGCCCGTTCTCAAATCAATCTTAGAATACACCGATGATCCTTGCAGTTGATCAAACAGATCATCAATGTGTGGCAAAGGATAGCGGTTTTTCACCGTCACCTTGTTTAACTCACGATAATCAATGCATAACCGCAAGGTACCGTCTTTCTTTCTTACAAACAACACTGGGGCTCCCCACGGCGAACTGCTGGGTCTAATGAAACCCTTTGCCAATAACTCTTCTAATTGCACTTTCAACTCTTTCATTTCAGCTGGGGCCATCCGATATGGGGTCTTGGATATTGGAGTGGTACCCGGCAGCAACTCAATGCCGAATTCCACTTCTCTATCAGGTGGTACTCCAGCTATCCCATCAGGGAACACATCTTTAAACTCTTTCACCACAGCAATAGTATCAATACTTGCTTTTTCTTCAGCCGCTTCGCCAATAACGGCAGCCAAATATGCGTCACACCCGGCCTGAACCAGGTGTCGCGGCTTTTTCGTCATTATTCTCCTCGAAGGGATTTCTCGAAGAACAATGGGAACATAGCCTAGATTCACCTCCCTTAAGGTTTCGATCTCCATGGCGGGTATCTCTCAACACAAGAGAACCCTGTAAAGAGTCGCTACTTAAAGAAGTTTCTTGATTTAGCGGGTCCTTTCTTTCCAATAGGCGCAAGCCCCTACTGTTAATTACCCCGTAGTTTCCTACGAGAACCTCTGATTAAGGGACAAAAAGGGTATCGACGTAATGGGCTAAGAAAAGAAACTTATGGAGTGCTATAGTGGAGAACTTAATTGATGGTACCAAACTCAATGGACGGGACCTAATTAAGGATCAACAAGAGGCCTCTAACTTGACTTAAAAGAAGGAAATGGGTTTTGGTTTGGAAGAGGTTTCTGGATGATGAAAGGGAAGGCTTCACTTAAGGTTGTTTCTGATAAACTCTCGGGGCTATGACTGGCCTTCTTGTGAGAGTGAAAGGAGTTTTGCAACCTTCGGAGCCTCTTGGGCGGCCTTGACGAAAGTTGGTTCTTTTGCAACCCTAGGGACCATCTTCATCGGTCTTCTTAATAAGAGTTGGTTCTTTAACGACCCTAGGGACCATCTTAGTCGGTCTTCTTAATAAGAGTCGGTTCTCGGGACCATCTTAGTCGGTCTTCTTGTGAGAACAAAAAGAGTTTTGCAACCTTCGGAGCCTCTTGGGCGGCCTTGACGAAAGTTGGTTCTTTTACAACCCTAGGGACCATCTTCATCGGTCTTCTTAATAAGAGTTGGTTCTTTAACGACCCTAGGGACCATCTTAGTCGGTCTTCTTAATAAGAGTCGGTTCTCGGGACCATCTTAGTCGGTCTTCTTGTGAGAACAAAAAGAGTTTTGCAACCTTCGGAGCCTCTTGGGCGGCCTCGACGAAAGTTGGTTCTTTTACAACCCTAGGGATCATCTTTATCGATCTTCTTAATAAGAGTTGGTTCTTTAACGACCCTAGGGACCATCTTAGTCGGCCTTCTTAATAAGAGTCGGTTCTCGGGACCATCTTGGTCGGTCTTCTTGTGAGAACAAAAATGAAATTCTTTGGACGAGGGGGCCCGTAAGAATTCAATTTCTAAGTCATCTAAGGTCGATCTCAACCCTAGCGAGGGACTTTTCCTCAAACGAAGAGGTTTTGGCTTTGACTTTGGGTTTCGTTTTTGAACTTTTAATTTCTGAAATTTCACTTGAGATATTGATGATTTTATTCACTTTAGCCTTTGCACTTTTGATTTTTAGAAATTCTTTTTCTATTTCAAAATACTTAATCTCGAAATCATTTAGGCTTTTGAAAATATCCATAATCAAATATATTTAGATTTTTGTAGATAGCATATTTGAAATCCTTTAGACTTGAAAAATATTTTTTATACTTGAGTGTACTTAGCTTTTGAAAATAGCATACTTGAAATCTTTATTTTGAAAATACTTAACGTTTCAAAAAGGGGGTTTATTAATTTTTCAAAATTTATTTTTAAAGTGGAAATACTTCAAAAATACAAAAGGCCATTACTTTGACATAATTTCATATCAAAGTATCAGTGAAGCTGGTTTATTTTGATTTTTAGAATTTCATGGATGTGTCGTTTGTATTTTTCTAAGCTTCCTATTATTTATAATAGATTTCCTAAGTTTCTGCTGACATGGCGCTCCCTAATTGGTCCACTTCGGCCTGTCATCACTGGGATTCCTATTGGGGTGTGTCTATCCATTCCTGTCATAATCTTGGCGCAGCAGGTCACTGACAACCATGCAACTCGCTACGGTGTCTCTTCGTCACAGAAGATCGGAGAAGTCTTGGCGCTGGACATCAAACAAAGGGGACGGGTTTCACTTTTGCTAACGGGTTCGACCAGAGCGGGTATAGATCCGCCTTGGATTCCGGCCACCGCATCTCGTCGGACTAGGCTTCAACGCATCGCCATGCAAAGGGGAATGCAGCTGTAGGCTTGATTTCGGATGCGTCAGCTCCACTCAGTGAGGGTACCACTGGATGGTACGGTGATACAATGACGTTAGGTACTGGTACCGAAAGGGTTTAGGAAATTGAATTCGTAACTGAGAATGTTGGTTTAATGCTGGGGTGACATGGAGAAAGGCAATTCACAAGCCAATTGAATATACACATCCTTAATTTGATAAAATGACACATGACACTCACGCCATTGGACCCATGTAAAGAATCTCATATGATCCAGCATGCGAAACCAGAAATGATTTAATATCCTGAATCCCTGGGGAGCACTCACACTAACAAGGCATTCCTTTTATGTACAACATTACTATTTCCAAACATAGGGGGAGGCAGCATCAGATATCAGTTTTCAACAAATTTACCCAAGTCAAATTAACCAAATTACTTTTACAAACTCAACTTTCTTACCTCAGGTTTTATTTGCAAAAGGTAAAAGAATACACCATCAAGGTTTTATACAGTTTGGTCTTTAACTAAATATAGAATTGGCGAACTAAAAAGCAACATGGGGCTCTGCATTTCAGTCATACTTCCTGAACTCACTTGGCAAGTAATTATTTCGTTTAGCCTTATTTTTACAAGTATACCCATATACTATGTACTATTGCAAATATTCCTATTAACAAGGGCCGGTAAACATTTGGTCAGTATCCTCTTCAAGAATCACATTTGGCTCATCCATGAACCGTGTACATGAGTAATAAGCAATGGCAAAAACTGAATCACCTTCTTGGCACTTATTTCAGGTCCCTGTTAATTAACAAGTACAGCCATGACAATGGTCAATAAATCATGCATTCACTATTTCTATTTGAACCCCTCACAAAGCAGTAATTATTATAGCAATACAACAACAACGAAGATCTTCTCCTGACAAGAGGGCAAGCAATTCCCCTCAGGTTCCTGTATGTAAATTGAATTGGGATTGAAGTTGAATGGATTGGCAGATAGAAATCAACACTGGATTGCAAATCAATGCTTGCTGATGTATCTCCATGGTCAGGGGTTTAGTCAATTCCTTAACTAAACTCTTTTATTTCACCATGAGGGATCCCAATACAAGCCGAGTCAATGCTAAGCTTTGACTTTCAGCTGAATTAGGTTTATAGTTCATCCTTGGAAGCTGATGCTATGCTTCAGACCTCCAAGAAGTCACTTCTTGAGTTCACCAGTGAGCATGGTTGTCTCAGGCGACTTGATGCTAAGCTTCAAGTCTCCATGAGATTACCTTTATACTATTCTCTAGGAAACATGGCTGATGCTACGCTTCAGACCACAGCTTCAAAGAGAATTATCATTCCAAAGGCGAATGAATTAACCCTGAAAGAGAATTATAAATGGAGAGGGATAACAAAGGCCGTCAAGAACCAAATAACAAGATTGTCAAAACTTAATTACAAGGAGAGGGAAGCCAGGTTCACAATAGACATTCATCAGAGAAGTCTCAATTGAGACATTAACCATCAAACTGCATCTATAGGAATAAGATTTAATGAATCAGATCTGATCTTGACTGATGCTACGCTTCAAATCAAGATCAAAGTCTGTACTAACTAGAATGAAGTAAAGAAACAACCGATCTTGACCTAAACTGAGCTCAGCCAGAGCGATCATGCCCTCATCGATGCTATGCTTCGAATGAGAGCACGACTGAGCTATAGAAGAGAGGATCATCTGACAGGATCTGATCTTTTCTTGATGCTACGCTTCAATTTGGGATCAGTCCTGTACTACCCGATTACAGGCCAAGAGAAAAAAAGAAACTAACAGGTTTTTTGAGGAACAAAATTATGCAAAAAGAATACAACTACATCGCACGAGAGGGAATTGATTGATGAAGATCAGACTTTAACTGATGCTACGCTTCAGATTAAAGTCAGACCCAAATCCATCAATTAAGGATCAAGAAGAGGGTAGATAAGAGAATCAAAAGGAAGAATCGAACAGACTTAACGAAGAATATGCTCTAACTGATGCTACGCTTCAGATTAGAGCAAGAATCAACACATTAGACGAACACAAAAGAGAAAGGAAGGTTCAGTCACCAAATTCAACAAGAAACCTCAAATTCTATTGAAAACCATGCAACTCTTTACAAAATCGGATCTCAACAGCAGATCATACCTTTCAATCTCTTTACCTTTACAAGATTATCGCCTATCGCTCTCTTTCTATCTCTATGCTTCTTCTTCTACCTATGCACGACAGGTGCTCGAAGAAATGCCTAAACTAAAGCTCTCTCTTTCTGGTGTGCGTGTATACAAAGTGTGGCCTCTCAATCAGTGTGTCTTCCCCTTTTTTCTGTGTCTCTATCTCCCCCTTTTCTTCTCTGCTCTACTCCTTATATAGGCAAGACTTGGGCTTCGATTCTCGTCTAGATGCAATGCATCTCCTTCGGGGCCTGGTGGTTTCGCGTGTAACAGAATTGCTCCAACAGATTTCTGTTGGGCGCTCCCTTCTTCTTTTCTCCTTCTCGGCTGGTCTTGGCTCACGGTAAACCTCATCGCTGATCATAGGGGCCCACCATCTTCCATCCTACTTGTTTCACGTGTTCCATGTGCACCTATTATTTTATTTTCGAAGGGGTCTTCTTTGAGATGCCAGCGACACTTCTTCAGCCCTTCTCATGTGCACTCGGTGCTTGGTGAGCCACGCATCTTCCTTCAAACTCATCTATTGTGGTGTATGTAAAATAGGTGTTGCTAAATTCTGTTCCTGTACGGAGGGAAGGATTTTGAAATTGTGGCTACCTTTTCTCCATTTCTGTGATTACTGGAGGGATGCGATTTGATCGCTAAACTGCAATTATGCCTCTGTTTTGTTTAATTATCCACATCTTATTCATTTTATTCCACCTCTTTCACACACTCTCGCATCTCAACACATTTCAGAAAATGTCTGAGGCTATGTTTACTCTGTATATCTCTGTTTTCTTCCCCCTTTTTTTATTTTACCATAAAACATTTGCACAATTCTTTTTTTTATTACTTGTTTCATCATTTTCTTCGTATCACCATTTTTTTATGGTTCAACAAATGCCCCCACCGAAGTAGATTAAGCATGTGTAAATCAGCTCCGTTGATTTCCATGGTTAGTATACTTTGGTGCCTCATCATTTCATGACTCATTAATCACTCCCAGGGCATAAGCATTGCATTGTATGCTTATCTCTTGGTTAATTGTTCACAGCATATCACCTTTAATTCTTATCCCTCGGTCAAAGAGGACGTTGCAGCTTCTGTTTCGATCTGATGGTCCCTTGCGTGACGTCATCAAAATGGAATGGGACCAAAGAACTTTCGGATGCCAGTTGTGACCTTATCCGTTTCCTTTCTTCACACAGCCATCTGAACTTGGCGCACTCAGTTTTCTATCACTGAATGTAGCTCTTTCGAAACGATTCATAGACTTGGCTCTCATGTTGCTGTTTTATTTCTAATGGTATCCAAAACGAATATTCCCTAGGGTCCCACCTTTCAGTGACATCTTCACGGCGTCTCAATTGGACTGTGACACGCGTACATCCCCTAGGAAAACCCTAGCTTGATTGGCTTTATATACCCCCTCTTCTCTCACTTCTCGTCTCTTTCAGCTTCTCTTTCAAATCTGCTTCTTTTCTCTGAGAGGTAGCTTCCCCTTCTCTTTACACCTTAGTTTCCAGTTCACCTGTGCATCTTGTAAAAGCTTTTGCATCTCCTTCTTTTCTTTCAAGTCGATTTCTTCTCTGGTGTTAGCATTTTTCATGAGATAATTTTGCTTGTTATCTGACTCATGGATTTCAAGCACCTTTATCACCTTTTCATGGTTACTCTTTCTTTTTTTTTACTCTTACTCCTTTCAAGCTTCTTTTTGTTCTAGCGATTTTCTCTGGCCAAGGTTAGATATGAGCTTATTTCACTCTAATGATCTCTTGAGGAGCATGATTCCATGATTGCTCATTTTGTTGATTTTCTTTTGTCACCCTTTTGCTGATTTTGTTCCTATTGCATCCTTTCAAGTTGACGCTTTTCAAAAGAAGCGAGCTTCTGATCTCTCCATGATGTATTTACACTGGCTGGTTGATATGATGAGGCTAGCTTTGTTGTTTTTCAATTTTGTTTTTGAGCTTTCAGCTTTGTTGTTCTAGGTGGTGTTGCAGTGGAGGGGGTCGAGCTTTTGCTTCATGCTTCCTGTTTTGAAGTCACTCAGAACTTCACAATCGATCTCTATTCATCAGTTACTCGCTCTCCCTTCTTTCTTCTTTTTTTTTCTTTCGATCTTCCCAAAACAAAGATGGATTTGAGGCTATGTTGCTCCAATGATCTTTTGAGGAGTGTGTTTCTTTTCTTGTTCCTTGTTTCTCTTTTGGGCTCACATATTAGATCTCCAGGCCACATTCTTCTCCTTCACTTTTCACAATCTCAAGACTAGCTTCATTGTTTCAGCACTTTTTGTTTTAAAGCCTCCAACTTTATTGACCTTCACTCTTACTCCCTGGTCTAGCGGTTTAGATAGATTCGGTTTACACTAGCTGATAAACACACCACAGCCCAGCAATTTGCAACACAGTTCCCTCTTTTATTTTCTGTTTCCATGCCCTGAACAATAGCAATTTCCATTTTTATTAAACCTGGACCTTCGTTATGGCTCTAATCCTTCTCTTTCCTTTGATGTTGTAGCTGAAAGAGGTGTTGGAATCTGGGTTTTGAGCTGCTGCACTTAGGTGTCTTGAGTGAACTATTCAGGTGAAGCTTCTCATCTAACTCGTTTCTCAATTTTCATCTTCTCCCTTTAATTTTTGTGTATGCTTGACAACATGGTAAATAAGCATGGTTACAGCATAGTAATCTCCTGACAGCCTGGCTATGTCTGTAGCTTGATAACCCCTTTCTCCTTGTTGTTTCTCTGAGCATTTGCCTATCTCTACTGTGGGCATTTCGTTGAGTCTGAGTTCGTTCTAATCCTTGCGCATCTTCTTTTCAGCACAGGAGAGCTAAGTGGATTGGGCTATCACATACGGGCTTCAAGTGAACCAACTGTGTAGGCCTTCACCAGGTAAGTCGTTCGGCCTTTCTCTTTTTTTTTTGTTTTGTGGATGGTTACGGCCCGGCCTGTTTGTATATGGGCTCAAATGGGCTTATTTATTGACTGTTTCGGAATATACTGTGATTTCGGCCTGGCGGGCTTTTCATGTGGGCAGAGATGGGCCTTGTTTGTTGAACATTGTCGAAATGTGTTATAATTGCTCATAGATCGACCTTATTTTGAAACTGATTTGGTTAGCTCTTTAAAATGGCATAGTTGGGTTTAGTCATCACATGTTGGATAATGTTGGATAATTAGGAATAGGCTAAGGTCATAAAATGACATAGTTGGGTTTAGCCATCACATGTTGATGTACATGCCGATTCATGTAAATGGTTTTTTCCAATTTGATTAAGCTTGATCCATGAATGAGGTCTTATAAATGAGGTGAGCTTTTGGGGGTCTGAAGCGTAGCATCAGTCCCTGTAGGTAAGCCTTGTTTGCACAATCGACTTTCACATTTTGCATTTGTTCCATTTGTTCCATCTTGGGTTCTCGGTCTGCAGCCTAGCAGCAGTCGAGGATTTCAAGTTTTCGTGTTGACTTTGGTGACAAAGGTAACCTTTAGGGGTCCGAAGCGTAGCATCGGTCTCTTTGGGTGAACCTCCTTCATTCTCATAGAACAACAACATGTTCTTTTTCAATTTTCTCATTTTCCCTTCTTGTTGTCTCTTTATTTAGCAATCATGGTTTCCTGGTCTCGTCCCTCCAGTATGAGATCTCATGAGCCCTCTGAGGAATTCATTCGAGACTTTCTTAAACAAGCTGACTTAGAATATGAGTCTCCGGCAGTGATTTCTGAATGGCGGACCCGACTATTAGAAGGTCGGGACATCTTTCAAGGGAGAGTGGCTCGTCATGAGTTAGCTCCTTTTCTTTCAGAAGTGGATCCTCTTGTGTTTAGTGATGATCAAGACCCTCCTTGCTTAACAAAAACCGTTCGTTCCACTTCTTTTTCTCATTTCCCTAAATGGAATTCTGATCAAAGGCTTCCTGATGTCGGGGAAGTAGACATGGTTACCTTATTACCCCGTAATCGCAAGGCCGAGAAGCCTTCTTTACAACTGATAGGATCCAAAATGATTGACTCCAACCGCCACTTCGGGTGGTGCCCGAAACTTCTTAATGTTCAAGGAAAGTTGCACTCATGCATTGGTCAATTAGAATGGGTCCGCTATGTGCTGACTCATGAGAGGGAAGTTTTAGAAAGTGCAGGTATTTATGAAGCTGTTTATCTTTCCCTCTTTGACTACACTTGTAGTCAAGAACTCATGCAAGGTTTCATCACCAACTGGAACTATGTTACCAACACCTTATTCACTCAAGATAGGGAGATGGCACCTAGTCTATGGGACATGAGGCAAATTTCGGGTTTGCCTGTCCTTGGTCTCCCTTATGAAGAATGTTCTCCTCGTGATGCCATTCTTTTTGGTACTCAATCTGATGGTTCCCCTAACTTCCCCAAATCTCTTCGTCGAGTATATGAGATTTACCACAGGATTCGAGAGAAGCGACGCTCTAAGGGCGAGAAGGGGGTTCCTTTTTCAATTTGGCTTTCTCATTTTATGGACCGCGTGAAGGGGAAGAACACTTCCGGTGTTGATGCTTTGAACCCTTTAGGAACTGGATCCTATTCAATTCACGCCGATGGTTATGGTCCAAATCTAGTTGCCTTATCGACCCTCCCCGAAAGTAGAGAAACTTTCTTAACGGCCTTCTTCGCTTGGTGGCTTTGTTACTTCATCATTCCTGCTGCTCCTGCTGACATCATTCGCCCCGAAGTGTTCATGATGGCCAACCTTCTCGCCAAAGGAGAGCGGGTTTCATTGGCAATCCCTGCTTTGGCCAACATATATCGCTCTTTAAGGGCTGTAGCTGCTTCTAAAGACCCTTATTATTGCAAGGAGGTTGTACCCTTTCACTGGATAAGTGGTTGGGTCAATGCATATTGGCCGGGCTGTTATACTCCTGCGGTGCCTGATTCTCTCCGTAGCAGATTGCCGGCCTTGTCTGACATTGCCGGAGCCGCTGTAGCTCCCCCCAGTGCCATTGAAGCCCATTATATGTTCATTAGGAACCGTTCTCATGATGCGCCCACCTACCCTTGGGTTTTATCAAAGGGTGCTCCTAGGTCATCTGGTTGGTATGTTACAGATACTCCTCGAGAACATCCAGGGGCTAAATCGCGCTTATTCCGCTTGAAAGATGACCATTATAGGGACGCGGAATTCCTTATTTGCCTTCGAGAGTGTTATTTGCCTTTGCGTTTGGGAGGAAATCGCCTAATATTGGAGCCTTATTATCCTCAACGTATTGCACACCAATTTGGTTTGGATCAAGATATCCCAGACACCAATCTCTCCTTAAGGGGCCGTGTTGTGGATTTAGCTTTCTTCAGTGCTTGTTGGCGTTTTGCCTTGCGCCTAGGTACTGGTACCAAGTTCTTGATGCCTCATGCTTCTCGCCATGCCCGTCTTTCGGCTTTATCCTTTAGGCGTCATCGTGACTTGGTTAAGGCTTTTCATCGCCGACCTAGGAGTGACATTCAACGCTTCATTTTTCCTCTCGAGTCACAAAGTGGGAGGAATTATGAAGTTCCTGATGGCCCTGAAGCTCCTGTTGAGTTCCCAGATTTCCAAGGGTTTGATGGTCCGGCCATTCCCGCTAGTCCATCTTCTCTTCGCCAACCTCGTGTTATCTTCGTCTCTTCCTCGCCACCGAGTAAGTTTTCTTTCTTTGGTCTTTCTTACTCTTTTTCCCAAATGCGTTCCCATTTGCTTCAACCGCCTATCATCCTGTGTTCATAGGGAGTGCGGCCTCTACTTTCGCTGAAAGGGAGTCTGTTGAGGTAGAACCTGTTGAAGAGGAGCCCGTCGAGGAAGAACCTGTCGAGGAGGAACCTGTGGAGGAGGAACCTGTCGAGGAAGAACCTGTCGAGGAAGAACCTGTCGAGGAAGAACCTGTCGAGGAGGAACCTGTGGAAGAAAACTTCGAATCTCATTTCTCTAGTCCTCATGCTGACGAAGAATGGCATTCTTTTGCAGAAGAGGGAGGCGCTTTCACTGATTCCTGCTTTGAGACCTTTCCTAATGAAGGTGTTTATCACTTCTTATCCTTTGAATTTACTGTTCCATTCCTTCAATTCTAAATTCGCATTCTAACTTCCGTCCAGATGTCACTTCGAACGTTGAAGCCAACAAGGCCCCTCTTACCACTATGGCTAGCTCTTCTAGATTATCTCCTCCTCCTTCTTCTCAAATCGAGTTCTCTTCCGGACCCTTCAACACCTATATGGGTCCGCGGCCTATAACATGCCTTCCTTCCAACATACAACTCCCTGAAGAGCCTGAAATTATTGAGATAAGTGATGAACCTGACCCAGTCCCACCAATGTCTCTGGATCCCCCAGGAGGTATGAGCGCTTCTTTCAAACTCTTTCTTTCTCGCTGCTTGTCTTTTTGATCATTCCCTACCAACTCTTTTCCCCTTTGGATGTGTATGTAGTCTTCTCCGTTGATGAAGTGGCACGTTTTCTTTGGAGTTTGGCGGAAACTTGTGGTGAAACTTGCTTGGGTCGCCAATTTTTTGATTATGGATGCTTCCAATTCTTACAAGGGGCCGATCGCAACGAAGTTCTTGAGACTCTTGCTAATTTGGGTTTAGTGCCACTGCGCTTCCATCTTCACTTCATCACCAAGGAATATATCCAATGGGAGTATTCCAATAGGCTTCGTGCTCTTTCTTCCGCTACTTTGAAGAGGGGTCATGCAGAGTCTAAGGTTTTCTCAATCCTTGAACTTCAAAAGGAACTCCCATTGATGATTGTTGCTAGTCGTCACCAGTTTGAACTCCTCAGGGTGAGCCACGATTACTCAAAAATTGATCTAGCGGTGTCAGAAATTCGCCGTCTTGAAGAGGACTTGGAGGGTCTTCCTGCCAAACTGGCGGCTGCCACCTCTTTCATGAAATCGGCATGGGCCAATCACAATCATGCAGTGAGTCGTATGAATCGTCTTTGGGAAGATTGTGATAAACACACCAAGGAGGCTCGCAAACTGGTTGCTTATGTGACCACCACACTTGTTGAACTTCACCAATTTCTTAGCTCTTCTAGGCGCATGGCGAGACCCCATAGGGATGCTTCTATTCGCTCCCGCCCTTATTAGTCTTTAGTGCTAGGTGGTTTTGTGGGTCTTCTTCATGGCCTTGTATCTTACTTGTTTAGCACACTGTTCGGGATTTTGGATCTTTCTTGCTTTATAACTTGATTGACATCTTGAATCTTCAATTGTCGGTGGGACTGCGAAATTATGTATTTCTTGTTTCTAAAGTATCTGGATGGTAGTTATGATGGATGTATTATTTGTGGTTGTTTGGTTTATGCTTGACTCTTTATATTGCTTTCCTTTTGTATTCCTTCGGCTTGTTGTGCATATCTTTCTTGCTCTTGTATTTCTAGATTGAGATGGCTGATCATGACATGGCCCCCGCTTTCCACGCCAATGACAACGCGCCCCATGGTGATCTTCCTGGATTCTGGCTTGACTTCATGGCGCCACCACCTCCTCCCATCTATGCAGGTGACTTTCTTTTATAGACTTGATGCTTTTACTTCCATTCTCTCTTCTCGCTTGACTGCTTGCGTTTGCCTCTTCCTTTCCACTCATGGCTTTTCTTTTGCATTTTCATAGATGTCACGGTGGAGACTCTGAGGGATGCCGTTACGGCTTTGCAGGTGGCCAGCATGCATACCGCCGCTCCCCTTGACATTGTCACTGATGACCTATTTCTTCACCTTTCCCTTGCCACTCCGTCCAACATTGGCCTACCCGCTCAGGTGGCGGGTCTCGTAGGGACATGCCATGCTGCCTTAGCCACTCTTCGATGGGACTTCCTTGTTCCTGAGTTCACTTCTCTCGTCTCTCGCATTCGAGCTTCTACTCAGATTATGGAGTCCACTGCTCTTGTCTGTGGTGATCTGGCCACCCGCTATCGTGCCATTGGTGAGTATCTCTCTTCTCTCATTATTGCCTACACAGAGGCTGCTCCTCTAGGTGGTGCATCTTTCGCACAGAACATAGAGGCTAGTCGTACCAGAGAGGAGTTGAGCTATGCGGGTCCCTTGGAGACGACTTATTCCTTACTCCTGGACACTTGGGGGGAGTTTCTAGATACTGCTCGTCTTCGTTGTCAGGAGGAGGCCAGCAGTGTGGGTCGGTTCTTCACTGAGATCCGTAGGCGCAGAGATGTTGCCTGTGAGCATTATGAGCGCCTTATTCAGCTTTTGGCCCGCGCTAGGGCGAGGAGCATTGCCGCTCATGGGGCCGTTTAGCAGGTTAGCTCTTCATCACCTCTTTTGTGATCTTGATGCCATGGATGTTGATACTTCGTGGTTTGGCATAGTTGTGGATGCTTGTGTTTTATTGTGGTTGTATCTTGTGACTGAGCTTGTTGGATGTTTACCTGAATGGTGACGCTTGACACTTGTTTGGCATGGATGTTTACTCTTGACTTGGTTGGTTTGCTTATATGTATGGATGTGTTGAACTTGATTGACCTGATTTGGTGATGCTTGGATGCCTTGGGATCGGTAAGCCTTGTTGGAGAATTGTGCTTCCTTGCCTTGTGATGTTTGATTGACCTTGCGCCTGACTGAGCTCTCGCGCTCGAGGCTTCTTTGTGTACTTGATTGCGATGCAACAAGTGATTCCCTTTCTTCTCTCTTCCAGCCTGATTGGGCTTTTGCGCTCAAGGTTTCCTTTCTTTTTCTTCTTTCGCAATAAAACGAGCACTTCATCGTTCTTGCGCTGATTGGGCTTCCGCGCTCAAGGCCTTCTTTTTACTTAACTTGCGGAGCTCGAATAATCTTACTCTTACCACCGCTTCTTCCAAGAGATATGGGAATTTGGCCCATACTCCTCCTTTTTTTTTCTTTCTTCTTTTGGAATTTCGAACGCACATAGATCCATTCCGCAATTTAGGTTAGGGTATTTGGCCCGCTCCTGTATTTCCTTGGGCTTGAACCTACATGGGCTTTGATTCGATATTGGTTAGTTTCTGCCAACGTCAGCCTTGAACACTTCCACTTCTTCTGCGCCTTCTTGACTTCATACCGTTTCTTTTTCGCACTAGTTTGAACGGTTTACCTCCACTTCTTGCTACTGCGGCCCTAACTTCCTTTGCATGTTCACACGTTCACCATTAAATCCACTCGTAATCTTTCCTTTGCTCTGCCTATATAAGCGCACCTTCGCTTTTCTCTTTTCTCCATCCAAATTCACCGTGGCCTTTCATATTTCTCTATACTTCTCCAATTTCTTATCACCATGTCTTCTGTTCCTTCATCCAAACGTGCCAGAGGAGATTCTAGTTCTTCTGTCTTGCGTCTGGATTCCACTTTTCCAGACTGGTCCCTTACTCCCGACAACCGCTATCTTTTTCGCGACGAGACTGCCTTTCTTTCTTATTACAATGACATGGGCAACGAAGAGCGGCCTGTGGCTGATTGCTACTTCTTTCGTCCTATGAGAAGGATTCCAGTAGAGCAAGTGAATCTTATTAGGGATTGGTTGGATTCATGGAGTTTGGCCGGCTTAACCGACTGCGATCATGCATATCATCCTAGAATCACCCGTCTCTTCTATGCCAATCTTAGGGTCTCTTTCAACCACTATGGAACTCCTTCGGCCTCTTCCTATCTGTTTGGTCGCTTCTTTCATATCACGGCCGGAGATTTGGCTAACTACTTGCGGGCTGCCAATACTGCCAACGGTTCAACCATTTACGCCTATCAAAGATGGCCTCAAGGTTTTGGCAGTTATCAGGAATGTCGCCAATGGTTTCGGGCGGCGGCTCCTGATTTAGAGAGGGTGCCTACTTTCCATCTACCCGCTCTTCATAGGTATTTTCTTTCTTCATTCTTTCTCTTCAATCATCTTCTCCTTATCTTTTAATTGCCTTTCCCTCCAGTTGTGTTTTCTCTCAACCCCTTTTGTTTACCTTCTTTATCGTGACTTCTAGGTTTCTCTTCTTGGTGGTTAATGACATCGTCTTTCCGCAAGGGACAATGACCCATCTCGCCAAACCAGGGAGTCTCTTCTATCTCCGTAATCTGATCCAAAAGCAGTGGCCTATCAACCTAGCCCACATGATCCTCTTCCACATGCACCAAGTAGCGATCTCTGATCAGGAACCGCTTCCTTATGGCCATCTTATTGAAGCTCTTATGCTTAGGGCCCGCATTCATGTGCCTGACATGTTATGGGGCAATCGTATTTCTGATGCTGATGTGGCACATCCCTTCAACCTTCTCCTTTCATTACCACTTATCGGGTGGGTTGAATCTTCAATGGACATGTTGGTTCCCGATCCCAATCAGCCAGTGAATGACTATATCTTACTTCCTAATGCGGCCCCCAATCAGTATGGTCCTATGGGTGTTGATTCTCCGCCGGATGATAACTCTGCCATGATGGTCCTTGATGACCCTGCCCCTGTCTCAATTCGGGCTTTGATTGATCAACGCTTTGGGGAACTAAATGCCCGCTTGAATATTTTGGAGGGAATGATTCAAGCTATCTCCGCCGCCCTTAACAACTTGGCCGGTGGTGGAGCTGCGGTTGCTGATGAAGTTGTGGCTGCCCCAGAGTAAACGGCCCTCTTGATTTACTTTGCCCCAGTGTTAGCTTTAGGGCGCCTTTATGTCTCTTGTCTCGTATCCCTTTAGTTGTCATCAGTTGTTGTTTAAACTTCTCTTGTTTGAGGCTTCCTCCTGTAATGGTCGCAGTGATGTATCTTCTTTTAATGAATGAAATTCTATCTTCTTCTTTCCGTGGCATTGTATCCTCTTTACTCTTCTTCTCTACTTGCTTAGTGCGCTTTGCGGCTGCCCCAGTGTGGTTGTCCACCGTCTCGCACTTCAGCATGGTTGATTGCTTGTCTCTGCCCCAGTGTGATTGTCCACCATCCTGCGCTTCAACATGGTTGATTGCTTGTCTCTGCCCCAGTGTGATTGTCCACCATCCTGCGCTTCAACATGGTTGATTGCTTGTCTCTGCCCCAGTGCGATCCCTCTTTCTTATAACTATCTCCACAATGCGAACGATATTAGTAGCATAACGTTGCACCCTCGAGAATCATAAGAATCCGTCATCGGTTGCAAAAAGGGACTCTTGTGTGTTTTTATTATAAAAATGTAGGCCTTTGTATTGGAAATGCCCTATGAACGTCCAAAAGGACAAGAACACTCCTTTACACTTAGGCCCGGCGGGACAAATTCTTATCTCACATGTTCTAAAGTTGAGGACTTTTATTTATTTACAATTGCCTTATTTATTTTGGGCCTTGCAAAGGAATGTTCCATGATGTTCAGAAGAACGAAACACCCTTACAAGCATTAGCCCGACCTGACATAATACCTTGTTCTTCGGGTTTTGGGTTAAAAGGTTAAGTTAAGGTTTTGGGTTTTAGGTTTAGGGATTAAGTTAAGGTTTTGGGTTTTAGGTTTAGGGATTAAGTTAAGGTTTTGGGTTTTAGGTTTAGGGATTAAGTTAAGGTTTTGGGTTTTAGGTTTATTGGATCCTAACGTTTTCGCTGGAATTTTATTCTAAGGTTTTATTGGACTATGTACATGGTTTTGTGATTTTGGACTTAATAGGTTTTGGTTTATCATGGACTTTTATGGAGTTTTGGGTTTTAGTGGAGTTTTGGCTTTTTGTGGACTAGGCCTTATTGTAGTTAAGAAATAGGTGTAGGTTTTGGTTGTTTTTGGTAGGATGGGTTTTGGATTTGAAATATGAGTTTTAGGTGAATAAGTTTTGGGGAATTAGTCTTTGGAATGGTTCCCGAATGAAATGCCTCCTTATAAATGAAGTGCCGGCTCTTGTAGGACATGCGGGGGAAGAGGTAGCACACCTTTTTGATACTCTCTCTCAACCCAATCTTTGAAGGTGAAACACTCCTCCAAATTATGTCCCCACTTCTCATGATAGGTACAGAATTTTGCTCCAAGGGTATAGAGAATAGGATCTTCCCGTGACTTTATAGTTTCTTTATCCACCCTCATTGGACAACCATGCTCCATTGCTATTATGGCTACCTCCCATATTTTTCCTTTCTTGAAAGAGTATAGCATACTCTTCCTCTCTACCAACGACCTACTTCCTCTAGACTTCTTTCTCGAGACATTGGCTTCTATTTCTGCTTCTGCCTTTAGCTTTCTCTTTCCAACGCTACTTTTCTCTCTTGATGATGAGCCTGAATCTGTAGATGTGTCATCCTCTTTTTCATTCTTACTGTTTTCTTCTCCTTCTTTCTTTATACTTTTCCTTACTTCGTCTGTTGCCGAAACCAACACTGGTTCATGAACAACTACACGCAACTCCTTGTTCACTTGTTGTTTTTCTCGCAAAACAGTGATTTCTGCTTGGAGTCTCGTGTTTTCCCGTATCAGTACCGCTAATTCTTGTTGGTACCCTTCTTCCTCTTGTTGGTACTTCAACTTTTCTTGTTGATACTTCACCTTCTCTTGTTGGTATTCTTTTTTATCCTGTTGAAGTAAGGCTGTTCGTTTTCGCTCCACTATCAATTTTCGTTGAAGCTTCGATCTTTCATTTTTGCTCTTCTTATATTCTTGTTGGATTTCATCTATCTCCTGTTGTTTCTTTTGTTGTTGGAGAGCGACCACCATTTGTTCATTCTTTCTTTCTTTTTCTTGAGATTTCTTGATCTCACTTTCGCTATCTAAATATAGCTTGCTCACTTTTGACCAATCACTTCTCCATAGTGCTATAACATCAAGTAATTCTTGTTTGCCTCTCTTGTTCTCTTCTCGTAAAGATGACACTTTTTGCTGAACCTCTTCTATCTTCTTCTGTAATTCCTTTTTGCTTGCCTCCTTTTCATTTTTCAATCTATCCAAAACTTGGCGATACTTATCTTCGGCCTTTCGCCATACACCCATCTCTCGCTCATATTTCTCATTCTTTTGCTGTAGAGCTTTCACTTCCAACCCTTTCTTCTCAACTTCCTGTCGGAGTTCGCCTTCTCTTTCTTGATGTGCTTTCTTTTTTTGCTCTCTAATATCAAGTTCGTGCCGTAAAGCAACATTATCAACCAAAAGAAGAGCCGCATTGCGTCCTGCTTTTTGTTGAGACTGTCTCGCTTCTTGAAGTCGCCTTTCCACTTCCTTCAACAGAGATATATCATCCATGTTTACGTTTACAGGGGAAATCTCTCCTTCCTTCAATCTTTCCTCGGGCACCCCTATTTCCGACTCTTCAATCTTTATTTCTATCATATGGCATTCGGCCATTATAACTTCATTTCGAGGTGGTTGGAAGCCTAAACCTTTAGTGTTCCTTACTTTCCCATCTACACCCATTACTCACCTAGATTTTCCACTCCACAAGTCATGAAATATCTTAACCCTTTGCCTCGAGATTGGGTCTAAGCAATGATTTCGTTGAAATAGACTGATCAACCCCTGATTGTAGTATCCCATTATTTCTATTTTTTCATACTCTTCTTCTTCTTCTTTTAACCATTTTGCCCAATCATCCGAGCTAAGAGGATTACTAGATGGGTCTACACTTTCAGTTTTGTAAAATAGAATACCCTTGTGGAACACTGTCCTCCCATTCACATTTTCCATCTTTGGCGGGACATAAAAGGTTTCCAACTCCTTAATTTGGTATACTTCCCTTAGTGTGAGTTCCTTGTAATAGCCCATGGGCACTTGTTCAATGACCATCGAATCTTCTCCCCGTTCGTAGAACTCCCCATCCGACTCGGTGTCATAAACATGAATTACCTTTCTTGTTTCTCGCTTTTCCTCTTCCGAATCACTCTTTATGCATATCTTCCCTTTTCGGCCTTCACCTTCATCCTCATCATCGGATGACTTTATGTAGATGGGCATTTTCACGGTACATGCGATCTTCGGTCTTTCTTTCAGTCTTATCTTCTCTTCGTTCTCTTCACGAGGTGCCGCTCTTGACTTTAGAGTTGGGGAAGTGCTCCTTTGTGAGGTTGGAGCATAAAATCGATCAATCTCTTCCAACTCTATTTCGTGTACACCATAGTGTTGAGCATCGCCCCTAATCATCTTTTGTTCACCATCTCTTATGTACTTGACGCATTGGTGAAGGGTTGATGGTACAAGGCCGTTTTCATGTAGTCATGGTCTTCCTAATAGAGCTCGATAGGAGGTATCGGCATCGATTACGTAGAATTTCACCAAGGTTTCAAGTTCTTCGAATTTCATTGGTAAGGTGATTGCTCCTAAGGCTCGCTCGGAATTTTGGTTGAAGCCATGTATGAACACATTTTCATCAGAAAGTCGCCTTCCTCCTAAGGCCAATTGATTCAATGAGTTGAGTGGTAGGATGTTGATGGAGGATCCAGGATCTACCAACATTCGGCTCAGTTGACTTCCATTAGTCTTGCCCGTTATGTACAATGGCTTGTTATGACAGGAAGTTCCCATCATAAGATCATCATTAGTGAAGGTGATTTGACTTTGGGGCTCGGTATAGAGGGCCTCGGTCATGTACTTCTCGGCTACATAGGCTTGAAACTTCTCGGGCTCTTTAAGCATCTCCATCATTGTTTCTCGCAGGTCCTTGGACATCATCAACGCTTCAAATACGCTTATCAACGCTGGGGTGCGCCTTAGATGAGCCAAGATATTGTATTCTCCTTTGATTTCTCTTGCCTTGTAGCTTGGCCCGGGCTCCTCTTCTACTTCTTGGATTCTAGCCTTGCCTTTCGCCTTTTCACTCTCCTTGGGAGCTTGCCTCTCGGGAATGTTCGTGCCCGACCGCAAGTTCACATGACAATCCTTCTCCTTGAACATGCCCTTAGCGAAGAGACCTTGGTACGGCGCTTCATTCTCATCCTCCGTATCATCATCATAGTAGTAAGTGACCACTTCTTCCTTTTCCTGTTTTGTTTCTTCGATCTTTAACACCACCTCTTTGTCTTTCTCGCTTTCACCTTCGCTTTTCTCTTCCTTCTTATTTTCACCTTCATTCTTCTTTTCTTTTACATTTTTCTCTTTATTTTCCTCTTTCTTCTCCTTCACTCTTTCTAGTTTTTGTATCTCCTTTTCGTCTTCATCATCATCCACTATGACGATGACATTGCATTCCACATTTCGCCTTGGGTTGCCTCTTTGTGCCACCACGTTGGCTTGAGCATGTGGAGCGGGCGTTTGCTTATAACTCTCAGGCAAGACTAGGTCGCCTTCCTTAATCATCTTCTCCGCAATATTTTTGAAAACATAGCAATCGCCCGTTGGATGGCCTAGGACTCTATGAAAAGCGCAATAAGTCGGGTCGTTGGTCTTGTGCATTTCCTCCATTCTTTTACACACTGGCAATTCTATGGCTTTTCCATCTAATAATTGTTTCAACAAGGCCGCCGTTTTCTCCTTCTTGAACGAATATGGCCTACTCAATCGTTCATTGAGGGAGGTAGAGCGACCATTTCCGTTGCCATTGCTGCTGCTATTGCTGTTGTTGCGGAAACTCCTTTGACCGCTACCTTGGCTCGCTGATGCTTCGTTTGCACCCGCTATCTTGATAGGCCCTTGTGTTTTGCTTCTTGACTCGCTTCTAAAGTTTGAAGTCTCCTTGGGAGGGCCAATGTGCACTATCCTTGCAACTCTTGTGACTAGATCTTCATATGTGTAGATATCGCTACCCGAGAGAGGTCGCTTTATCCAGTCATCGAGATTCCTTATCAAAAACTCCACCGCTTCCCTCTCGGGCATCTGATGAGAACACCTTATGTGCATATTTCTCCATCGGTTGATGTAGTCGAGTGGGGCTTCACCCGGTTTTGGCTTTTCGCGCGCGACATCGGCTACAAGGAGCCTTTGGTTGACCATGGCAAACTTGGCTCTAAATAAATCCTCCATCTCTTCCCATGTTTCCACCGAATCGTTCTCGAGCGACGAGTACCACTCGAATGCTGCCCCAGTGAGGCTTTGGGAGAATTGCTTGAGCAAGAGAGCTTCATCATGCGCGGTGTTACCACATGCATTGCGGAATTGAATTAAATGCTGATCGGGCGTGATGCTTTCTTTTCCCGTTCCATCGAATAGGTTGAACTTTGGCACTTGGTAGCCAAGAGGGTAAGGAATGTGCTCGTATTCCTTAGGGTATGGCCTTCCACATCTCTTGCGCAAATTAGCAAATCGGCCCGCTCCCGTGGCTTGAAGCTGTAGATTGATCATCTCTTGAATGACTTGCTTGGTTGAATCGGGCCGTCTTGCCCCAGTCCGATGCCTACGCTCGGGCATTTCTTCTTCACTAGATTCATACCTCGCTTTGTTTCTCCTTCCTTTAAGATATCTTCGGTATGCCTTCTCTTCATCCTCTTCTGATGATTCATACTTATGCTTATTCCTTCTTTCTTTGGAATGTCTTCTTTTAGGCCTTTCTTCTTCTTCATCTGAATACTCATATCTACTCTTACTTTTTCTTTCTTTGAGTACCTTCCCTTTGTACTCATCTTCTTCTTCACCAGAAGAATCTTCCTTTTCAAGATCTTCAAGTAGCTTCTTCTTTTCTAGAAGTTTGTACATCTTCTTGAACATTTTCCTTTCTTTCTCCCTTTCATCCATCATGGCCGCCATCTTCTTTTCATTCCTTTCTATGATACTCATCAACTTCGGCTTCTCCCCTTCATGCCGACGATCTTTGCCATTTAGGTCCTCTTCTTCATCTTCCGTTGGTCCTTCTCCATGTAGAATATGGCTTGAAGAGGCGCGATCTTGTTTGTCTTTGCTATCTTTCTTGGTGAAGGGAATCTCTCCATCGCTAGCCATATGCACAAAAGCATGCATTTCATGCTCTTCACTTATCTCCACCATATGAACTCGAGCGTGGACCACAAGTTGACCATCTTCGCGTGCCACATGTCTCCTTTTATTTCTTGGTTCGTGGTCCACCTCCATTGGTTGAGCCTTCTCTTTAGGTATCCACATCTTCTTGGGTCCCAATCTCTCCTTGACTGGCTTAACTCTTTGCCCCAGTCTTTGGTGCACAGAGGAGAATCCTTTCTTTTGTCCTTTTGGCCCCAGTCGATCGTGAACTGACGCACGCGGGAGTGCTAACCTTTCCTTCACCGATTGCCGGTTTTGCGGACTCCTTCCTCTAAATTGCATTTGGTATTCGGGAGGGAATTCCTCCATGGTCTTGAGTATGGCTACGGGTGAGTTCTTTCGCACTAAGCGGAGCGAGGCGAAAGGATTGCTCACTGGCAAATTGGGCCTTGTCTCCAATTCATTCTTATAGGCCCGTTGAACCTTCCTCATTGTTCTTGTACTTTGGGAGATTGGCGCGTACACCTTCTTCACCACCCTCTTCTTAGTAGGAGAACGGCGGTTGAATCGACATTGTTGAGGAGAAGGGATTGGTCTTGAATGATCTCGCTTGTGAGAGACAACGAACCATTCTTCCTCCTTAGCATCATCGATCTCCATAGGATCTTCAATGACTTTGGAAGCCTCCATTACTTCCTCTAGCGGTTCCTCCACAACAACCTTGGCTAGTTGGAAAGTACCATCGCTGACTTGAACGACGGGCACGTAGGAGTGTCCAAACGGCATGCCCCCGATCGTGAACTCGTCATTGTAGCAGATTGGCACTCCTCCGATCTGGAGAACTCCAGTTGGCTTGAAGGCGTCAATTGGTGTGAATGCCATTTCAACCTGCAATAACACCAACTAAATGTTACCGTTAGGAGTGTCCATTAAAATTTCCTTAGCCCTTACGTCACCCTTTGAATCCCAAAGATGAGAGGAGAAAGAGGTCCCACCGGGCGTGCCAGCGAATCTGTCGCGGCTTTTTCGTCATTATTCTCCTCGAAGGGATTTCTCGAAGAACAATGGGAACATAGCCTAGATTCACCTCCCTTAAGGTTTCGATCTCCATGGCGGGTATCTCTCAACACAAGAGAACCCTGTAAAGAGTCGCTACTTAAAGAAGTTTCTTGATTTAGCGGGTCCTTTCTTTCCAATAGGCGCAAGCCCCTACTGTTAATTACCCCGTAGTTTCCTACGAGAACCTCTGATTAAGGGACAAAAAGGGTATCGACGTAATGGGCTAAGAAAAGAAACTTATGGAGTGCTATAGTGGAGAACTTAATTGATGGTACCAAACTCAATGGACGGGACCTAATTAAGGATCAACAAGAGGCCTCTAACTTGACTTAAAAGAAGGAAATGGGTTTTGGTTTGGAAGAGGTTTCTGGATGATGAAAGGGAAGGCTTCACTTAAGGTTGTTTCTGATAAACTCTCGGGGCTATGACTGGCCTTCTTGTGAGAGTGAAAGGAGTTTTGCAACCTTCGGAGCCTCTTGGGCGGCCTTGACGAAAGTTGGTTCTTTTGCAACCCTAGGGACCATCTTCATCGGTCTTCTTAATAAGAGTTGGTTCTTTAACGACCCTAGGGACCATCTTAGTCGGTCTTCTTAATAAGAGTCGGTTCTCGGGACCATCTTAGTCGGTCTTCTTGTGAGAACAAAAAGAGTTTTGCAACCTTCGGAGCCTCTTGGGCGGCCTTGACGAAAGTTGGTTCTTTTACAACCCTAGGGACCATCTTCATCGGTCTTCTTAATAAGAGTTGGTTCTTTAACGACCCTAGGGACCATCTTAGTCGGTCTTCTTAATAAGAGTCGGTTCTCGGGACCATCTTAGTCGGTCTTCTTGTGAGAACAAAAAGAGTTTTGCAACCTTCGGAGCCTCTTGGGCGGCCTCGACGAAAGTTGGTTCTTTTACAACCCTAGGGATCATCTTTATCGATCTTCTTAATAAGAGTTGGTTCTTTAACGACCCTAGGGACCATCTTAGTCGGCCTTCTTAATAAGAGTCGGTTCTCGGGACCATCTTGGTCGGTCTTCTTGTGAGAACAAAAATGAAATTCTTTGGACGAGGGGGCCCGTAAGAATTCAATTTCTAAGTCATCTAAGGTCGATCTCAACCCTAGCGAGGGACTTTTCCTCAAACGAAGAGGTTTTGGCTTTGACTTTGGGTTTCGTTTTTGAACTTTTAATTTCTGAAATTTCACTTGAGATATTGATGATTTTATTCACTTTAGCCTTTGCACTTTTGATTTTTAGAAATTCTTTTTCTATTTCAAAATACTTAATCTCGAAATCATTTAGGCTTTTGAAAATATCCATAATCAAATATATTTAGATTTTTGTAGATAGCATATTTGAAATCCTTTAGACTTGAAAAATTTTTTTTATACTTGTGTGTACTTAGCTTTTGAAAATAGCATACTTGAAATCTTTATTTTGAAAATACTTAACGTTTCAAAAAGGGGGTTTATTAATTTTTCAAAATTTATTTTTAAAGTGGAAATACTTCAAAAATACAAAAGGCCATTACTTTGACATAATTTCATATCAAAGTATCAGTGAAGCTGGTTTATTTTGATTTTTAGAATTTCATGGATGTGTCGTTTGTATTTTTCTAAGCTTCCTATTATTTATAATAGATTTCCTAAGTTTCTGCTGACATGGCGCTCCCTAATTGGTCCACTTCGGCCTGTCATCACTGGGATTCCTATTGGGGTGTGTCTATCCATTCCTGTCATAATCTTGGCGCAGCGGGTCACTGACAACCATGCAACTCGCTACGGTGTCTCTTCGTCACAGAAGATCGGAGAAGTCTTGGCGCTGGACATCAAACAAAGGGGACGGGTTTCACTTTTGCTAACGGGTTCGACCAGAGCGGGTATAGATCCGCCTTGGATTCCGGCCACCGCATCTCGTCGGACTAGGCTTCAACGCATCGCCATGCAAAGGGGAATGCAGCTGTAGGCTTGATTTCGGATGCGTCAGCTCCACTCAGTGAGGGTACCACTGGATGGTACGGTGATACAATGACGTTAGGTACTGGTACCGAAAGGGTTTAGGAAATTGAATTCGTAACTGAGAATGTTGGTTTAATGCTGGGGTGACATGGAGAAAGGCAATTCACAAGCCAATTGAATATACACATCCTTAATTTGATAAAATGACACATGACACTCACGCCATTGGACCCATGTAAAGAATCTCATATGATCCAGCATGCGAAACCAGAAATGATTTAATATCCTGAATCCCTGGGGAGCACTCACACTAACAAGGCATTCCTTTTATGTACAACATTACTATTTCCAAACATAGGGGGAGGCAGCATCAGATATCAGTTTTCAACAAATTTACCCAAGTCAAATTAACCAAATTACTTTTACAAACTCAACTTTCTTACCTCAGGTTTTATTTGCAAAAGGTAAAAGAATACACCATCAAGGTTTTATACAGTTTGGTCTTTAACTAAATATAGAATTGGCGAACTAAAAAGCAACATGGGGCTCTGCATTTCAGTCATACTTCCTGAACTCACTTGGCAAGTAATTATTTCGTTTAGCCTTATTTTTACAAGTATACCCATATACTATGTACTATTGCAAATATTCCTATTAACAAGGGCCGGTAAACATTTGGTCAGTATCCTCTTCAAGAATCACATTTGGCTCATCCATGAACCGTGTACATGAGTAATAAGCAATGGCAAAAACTGAATCACCTTCTTGGCACTTATTTCAGGTCCCTGTTAATTAACAAGTACAGCCATGACAATGGTCAATAAATCATGCATTCACTATTTCTATTTGAACCCCTCACAAAGCAGTAATTATTATAGCAATACAACAACAACGAAGATCTTCTCCTGACAAGAGGGCAAGCAATTCCCCTCAGGTTCCTGTATGTAAATTGAATTGGGATTGAAGTTGAATGGATTGGCAGATAGAAATCAACACTGGATTGCAAATCAATGCTTGCTGATGTATCTCCATGGTCAGGGGTTTAGTCAATTCCTTAACTAAACTCTTTTATTTCACCATGAGGGATCCCAATACAAGCCGAGTCAATGCTAAGCTTTGACTTTTAGCTGAATTAGGTTTATAGTTCATCCTTGGAAGCTGATGCTATGCTTCAGACCTCCAAGAAGTCACTTCTTGAGTTCACCAGTGAGCATGGTTGTCTCAGGCGACTTGATGCTAAGCTTCAAGTCTCCATGAGATTACCTTTATACTATTCTCTAGGAAACATGGCTGATGCTACGCTTCAGACCACAGCTTCAAAGAGAATTATCATTCCAAAGGCGAATGAATTAACCCTGAAAGAGAATTATAAATGGAGAGGGATAACAAAGGCCGTCAAGAACCAAATAACAAGATTGTCAAAACTTAATTACAAGGAGAGGGAAGCCAGGTTCACAATAGACATTCATCAGAGAAGTCTCAATTGAGACATTAACCATCAAACTGCATCTATAGGAATAAGATTTAATGAATCAGATCTGATCTTGACTGATGCTACGCTTCAAATCAAGATCAAAGTCTGTACTAACTAGAATGAAGTAGAGAAACAACCGATCTTGACCTAAACTGAGCTCAGCCAGAGCGATCATGCCCTCATCGATGCTATGCTTCGAATGAGAGCACGACTGAGCTATAGAAGAGAGGATCATCTGACAGGATCTGATCTTTTCTTGATGCTACGCTTCAATTTGGGATCAGTCCTGTACTACCCGATTACAGGCCAAGAGAAAAAAAGAAACTAACAGGTTTTTTGAGGAACAAAATTATGCAAAAAGAATACAACTACATCGCACGAGAGGGAATTGATTGATGAAGATCAGACTTTAACTGATGCTACGCTTCAGATTAAAGTCAGACCCAAATCCATCAATTAAGGATCAAGAAGAGGGTAGATAAGAGAATCAAAAGGAAGAATCGAACAGACTTAACGAAGAATATGCTCTAACTGATGCTACGCTTCAGATTAGAGCAAGAATCAACACATTAGACGAACACAAAAGAGAAAGGAAGGTTCAGTCACCAAATTCAACAAGAAACCTCAAATTCTATTGAAAACCATGCAACTCTTTACAAAATCGGATCTCAACAGCAGATCATACCTTTCAATCTCTTTACCTTTACAAGATTATCGCCTATCGCTCTCTTTCTATCTCTATGCTTCTTCTTCTACCTATGCACGACAGGTGCTCGAAGAAATGCCTAAACTAAAGCTCTCTCTTTCTGGTGTGCGTGTATACAAAGTGTGGCCTCTCAATCAGTGTGTCTTCCCCTTTTTTCTGTGTCTCTATCTCCCCCTTTTCTTCTCTGCTCTACTCCTTATATAGGCAAGACTTGGGCTTCGATTCTCGTCTAGATGCAATGCATCTCCTTCGGGGCCTGGTGGTTTCGCGTGTAACAGAATTGCTCCAACAGATTTCTGTTGGGCGCTCCCTTCTTCTTTTCTCCTTCTCGGCTGGTCTTGGCTCACGGTAAACCTCATCGCTGATCATAGGGGCCCACCATCTTCCATCCTACTTGTTTCACGTGTTCCATGTGCACCTATTATTTTATTTTCGAAGGGGTCTTCTTTGAGATGCCAGCGACACTTCTTCAGCCCTTCTCATGTGCACTCGGTGCTTGGTGAGCCACGCATCTTCCTTCAAACTCATCTATTGTGGTGTATGTAAAATAGGTGTTGCTAAATTCTGTTCCTGTACGGAGGGAAGGATTTTGAAATTGTGGCTACCTTTTCTCCATTTCTGTGATTACTGGAGGGATGCGATTTGATCGCTAAACTGCAATTATGCCTCTGTTTTGTTTAATTATCCACATCTTATTCATTTTATTCCACCTCTTTCACACACTCTCGCATCTCAACACATTTCAGAAAATGTCTGAGGCTATGTTTACTCTGTATATCTCTGTTTTCTTCCCCCTTTTTTTATTTTACCATAAAACATTTGCACAATTCTTTTTTTTATTACTTGTTTCATCATTTTCTTCGTATCACCATTTTTTTATGGTTCAACACCAGGTTACACGCTTCCACCGCTGAAATAATTATCATAGGGTCTCCAATAGCTTTGCATTTAAATACACAAGGGACTGGATTACCCGCTTGAAATCGAACCAGCCGCTTTGCACAATCTATCATCGCATGATGCCGAGTCAGCCAATCAAAACCGAGTAGTGCATCATACCCGGCTATGTCCAAAACCAACATGTCAGCTTCCAAATCACGCCCATTTATCATGACCTTAAGTCCCTTACAACGTTGCAACACCTCTTTAAAGTAACCAAGTGGGGTCTGAACACTGAGAGCTCTCTCTTGCGACTTAGTCGGCCAGCCGCAACTCTCCACGAAATCCCTCGCCGCGACCGAATGACTACACCCCGTATCTAACAACACAAAAGCTCTCTGACCTGAAATAAAAACATTACCTGTCATAAGTTCGGTGGGTGCTGTAGAACTTGGGTCATCTTCTTGTTGTGCCTCTTCGGATTCTTCTTGAATCACTTCCACAGCATGGACAGCCACACGACCGCCCGTTCTACCACCCCGCCATGCAGGGTTTCCACGCCCTCTACCCGCCGTCCCAAAGGCAGGTCCTCCTCTAACAATTCCTTGTTGCAATTTTGGGCATTCGTTCTTCCAGTGCCCGCTTTCCCCACAATTGAAACATAAACCCTTGGCAACCCGACATTGTGCCTCTGGATGTGGGCTGTTGCATGTACGGCACCATGCCTTTTGAGTTTGAGTACCCATGCCAGTCTTGAATTGCACTGGTGCAGAAGATTGAGGTCCTTTCACATTAGCAACCGGCCTACTAAATGGAACCGGCTTTACAAACTTAGGCTTAATATTTCTGGCCTGCCCCCAACTAGACTTTCTTTTTCCATGCCCTTCCATTCTCTCAGCACGATCCATCAGCTCTTGCACTTCCACTTCCCCCGTGGCATCCAATGCTTGTGCAATGTCTGGGTCAAGCCCATTTTAGGTACTGCCTACGATACAAATACTCATCACCGATCTGCAAATTCAATTCATACAAAAGCCGGCACTTGTTGGACACCTATCCATGCACAATACTAGGCTGGTTACCAATCAGCCAAGTCATTTCCTTTCCATCAATACAACCAAATAGTACTTAATTGCTGAGAACATTTACCCCCTCATAGTCATGAGTCCCGGAACATAAGCGCTTATCTCACGGCCCTTGGAAAGACGGTCGCGACTCCGCTTTCCAAAGATGTAAATGACATTCATCACACGATTAGCACAGCCATACCATATATCACAATTCAGCCACAATAAAATAAACCATTCAATATGCATGTCATGAGATAACAATCCATCCTATGCACAGTCATGTAGCATATATATATATAATATAGCAATTCATACATGCAGGCTACATGCTAAGTCATGCAAAAACATCAAGCAACATGCATAATATACTTTAAGTTTAGCACAGCAACAAGAGTTAGGGTCCAGGTGAAATCTGCACCTCAAACCTTACACCGCTTTACCCACCGTTCACTGCTGCGAAGCACCCGCTTCACCGCTCAAGTCCACCGAATCACCTTGCTCAGGGTCTGGTTCAAGCAATCAAAACCTTATGTCACAGTCATACTCAACACCAGCCTATAACTCATGCAATTACGTGGTAAAGGCACCTAGCCAAATACCGTTGCGTGACTGATTTGCGGGTGTTTGCAACACCGCTTCATGGTTTGATAGTCAACCAACACCAGACCTATGGTGCTTACTAGCACATGGTCAGTTAGGGTGCACCAACAGCACTATGCAATGCACCAAATCATCATGCTTTGGTCTGGTTAAGTCATGAAATCATCCACCATCCATGAACTATGCACTGCCATGCTTAGTTTTCAGCCTGGTTTGAGTAATATAGGGCCAGAACCATGCATTAAAATCTTGTTTTCTACCTTCCCAACTGTTTAGCTATGATCCAAACACTCTTTTTCACTGTCTAGCACCTCACAAACAAGCTCAAGGGGTCTGTTTTGGTAAGACACAGTGGTAATACGAATTTGGCAGGGATAAGGGCATAATTGTCCACCAATTTGGGCCAGAAAGAGAGAGTAAGGGGTGGGGACCAGGTGTCAGCAAACCACTCTCCCCCTGCCTAAATGACTAAGCTGCTAGGTGTCATGCAGCTAATGGGGCTGGTCAAACCAGGTTGGACTGCCCCTTGGCCAGCTCCAAGGGTCACCACTGGACCACTCCAGTTCTACATGCAAGGGACACTCCAGTACTTACTGCCAATGCCAAACATGCCTAAGTACATGAACCATGACTGGGCAGCTACGTTAGCCACCGCACACGCAGACCGGCCGTAACTGTCATGCGTTACAGCATAATTTGGCCATCATTTTGGTCACAATTTGGGTCATCATACCATGTCATTATACCACGCAATAATTTATTTCAGTTTGGCATACATGATGCAACATACACACAAAGTCTGATTGTAAGGCAACCATTACCATAGCGGGACTTATACCATTTCCAACCACGCTTTACATGACTGCACTAGTGTCTGGACAGGGGCGGGGGTATCATTACATGGGTCTCTGGTCAGTCAAGGTCTCAAACATCACCACCCCCCTAATAGACAGGATGCAAATTGGAGCAACATCTAGTACAATATTTACCAACCCCTGAATTTCCCCCACGCTCTAAGGCCTGGTTGCATGGTGTTTACATGACAGGGACTCCGTCAAACAGCCGTATCTCACACGGATTTGGGTCCGTTCGCAAACGGATCCCACTGGAATGGAATGAAAAAAGCAACAGAAGGATTTGCGAAGGATTTCTACAGGTTTTCTTCATACATCAATGTGCAGTATATATTTTGGACTGTAAACCCAGGAAAACAACAGAAGGATTTTTAAATCAGAACTAAGACTATTTCCTTTATATGTACTAGAAAAGCTTCATGAACTTCTTGATACTGCTGTACTTGCCGGTCATTGTCATAGACTGAAAGATGATTATGGTGTGCAAATTTGCTTAATTTGTTTTTCAACTAAATGCTCGTTCAGAGCTTCTTCTGAATTAGGCCTGTTTAAATGAACACAAGAATAAGACTGACATGCTACGAGGCTGTTGCTATCTACCTTTGTTGCTACCAAAGCATTTTTATAAGAAGATGCTGTGTGCCAGTTAAGATGTGCTCTCTGGACTGGATCGGTATCACTTAAGAGATATCAGGCACAACAAAACTGCTACACTGGTAAACCACTCATCATAGGCAAATGCAATACTGTAAAATAACCTTTTCCCAAATTGCAGAGTATAATTCTTTTACTGGCCGTTTCTTTTTCCTTGGATTTTACTGACTGGAAGGATTTACCATCTAGAATTTGCTTTAGAATTTTGAGGTTCATAAAGTATACTTCACATCTAATACGAGGACAGAAGATTATCCTACAAAAACTGATTGTTTTGATTTTTCATTTGCGTGGCAACATATATTACCAGAAAGTCTCAGTTATAAAAGCTCTCATCCATGGACTTATCTCAGTGAGTCCGAGCCTTGCCCGGAGGCCGGAGCAGTATGGAAGTGAAGTCATGAGAACCAGGCTCTAGTTGGTGCAGCCACCGACCTTGTATGTTCAGAGAATTTCCTTATTGGAGGAAACAGAGATGAAGAGGGTGACCTTTAGCCGAACCAGGAGCCCATCCTGCTGATATATAAAAAAAATTGCTTTTCAATACCGCTCTATATAATTGTTTAAGACTATAAGATACCCTTTTTTGTTTATTCAGTTAGTATAAAAAAAATATTTAACCTCAATGAATTCAAATTATCTCAACTAGGAAATAAGAAAGAAGGGATAGGTGTGAATATCCAATGCAGTAGTCAATTATGTACAAATTATCTCAGTAAGTACAAAAGTTAAGTATGAATTATGTACAAGTAATCTCAATCTGTTAAGACGGAAGTCACAGAATTCAGCTTTTTAGGAGGAAGACGAGAGAGATACCGAGTGTCGGCGATTATTAACGGGTACATGAAATTAATTATCCTACACCGAATTTATATGGTTTGTTGTAAGTAGTTGGTCCTTTAATTTTCCATCTTTTAAATTTGTACACCAAATTTTGAAATCTACTAGTTCTTATGTCAACTATTAGATGAAACCTTAGTAAGTCATGGTTGTTAGGGCCGAATATCAGTACGTAATGAAAACCACAAATAAACAAAATTAATGATGTTTTTGTAATTTTTTAATAATGCAAGGAACTGTTGCACCCTTGGAGGATTTGGGCATTATTGTTCATCTCTGGCTTAACATGAATTTCTAACTTAGACTTTGTATCTTAATGAATCTTTTTTTCCATCTATACTTTGTTTATCCACAAATAATCTGAATTTTAGCGTGGAAAACTGTCCCAGAGGTATTTTTCAAAATTATTTAAAACAATCGACAGGTTCTTATGCAAATATGATTGCGTTTCTCTTTTTACAAGCAGCACATGCTTTGTTGTGGTCTTGTGGATGACTAATTGTTTAACACACTCTCTCTCTCTCTCTCTGGAAGATGAAGAAGCTAGTGCACACAACTGTACCTGTGAGGTTCATTTGTGTAATTCTGTTGTTGAAATCAGGTTTGATTTATTATTTAAAAATGAAGAAAATTTAAAATCTTATCTAGAGAAGCTGGTATTAACTATTTAATTTTGTATAACATAGGTCCCTTGTTAATTTCCAATCAAGTTGGTACAATGGCAGTTGTATAATTTTGTAAATCGTGAGACCAAGGTAGTTATTTATTGTTGAAACCGACCACATATTAAACGTATGTTAGGGTCTGTTTATAAACCAAACACTTTGATTTGTAATCTAGAATAAGAACTTATAATTAATATGCTTGCTGTTCAGAGTTGAGCGGTCGCATATCGGGACTGGATTGTCTGCTTGTGTCTTGTCACTCTTGTGCGTTTAGTCTCCCTGAAAAGCAGGTGCGAATTTCGCATAAATTTTAATTTGCATGCCAGGAACTAAACTATTTGCATTCTCATCTTTGAAATTGTTGAATATTCATGTCATATTTGCACGTTTATCTTTGGTTATTATTATTGTTATACGCATATTCAATGGTTGTTGTTTGGTAATTTCGTTTCTTTTGTATGGGATTTGGGTCGCATCCTGACCTGTGCCTAACTTATTGCACCTAAAGAAGTTGCATAAGTTATACATTGGTCTCCTTTAATCTTTCTTCCAATAATACCTTCAGAAATAATTAATAATTAACAAATAATTAATAATAATTAATAAATAATAATATTTAATAAGTAATAATAATTATTAAAAAATCATAATTAATATTAAAGATTAATTATCATTAATAATTGATTTATAATAATTATTATAATTAATAATTAGTATTTAATAATATTTAATTATTATTAATACATAATACTAATTCAAATTAAATAATTCAAATTGAAGGGCATTTTAGGCTTTTGACATGAATATATGCATGCATTAAGTTAGTCATTCTTACTACACAACCAAACATCTATTACATAACACTACATAAACACTTAAGCATCGTTAACTTACGCAATCTCTTACTACACAAACAAAAACTCCCTTATATTCTAGATTTGGTAGTATTCTTGTCTTGTAGTACTTTTTATTATCTGATTGTCTGAATTGTAAATGAAACTGAATAATCATTGGTAGCCCTCTGAGAAAGAGACTCGTGGATTTGACTTGAACTTCCTGATTTACGATTATTACCAAACTTGCATTAGATAGTTGTCCTAGAATTGAACCGAGAACTGCTAGTAGCCCTCTAAGAAGGAGACTCGTGGATTTGACTTGAAGTGACCGATCTATGATTATTACCAGACTTGCATTAGATAGTTGTCTCAAAATTGAACCGGCTTCTAAAATATTAAATTGTATATGAAAAAAAATGAATTGAATTGAATGAGTAGTCGTGCTCCTTGCATTACATCTGCTTATAAATTATTGCATTTGTTAATTGATTCTCGACGATTCGTCGAGTCGGACGAGAAACGTTGAATGGGAATTACTTACATCAATCAGAGTCTTAAGCAATCAAGCAATCAGAGCGCTGTCGCTCTTACCCTCACCCTCACCCCCCCGATTTTAATCTCCTTCCTTCCGATCCCTCTACTCCCCCTCATTCAAACAGATCGCCTCCTCTCACGCGCCTCCCTTCTCGCCTCCCTCTCCTCCGCGCCTCCCCTCACGCCTCCATCTCCTCTGCGCCTCCCTTCACGCCTCCCTCTCCTCCGCTCCTCCCCTCACGCGCCTCCTCTCCGTCACCATTGAGATCTCTCCCTATCTCCCAATCTCTTCTCTCTTTCTCTTCATCTCTCCCTATCTCGCCATCCCTTCTCTGGGTGAGAAGAGAAAAGATCTGGTTCTCTTACTATACGGGAGTAAATAAAAAAGCACAGGAAAGTAACTAAAATAATACGAGGGAGTAAGTAATAAATCTTTGTGTAATTTTTATTAGGGAGTAATTAAACACTATGAGGGGAGAAAATAAAAAAGTACTTGGGAGTAACTAAATGACTATAAGGAAGTAAAATAATGAGTATAAGAGAGTATCTAATACATATAAGGGAGTAAATAATATTCAAATTTAATTCTGCTATTGTTTGGGAGTAACTACATAACTATCAGGGAGTAAATAATGAGTATAACGGAGTAAATAATATTCAGATCTGATTCTGCTATTGTTTAGAAGTAACAAAATGACTATAAGGGAGTATCTAATACATGTAAGGGAGTAAATAAAAAATTACAGGGAAGTAAGTAAAATAATACGAGGGAGTAAGTAATAAATCTTTGTGTACTTTTTATTAGGGAGTAATGAAACACTATGAGGGGAGAAAATAAAAAAGTATTTGGGAATAACTAAATGACTATAAGAAAGTAAAGTATTGAGTATAAGGGAGTATCTAATACATATAAGGGAGTAAATAATATTCAAATCTAATTCTGCTATTGTTTGGGAGTAATTAAATAACTATCAGGGAGTAAATAATGAGTATAACGGAGTAAATAATATTCAGAGCTGATTCTGCTATTGTTTGGAAGTAACTAAATGACTATAAGGGAGTATCTAATACATGTAAGGGAGTAAATTATATTCAGATCTGATTCAATTACATGTAAGGGAGTAAATTATTAAGTATAAGAGAGTAACTAAATAATGCGAATGGAGTAACTAATACAAGATCAAATATGTATAGACAGAGACGCTAGGGTAGGGAGGCGCTAGGGGACAGAGGTGTTAGGGAAAGGTGCGCGGCTGGAGAGAGACGCGAGGAGAGGAAGCGCGAGGGGACAGAGAGGCGAGAGGGGAGGGGTGCGCTCGTAGCGCGACGGGACAGAGAGGCGAGGTGCAGGAGGCGCGAGGGGCGCGAGATGAAGGAGGCGCGCGAGAACAGAAGAAGGGTGAGTGGAAGGGAGGCGCGTGGGAACGGAGGGGAGGTGAGCGGAAGGGAGGCGCATGGAAGCGCTAGTGTGATTTCTATTTTCGGAAGCGCGCCTCTTTTCATTTTTAGATTTTATTGATTGATTGCTGAAAATTTTGATTGCACTTATCAGCACCGAAAATGAATTAAGAAGAGAGACAGAATGGGCTAACGGAGAGTCAACAAAAACAAATAATGAAGATGCTAAATTCCAATATTAATCAGATGTGATTTAGTTTGATTGGGAAGCCCGGCTGGAACCGGAATCGATAGCCTCTGCGACCAGCGTTGCTTTATGTCCGTCCGATTCATAATAAATTACTCCTTGATTAATATTGGATTCATCGAGATTCATGCGGCCTATAAATCATAATCCTCGAGATTAGGTCGGACGGTCGTTAATCCGCTGCAGCGGTATCCATTAAAACAAGGCCGAACCCCTTTTATATTAGAAGTCAACGTTATCTTGATCGGCATTGAAAATAATAGTAGTATTTACCAATTTGAACAATTAGAATCGATAAAAGTAGATATGCGAATAGCTCAAAAAAATAATTCAATGAAAACAAATATGTTTCACAATATAAAAAGTTTCACACAAAAGTATATCATCTTAAACATAAAAAATAAGAGGTAGACTAAAATCAGTCTCAATTATATCTCAAATTTTGAGGTTCTAATGGCTAATCCGAACCGTTCAATGTATTCTTCATATTGAAATCTCATTGGAGACCAAATTTCACATTTTTCTAAATTATTTTAGTATTTTTTGGTAGTTTACAAAATCCTTAATCTAAACAATTATGGAACGATTTTTAAAAATCTCAAAGAAATAGTAAACAAATATAGAAAAATGTAAAATTTGGTCTCCAATTAAATTTCAATATGATTATACATTGAACGGTTCAGATTAGTCATTAGAACCTTAAAAATTGAGATATAATCGCGGCTGACGTCAATCGTGGCTGATTTTAGTCTACCTCAAAAAAAATAATAATACAATATGACAAATTTTTTAATTACTTTTGCTCAACTATTGTAAAGAAAAATGATCATACTCAAACAAATTCTAATTATTATACGGAAATTTAAAACGTTAACTCAAATAAATTATCTGCCTCTGTGCTTGCAAATCCACAAGTTTAAACACAAAAAGTTTCATTTCAGTTTAAACACAAATAACCAGTTCAAGTTCTGTATTTATTCTCACAAAACAGGAAATAATAGCTTCTCCTAAAAAAGGTGTATTATACTAATCCACTCTCTAAATATTCAAAGAGGCAGCTAATATAGTAATGGCTTCAATAATCAGCGATGTAGGATACGCGTTCTTAGCAGAACTTTGTCATATAAGGCTCTCGCAATTCCTTCTTTTTTTATAAAATTGAAGTCTACTCAAAATGCATGTGAATCCCATTTTACTCTACAAATAAGGCGAAAAAAAAAAAGTTCATTTTACTATTCACAAACTCTCAGATGTTTAAATTATTTTCTTTTTTCCCAAATACTTTGCTATTTAATTCAAGTAATCAAATGAAAAGAAGACCTCAATCACACAATATCCAGCATGGATCTCTTGCTCCACTAATTTGTATTTAAAATATACTTTATCAATTACAATACATGGCACGTCCCAGTTTGAGAAAATATTCTACTGTACATCTTTTTCTATAATAATTCTTAGGCTGGCCAGTAAATTATCCAAGCCAAGCTCAAACTTTTCAAGGTCATGTAGTAGCAAGACTTTCTCAGTTGACGATAACTGGTACCAAGACAAAAAGGTGTTAAAAAATCATTTCCATTTGCTATACCACATATTATACTGATAGAATATCTTGAAAATCACTTATTAAGAATTTTATAAACATCGTTCAACTCTAACTGTCTAATATCTTGCAAATAAGACTGCATTTTTGAGAAATTCAATCTTTATTCGTCAGAACAGAAAAATAATATTTAAATATCTAATCCATTTAAAAAAAAAGTTAGAAGGGTATAGAAATCCTACTTTTTTAAAAAAAAATTATCATCAAATAGAGAACATCATACATTGCATGAATGATTTAGTTGCTTTCATTTCAATTTTTCCTCGTGGTCAATGCTCTTTCTTGCACAAATGCACACACCCATAGCCTCTGCTCCCAGGTCCATCATTTTGGTTGCCAAATGTAATTTCATAAAATATCAGAAGGAAAATACAAAAAAGCCATAATATTTTAAAATAATTTTAAAAGCAGAACAACTCATTGTTGCACACAATATACAATTCTCAAGCAATAAAACATGCTTTAGCAAAGCAACTGAATGTGGTCTAAAAAAGCAAAAAATAAGATATTATCTGAACCTAGACATATATCACAGTTTCCTATGTAATTGCCCCTTGAATGTGACTTCAGCTGCTCCAATGGATCTGAATTCTTCAGGACTCTACACCTTACATTATTGTAAGATCAATTGGTATAATTGTAAAAAAAAACTAATTTGGTCGGCTTTTGTAAGATTACTGGTAAATAAACCATACATGTCAATTCAACAGTTTTCCACGTACAATAAAATTCTGACATCTTTGTTTTCTGGTTCAGATGATTGACTAATGCCGAATTAAAAAGATTTTTGAATTTAAAAGTATTAGAACTACACATTGAAATAGGAACATGTTAATACCTGTCCAAGACATTATGGGCAGGAAAGGTACGGAGAGGCACTTCGCTGAACCAAGGTTGACTAAGAGCATCCTCAGCACATATGTGTGAAAAAAATGAATACGCTAATAAATTAAGATGGACAAAGCAAGAGAGTCCATATAAGATGGAGAAATATAAGCCAATGGTAGTGCCTACTCTTGAGTCCAAGCTAGTAGCAGAATTGAAGCTCCAAGTTGAGATCATAGGCCATAAAGAAACAATGTTGAACACAAATAAAATCTTGCAAGGATAGCCTAAAGCTGTCAAAGGATGATCGCCTCCATTCACAAGCACAAAGAAAAACCTTGTAGCAATGATCTTAAAGGCACTGCATGACGCTTAAAAATTTGCAATCGAGACCTTTAAATCAGTAGCACATATTAATTGTCACAACAAATACACATAAGCATATAAATCATATTTGAGCTGATGAAAGGATAATATTATTTCAGGATGAGAGATAAGATACAGAGGCGGGGGGGTGGCAGATGGTCGAAGTAGATCAGCTATTCCTCTCAACAAACATGTACAATGAGATAAACCCACATATCAGTATAATAAAATATACGTGTTTGTCCCACATTTGCTTATATATGTTCACTGACAATTTCTACTAAACAGATGTCACAGATAGTGAAGATTCAGACTTAAGAAAAGTTACTCTACAAACTAAAAGAACGTTGAGCCATTAAACATATGTGGGACAGTAAGGTGTTAAGATAACATATGCTACTAATCATTCACTCAACATACTTTTGAAGGGAAAAAGATATCAAACCAAAAGAACAAAATCTTTCTTTGCCATTTAGGAATGATCTAACATAGAGTTTTTAATTTCACATTTAGCATTTGGCATTCTTAGAGACAATATGCCAAATTACCAGGAATAAAAATGTGGAATGAAAAAAAAAATTATACCAGAAGGTTTGTTGCCTCATATTGAACAGTGACTTGGAAATTTCTCCATGAGATCAGACCATCTTGGTGCACTTCCCATTAAATGTGAGTCCCCTCTGAATCAGCCTTATATTTATGTTTTAGCAATGTTATCTGATCATCTATTCTATTCTACCACATCTCTATACCAGATAAAAATTTCATTAGCTTACGTCTCATCCATGCCACCACATCTCTGACTGGGACTTGTTAATTGCTAATTTCCATTGTAGTTTTTATTAAGGAAAAAATGTATTTTTTTTCAAAAAAGAAAAATATATATTTACTATATCTAGAAAGAACACAACAAAATATGGAAAAATATGGATCTAGCTGCAATTAAAATACTCGCAATTCAGGTACTGATAAAGCATGCACTACTACAGACTACTTCCAGGTTAATTTCACCATTCCTTGGTTACTGATCTTTGTTAAATCTTCAAATGAATGATGTTCTTGCAGCGATCAATAAGAATTGAGGTTAGTGTCAAGAAATGACTTACCTTGTACAGATTCAAGAAAATGTAGTCTAGAGATTTGATGACATCGATCACTTCTTCAGGTCGATTCACCAGTCCTAAGTTAACAACCAGATCATATCATTCTGCAGTCTGGACAGATTAGTATGATATAACTGTAGAACTACTTTTAAAAGCCATTCTATTATAGCAATTATTAGAATTCTCAATTTCTCTCCATGCATATTTCACACAATGATGTAACCTTCAAAATAAGCGCTTACTACCCAAAAGAAAAACTTTAAAAAGCAAAGCAAAAGCATGATTGGATTGCTGATTTACCATTCCAATTTCATGAAACAACATTTAGAAATCAGAATTGGATTTATTATTAACGTTGTTCTCGATAAAATTTCAAACGAAAATGAGAGAAAATGGAGCAATACCTTTCTCCACTTCGCTGCGCAACTTCTTCTAGATTGAATCAGTGGGTGTGTGACTGTGTGGCCATGGATGCGGCGATGGAACTTTAAGACTGGGAGAATCATCGAGGTTGAGGTAGGCGGACTCGCAGTAGGGATAGGAGGTGAGAGGGAGGCAGACTTCTCGATTGTTCAATGAACAATGCTCGGCGTCAGTGTCACAAGCCCTTGAAAAAGGCCTCTCTCTCTCTCTCATCTTGGTGATGCAGCGCAATAAAACTTTCGGCGAAGGGGGGACAAAGAAACTAATGAAATTTCAAAAATTGTTGGCCGCTAACAATGAAAAGATGCGACGGGTCAGGGAGTGTTGGTTGGGGTTTTGGCCTTTTGCGGGGAGACGGGGAAAAAACTAACAAAATTAAAGTAGAGAATCGAACTGAGGTTAGCGTTCCGAACCAGCACTCCTCCAAACGGAAAGGTCAGGAGTTAATTAACTCTTCAATTGAGATTAATCTGATCGTCAGATTTTAGAATTAACGAAATAGATTACAAATTGAAGAGTTGGATACATCCTTAGTTTGAAGGTTTACACCCTTTCATTGGTGCTTTTAATATAGTAGAGATAGAGATAGAGACAGAGATAGAGATAGAGATATATATTATTATTACTATAAATGAATAAAAGAAAAATAGCGGCTTATTATTATTTGTTTGAAAGGCTTTTTCCTTCTGATCGGAACGTAGAATTTTGAGAGCCATTCGGAATAGAAACGAGTTGGCGTGATTTCAAGCGGCTCAACTCAAATGGTGCGACTGAAAACATCAAATTGATTTGGCGAGTGTTTCTACACGTCGGATCACTTTCTCTCTCCTCCGCCGATCTAGAAAATTCAATTCGTATTCTTTTCTTTTTCGAGTCAACTCTCCTGAATTGAACTCAATTCGTTTCCTCCTCTGTTCCCATCCGATCCGACCGTTTTAATTTCCGACTAAACTCTAAGAATTCTATTCTCTGAAACTGAAACAAACAATGGCATTCGCCGCTAAGCACTATCCCGGTACTTTTCTTATCTTCACCTCGTCTTCGTCTCCTCAGAAGGGAAATAATTCCAGTTCTAAACCAACACCACGGCGCCTTCTCCGTCTCTCGCCACCGCCGCCGCTTCGCTCTTCTCCGACTCCGAGTCGTGCGCGTAGTTTCTCTTGTCGAGCTCATGGCGTAGCCCAGTAATCTACTCAAACGACCACTCTCACTCTCAGGGAGCTTTGCCATGGCCGTGTACCAGTTAGCATACTAACCAGGTGCTCTACCTCTCTTTCTCTTTCTCTTTTGAAAAAGCACCTTGGTCATATCTCACTTAGGCATTTCCACAAACATCTTCCATTCATGATCAAATAGCCATCCCTCTCCCCTAATATTATGCAGTGAATTGTGTATGCTTGTGTAGCTCCTAATTTGGCATGAAATAAATAGGTCTCGAACCTTCTCTCGCATTTAATCTAGCACCTAGATAAACAGGAAACCCACAGGACATCTCTAGCATTTCATCAAGCACCACTTGAAGGTACTGGCATTTAATACCTACTGTACCTTTGATGGTACCAATGTCCTTCGTTGACTCTATATGCAGAAATGATTATATCTGGCACCAATTTTTTTAAAATTCACCTACATTCCGAGGAGTCCCATACGGCCACATGATCTTATATTTTTTCATTCTTTTTACCAGGGCTGAAGAAGTAGGATATGTCACACCAACTGATGTGCAAGAGCAGTCTTTGCCTATTTTGCTGTCTGGACAAGACTGTGTGCTTCATGCACAGGTCATGCTTATGTAATTCATCACATTTAGGGCTTATTCACTGTACTAATCATCACAGATTCACAGTCATTATTTATGGTCATTGTTCTTTTCTTTCATTTTTATAACTGGGATGTACAAAATCCAGGCTCTATCACTGATGGATCCTTTGAACCATGTCATTTTGATATAGATGGATCGTTTGCCCCTAATTCTAATTGCTAGCTTGTCTTTCAAAAATGATTTAAATTCTAGACAGGCTCAGGCAAAACATTGGCATACCTATTAGCAGTGTTTGCGGCCATAGATTTTGCAAGGTCAACTGTTCAAGCAATCATCATCGTACCAACAAGGGAACTTGGGATGCAAGTAGGTATTTTTCTAGGATTAGCGCCACATAGTATTGTTGTGATGTCCTTTTTAATTTTTTTCTGGCGTTCATTTGATTGGGCTGCTGTAGGCTTGAGGCTAGTGCTCAAGCCTCAATCCAGCGGTGATCTCTGAACCAAACCCACATTAACACGTTTCTACTAAGTAGGGAGTATAGTTATTTTATCTTATTCTCATACTTTATCTTATTCCATATGCTGATGTAGCACACAATATCTATTGGACATTTGCAAATTATACTCAACTGCAAATCAAGGACAAATCAATCCACCCTCCACAACTGAATGTATTTGTTTCATAGTTAATAAATCTAATCTTAAAACTCGAAAATTGATTCATTGTATTTGATAGGCAAATTTGGGCTTCTAGGTAAAAGAATCTCACGGCCATTGATAACTTGCTTTAAGTAATTACCATTTCCATCATGCTAACCTAACAGTCAGGAGTCATTTGTATAATAGTAAGGCATTGGTACATATAAATATGTAATGAAAACCAAAAAAATGGTCTTTTTAAATTGATCAGCAAAAGCACTTATAATTTTTATTACCTGATTGGCTTCATTACAAACTGGCAGCTTTATAGCAATTAAAAATAGGTTTCTGTACGTAACTTCATTTTGTGTAAAAATATTAGGTTACGAAGGTTGCTCGAATGTTATCAGCAAAACCTAAGGGGGCAGCTGAGAAATCGCAAAAGGAATGTAGTATCATGACTCTGTTAGATGGTGGTATGCTGACAAGGCAAAAGAGCTGGTTAAAGGTATTTGATTAATGGAATGTTGGCTATTATTGTGCTAGGTACTTCAATCTAGTTATGTGTTCATCCTCTGTTATTAATGTCAGGCAGAGCCTCCACATATAATAATAGCCACTGTAGAGAGCCTGTGCCGAATGATTGACCGGAACCGTCTGAAGCTTCAATCTATAACCATTTTAGTTATAGATGAGGTCAGTATTTTTAAAAATTTTAAATACTATCTGTTACTGGTACATTATTTTGTTCTTGATCAGGTCAGAGCATGTAGATGTCGCCATGTCGGTGCTACTAGTTTTAAATTATTGACCTGTTGTTCTATATTTGGGATTGTTTGGATCTCATTTTGTGGTGATCTATCTGGCTGTGTACTTTTGGATTGGCTCTGAGAGGATTGATTTCTCAGTTTTATCCAAGCAAAAGTTCATTTGGAAGTGTGATTGCTTTTTTCGCATTTTTGGGCTGACCTGGTTATCTTAAATCTAGTTTTGTTTCAGTCATGTTTAGGGTTGATATGATATACCAAATTGGTTTTTATTTTGGGTTATTTAAGTCGTTTCAAACTTTTCTTAACCTTAATGATTGCCTGTAGTGAGGAGCATCGATTCATGTATTCTATTGAAAAAACCAATGAGAAGTTGAAAACAGAAGGGTGGTTGTTGTAAATTTCTATATAATGATTACTTTATTTGTACCTGATACAGTTTGATTATATATTTGGATCGACGAGACAAGTATCACTTCTTCGCAAGCTCCTCACTTCATATTCTTCATCTAAAGCACGACAGACGGTTTTAGCGAGTGCTTCCATCCCTCAGCACAACAGATTCCTCCATGACTGTGTCCAGCAAAAGTGGACTAAGGTTCCCTCTTAACCTGTGTGTCTTTGTGCTTGTGTGTGCCTTTGTGTCTGGTGAATTTGTGCAGCATCTGTACAGTTTTGTCTGTGTGGGTATAACAATATGACTGAGCCACTTAAGAAAATGAATCAAATAAAGAACAATAATGAACTGGGATTGGCATGTAGTGTGGTACTACTTGGTGTGCGTTTGTCGTATGAATCTTTTTAGTAATACATTTGTATACAAGTTCCCTTACATGTTCTTATTTATCAATTTATTGATTTGTTTTATTTGGTTATGTGTTTGAATTTGGCACAGAGAGATGTTGTACATGTGCATGTTCATCCTGTGGAGCCAATGCCCCCACAACTCCACCATAAATTTCTGGTGTGTTTGATATAATATCTTTAGTACTGCTATTTCTTTTTTACAGCATTTCTTCTATAATGACTCATTTATATTTTAACTTTTGATGGTACAGTTCTTTGTTGGTTTGGAGTGCTTGTTGGTTCTTTTTAGTAATTATTTATTTATGGAATTTCTAGCTGGATGTACTTCTGTTTATGTGCAATAGTTTGATTTATAGCTATCCAATTGTTTTAACATTTTTAGTTGTAAGTTATTATGCCTACCTAATTTTGTGGGCTATTGTTTATATATTTTTTGGCCAGATATGCACCAGGAAGGAGAGATTGCAGGTTTTGCTCCAATTACTTGATAGAGACAATCCTAAATCTGCCATTATATTTGTTTCAGAACAGGTTAGTTTTTCCTCCAACGTGTTTGAATCTGATTAGTTATAATATGCATTATGTCGATACACCACTTATCAAGATATGGAAACAATGGAGCCAAGCTTACTACAAATATGTATTTGCATTCAAATTTAGTTATGGATTTTCCTTGCCAAGTTTTCTATTGCAACTTACAAGAATAAGAACCGTTCTGGCCTTTTTATTACTTAGATAAAATGCAATAGTGTTTGCTATTGTAAAATCATTGGTTAGCATGGTAAAAGCAATATTCTTGCATCTCTTTGTAATATTTTCTGCTGTTTCAACGATAATTTTCATTTCTTGTTTCTCATGTTCAGTCAGAAAAATCAAAAAAGGAAGGTCATATTTCATCAACAACCCTTGTTTATGAGTTTCTTAAAGATTCGTACAATGGAGAGCTGGATGTACTGGTGCTTGAGCAAGATATGAATTTCAATGCACGTGCCACTTCATTTTCGGTATGTTTTTTTTTTTTAACAAAACTTTACATTTTAACATACTGGGAATAAAGAACAGATAAGAACATCGAGAAAATAAGAGGATGATAAATAAGCTTGTTGAGAGTCTGTTAGTGATGGACTGATGGTAATGAATAAAGAGATTAAGGGTGAATTTTGATCAACTATTTTACCCTTTTTGTTGAGAAAGGAGTTTTAGGGTACCTATAGGCAAGTTTTCTTGAAGTTAATCTTATTGAAAAACAAAAATAGTAGGGAACTTTTCAAAAATCGCCAACCTAATTGGCCCTTGATTTTTCCTCTGAAGAAAAGAGGAAACTTTATTACAGAGATTAGTCCTTAGGGCACGTTGTCTACAAGAGGGATAATTTAGTGACATAACAAAACCATCAGAAGTAATGTGGTTATGAAATGACGAAGAATGTTCATTTTGAAGGGTTATCTTTGTCACTTGTGACATTGTAATTTGAAAAAAGAAAAGGTGGTCAATGATGTAACTTGTAGTCAAGAATTTATTTTTAGCTTCTTAGTCAATATAACAGGAACTCATAAACAAGATTTGTTGTATGATTTTCTTCATAAACAATACATATGAACTGTCATTGTGTTTACAGGAAGTAAGGCACAAAGGGTTCTTGCTAGTGTCAACTGATATAGCAAGCAGAGGCTTTGATTTGCCACAAACAACACATATCTACAACTTTGACTTTCCCAAAACTGCTATAGATTATCTCCACCGTGCTGGACGAACTGGCCGAAATCCACTCTCAAAAGAAATTTGTACTGTTACAACCTTTATCACACAGGAAGAGAGATCTGTTCTCCAAAAATTTGAGAATGAGCTGATGTTTCAGTGCGAACAGCTATCACTCATGTAATTTTCTTCAAAAATATTATGTAGTTTTTTTCCTCCTTTTATCTTTGCCCAGGTTTGCTTTACTTTACCAGGGTGCCTCTAACCCATCACTCATGTAACTTGCATTTTCCAAGGTTCTATTGGGGTAAAACTTTCATTTTAATCATCTAAATCTGTTTGATTGTACCATTGTGGATTACTTCGGTGTGAGTATACCAAATGTGCATGGAATATCAAAATCATCTAAATTTGTAGCTTTATGCTTCTGTTTTCACTTTATAGCTGTATGCTTGTATCGATTATTAGAATGTCTGCACTTGTATTGGGCTCCCTCCTGTTAAGTACTTACTCGTCAATTTACTGTCCTAAATGTATCAAAATTTTATCCAAATTATTTTAGAAAACACTTGTAGGTGTCTTTGGATCCTCTATGAACAAGGAAAAACCCTTGTTCCTCGTTCCCAACAAATCCAAGTATGACACAAACAAAGAAAAAGTTCTTGTTTTTTAGTTTTCATAAATCCATGGAACTAGAACAAGACTTGTTCTAATTCTGTTCTTAGTTCATGAATTTGCCAAAAAAAAAGAAAGAAAAATATCTGACAATTTAACGATAGATTCTATTTTTTTTTTTTTTTGAAGAAAGAGGGAGGTTTTTGCCATCCAACTTTTTTGAAATTAAAGATGCATGCGGGGCTCGAACCCTTGACCTCATGGAGGCTAGCCGAGTGCTCTTATCACTTAGCTACTAGGCCACATGTAACGATAGATTCTATTAAGATGCTAAAAACTTAAAAGCCGAAAGAACAGCATGGACAGAGATTGGGAGTTGAGATTGGTGCACATGAATGAGAAACAAAAGTAGATCTATCTTCAACAAATATCAGTAACTGCAACACATGACATAAATCCTAAAGAGCCAAGGTTCAACAAAAGGGGGGTCTACATTATCCATACATGAATCTTCATGAGAGAGAGAGAGAGGCAATTTATTGGGAGAGAAGCTTGGAATCACATGCCACGATCTTAACACGGTTAACAGCTTCTTGAATTTCATCATTCTTAAAGGTTGCATCTTTTAAAATGAACGTCCATACATTGTCACAGAACCGGTAGGTGTGCAGATGCCCCTGTTATGTATAGACAGACAACAAAGTAAATTTATTAGTTAAAATCTCAAGATGCACATCAGTTTAATAAACACCATGCAGACATAGTTGACGGTAGTACCTGAACACACCATTATTTCCTTTTCTTTTCTGCTATTTTTAATTAGGAAATCACCCTCTCACATAATGTTAAAACATTGGGATAACAATGCACATCAATATAAAACAAACCAGCGGTACATCAATATTTAACTAAAAAAAAAAATTAATGATCTAACTGCACTTGTGCACAAAGAATACGAATATCACACAAAGACCCCCTTAATTTATGTGAAGGCAGTGGAGTGGGCTAGGATTGGTTAGAGTACTAGGGTTTTACTTCTCTTTCAGTTATCAGTTTGTTTAAATCAGGTAGCCATAGGTTTCAAGATAAAAATTGGAACAGTTAGGTTTAATTTGCATTCAGGTTTTGCTGGAGCTATCACCTTCTCTTTTTTTTTCTATTAAATACAAATTGGTTTTAAGTCTAGTTCAATTGGGTTCGGGTATACTCTTCATCAAAAAGAAAAAAAGAAAAAAAAAATTAAGTGTGATTTCCTTAAGCTTGATTGATTTTTTCACCAATTTTGGGCCAGGTCAGGCTTGCTCTGGCATATGTAGCCAGAATAAATAAAAATATACCAAACTAACAACAAGAGGTCCCATTACCTAATGCATGTTTTCCAAATGTTAAGTAATTATTTGTCCTGGAGTTGGTTTCAGGTAAAACATAAATTGTTATCCTTTCTTGTTATCCTTTCTTAATATAAAATGTATTCTTTGTTCATATGGGATCTTAAATACAAAGGTAACTATTTCAGGCATGAACCTAAATCAAATTTGGATTATTCTTCACTAAAGGGAATTTTACTAAAAACTTTACTGAATAGGTAACAGGAAAAATTAGCAAGGAATTGCATAAAAAGTTGTTATGTGGTATTTTATTCTTCAATGCTAATAACCACATTGTATGCAGACATTGACATTGCAGTTAAAAGCAATGCATTTTTCATGCAGAGACGTATGTACCTTATTAACCATTCAAATTATAATTCGTGAGTACTTCCATAAGTTAATAAGAAAATACCAAAGACTGCCAAAATTTCCAACAAAAATGACACTCAGTACGTGAAAAATGATGCGTTTGAAAGTCCGAGATTGTAAATACAAAATGTGTAACAGACACTAAACTTGATTTTAGATAAATGCAACAGTTCTGTATGGCCTCACCACAGTGCTTGATGCAGCTTACTATATAACCAAGTTTGCATTTGTAAACAGGAGTAGAAGCATTAATTATAAGCTAAAAAGGAAGTACCTTGATAGTAACCTTGCTCTTTACTTGGTTTTCCAAGGCTTCTGTCATGGACTGTAACAAAATTTTCATAAGTACAAGTTCATAAAACGAATATTCGCAGCTCAAGAAATTGATGCATATACAAATTGCTCTTCATATATTAATCACATAATCTGTAATTAACCCCCAACTGGAACCTCATTGCAGATTAAACATCAGTTCCTCAATAAACTGACAATCTTGGTCATCTCCGTTAATTAAGTTTCAGATGAACCAAGTGGGTCCTCAACTTACATTAAAATTATCCAATGAACAAAATGCAATATGCAAAAACTAAGATAATAATTAGAAAAGAAAGCATATTTTATAGGCAAGTTGGAGTTGGTATGCAAAGTGTTGCAGAAGTTTGTAACTAGGCCCAAACTAATCCAGACGAGGTTTGACTCGACAAACCATGTCATAAGTCAGCCTTGTCAACCTTAATGTTAGTGATCATCAAATCATCCAACTAAACAAAATAAGCCAATAAAAAGGCCTTAGCTGGTTGAACGGGTACTATTGTTTACTGTACAAACTACAAACAGCTCATACCAGTACTAGATATGACACAGTATTCATTGGCGGTAACATCTCTTGTCTAAAGCCAAATCAAGCATCAACAGCCCACCCACCGATTTTCTCAACAGCGTAATTGACTTTTTTTAAAAAAATCTAGAAATCAACCCCATTTAGGTTCAAAATGTCCACAATTCTGTGCAAAATTAAGCTTCGATTTGAAGCGATTTGCCTCAATTGACCTTCTCTAAACAAAAACATAAGGAGGATGACAAATAAAATCTAGAGAAGAACGAGAAATGGTGATGTAAGAAACCTTATCGAACTGGACAAGCACTTGAATGGCTAGCTCTGGGCTTAGTGTACCATTTGATACCATCTCATCTAAAGTCTCTGTCAAGCACATGCCAATTGTTGACCGACGGTAAAGCTCAAAAGTTGCCATAAGTAAAATCACTGTGTTACCAAAACATGATAAAAATTAATTATTCCAGAATTATCCTTTACAGATCTGAAAGTATTCTAAGTTCAAACTATCTCTCACTTAGCTTCTGTTAACCCTAAATTTCACAATCCAGGTCATACAAAGACCCAATTTACTGAACAAATCAATCAGGTCCAGTGCAGGTATACTGCCACAGGGAACAATTTAACCCAAAATAAACCAACATGGTTACAGATTTTTCTTTTTTTCCAAAGATGTTGCTGGCACAATTTGTTAGATCGAATCTATCAGAATAACACTTCAAATTATTAAATTCTTTCAACTAATAAACTAGAATCAGAGTGTATTTTTTTCAAACTGTCACAGAATTAAAGATCCTTGGGGAAATACAAACTCCATAAAGCAATTGCCCTTTTTCACGATTTGGGAACACAATAGGACAGATAATAACACACGAAATACCACTTTAATTCCAAATTGAAAGAAAATTAGTCTAAATTCTGAGAAAACTCGTCACCTCTGAGGCTCTGACCAGCGAAGCAACCAAGCAACTCGTCAAATCGCGTGACCTGGCGAAATCAGCAAAATTAGGGTTTGCTCAAAGCGAGAACAATCTAACAAAGAAATTAAATTGACAGAAAATTGGAAGTGTAGTGAGAATTAGAGCGATTACCTTTTCGGGAGAGAGCAGAAAGAGAGAAGAGGAAAAAAAAAAAGAGAGAGGGAGAGAATTCAAGATCGAAGGTTTTATATAGGCCGAGCGTCTTTTATATAGAGAGAGATTGGAGAAAGGATTTTATAGCTTCATGGCGGTGACGATTGCTTGTTGTATACACCCGGTGTTTGTGCACCGTCATATTATTATAACCGACTTTGACTGGGAGGTCTCAACTCTCAAGTCTGAACGCTACCTCGAGGGTATTCGTCAAAATTTGTAACATGTGATTTAACTGGATCTGTCCAGTTTCGGATCAGAGATGTAAAACTATCATTTTGTACCGTTGGATCCAGATCCAACGTCTAAAACTAAAATGTTTTTCTTTTTTCCCCTAGGAGTTGTTTTAAAGTTTCGGCTCGTCTTGTACAATATATATCATTGGATACAAAATCAAAATAATAATAATAATAATAAGCTCGAATCATGACAATTTCATTTAAATGTGGCCCGAGCGACATATGTCTAGTATATATTTTTTTTCTTTCAATTAAAAAAATATATTTAAAGAAACAAATTTAAATATTACTAAATAACAATGAGCAAGTTAAATTTAATCATAAATGTTTAGAATAAATTAGAGTAAAGCTCTTAGAGTTTAATCTCACCGAAATACTTTGTGACTTTAACTTCAAAATTAATCGTATTAGCTTCAAATTATAAATTCAAAAATGTTGAAATTTATATTTATAATGGATGATGTGTAAATTTAGTATAAGATTGAGCAGTAAAAAAAATTACAAAATTATTTTAACACATTCTTATTCTATCAAATTTTTATTTGCTTGACTTATAATAAATAAATTAAAAATTTTACAAATTTGATTGAGCTCATGAGCTATCAAAGTGAGCTTAAGTTCGCAGTATTTTATTCTACTAAATTAAAAACATTATTTCATTTAAATTCATAGGCTCCGTTTGGATGACTTCTTCTCGGAATAAGGAATAAGGAATAACCACTTTTTACCAATAAATTTATTTCTAACCATCCAAACTCTTCACAAAAATTACACACTTCCCAATAAATTTTACCCCTTCCCAATAAATTTATTCCCTTCTTCCTTCTTCCTACCTTATTCGCAACGCATCCAAACGGAGCCATAGAAATGTATCACCTGTATAGTTTGTTTCTAATCTGCAATGAAACGGATGGCACATTTACGTATGGATCCAAGAGGCATGACACGCTAGATCGAGCGTGTATCTATTTGTGCTATTCGGTCGGTTTGATCTGTGATTAGATATCAATTGTTAGACGAAGCAACAATATATTTTGATTTTTCATCTAATTAAAAAATAAATTGAACAACACATTTACCTGTATCGCTGTTAAATTGTACAATATATCTTTATTGCTTAAACATTGTTTTGTTTCTCAATTTGCCCACAAGGACATTTTTTTATAGTAAAAAGAAACAGAATGTTTTTATTTAATGGCTTAGATGGGAAGAACGAAAAGATCGCTCTTGACTCTTGAGCCTAGCAGCCAAAAAGGGACGAGCTAAGTTTATTTTCAGAAGATTTGTTGACATCCCCTGCCAACTTGTCTAAAAAAGAAAATTTATTTTCAGAAGATATACCTGCTCCATTTTTGGTCAATTTTCTAGAAGTAAATTATTTCAAAACATATTAGTAGTTAATTAGGAACTACTTCTAAGTTATTATTTGATTAATTCTCAAGTAAGACTAGTAGTCTCCTCCTTAACCTACTAATATCTTATGATATGTGAGTAATGATTACTACCCAGTCACGCGCTGTATTTTTATGCACCGTTTGGATGCGTTGAGAAGAATGTAGGAAGAAAGAAGAAGGGAAGAAATAAATTATAAACAATCCAAACTCTTCACAAAGTTACACACTTCCCAATACTTTTTTCTACTTTTTCCCTTTTTTCCTTCTTCCCACACCTATCCAAACGAAGCCATTAGTATTAAAAGCTTTATTGTATTGAATTGCTAATAACTCTTTTTGATATGAAGGAGTATTGTTATTGGGTACATAAAAAGTTAATACCGCTAGCCAACTGACAACTTTATATATATCAATAAAAGAATGGCAACCTACAAAAAAAAAATAATAATAAATAAAAGAATGGCACGTGAGAAGTATTTAATGTTGTCGTCTACATAGTTTACAGTCCGAACTCATAACAACTGGACTAAGCATGTTTCAAAGCAGTTTAAAATAAAGGACGGCATATCACAACTAATATTTCCCTTCCATTAATTTCCAAGCTTTATAGTTTTGCAGACGAAAAATTAAAATAACTAAAACAGTATTAACTTTGTTTTAGACAAACTAGCGAACCAACGTTTATTTCATGTTTGTGCATAAAATATAGTTGAAAAATAATTTAATTAATTACTAATCTAAAATAGCAAATATTCCTCACTTGTCCAAACATAACTATATAAATAGCTTGAAATCACTGCTCCAAAGTACGTGTTTCGATTAGCTTAATAATGAGACAGTGAGAAATGGAAAAAAAAATGTTGATGATAATATTCCTCTTTTTTTTGGCAATTGCATCCATTCAAAGAAGATGAGGTGGTGCATGACGGGTTATCGGACTTGATCCTGATTTGGGGACAAATCAGAACTAGAGGTGTCCGTCACATCAAATTTGATTCAGCAAGAGGTGCACGTTGATTGATGGGCACAATAATTAGTGTGATTACTAATGCGGTGGTTTCCAATGAATCAACGATCATTATTAGTTTGGTCTCTAGTGTGTTTTGTGTAGTATTTTCATATTAGTTACTGTTTAGTTATTGAGTTTGTTAACTGTATAGTGGGAATTTTAGAGCCTCCGTTTGGATAGGTGTGGGAAGAAATGGAAAGAAGTATTGGGAAGTGTGTAACTTTGTGAAGAGTTTGGATTGTTTATAATAAATTTTTTCTTTTTTTTCTTTCTTCCTATCTTCTTCTCAACGCATCCAAATGGTGCCAGAGATAAGATGTCACTGTATACGAGTAGAAATCATTTTATTTTTCCTTTTTAGACATTAGACTATCTTTATACGAAAGTTCTAGAATTTTATGAGTTATTGTTAGCACTTAGCATTTTAAATCACTTTTTGTTGCCTTATTAAATCACATCATTGTTTTCTACACGCGGAAACTTTATTTCAGGACGTGGTACCATAGGGTGTGTTTGGATTGTTGAAGAAAGAAGAAGAAGGAAGAAGAAGAAAAAAAATTATAAACAATCCAAACTCTTCACAAAGTTACACACTTCCCAATACTTCTTCCCACTTCTTCCCTTCTTCCCTTCTTCCCACACCTATCCAAACGCACCCATAAAAAACTTCTAATTGAGCAATGTTTTGAAAATCGAACCGGACGTCGAACCGGCTGAGCCATATGTTCGTCAGTTTAACTGGTTTGGCCTGTTTGAACCGTTTGTAAAACCGGACTTTTTAAATTATTACTTAGAAATTTGGATGAAATTTTGTACACAAAAGCCTCCATGCTATCACTATTGTACTGTGAAAACCAGAGAATGCACCTCTTTTCTCCGATTTTATTCTCAATTAAAAAACCGGCGGTTTTCTGGCCCAAATAGACCGGACCATAGCCTGGTTGGCACTAAACCGGTTGAACCGGCCGGTCCGGTCCGGTTTTCAAAACATAAATGTTCCTTTATCTTTCTCATGTATTCTCATCTTCTTTCCTTCCTATATAGATCCTAGGTTACTTAGTTCTAATTCCAAAAACTAATTATTGTAATTGATTTCTTTTGACATTTATAATGAACGCAGCTCACTTATTTTACCAAAAAAGAAAAATTATTCAACACGTTTTAATTATCTTTTTTTCAAGGTACTAATCCATGTATTACGCAGTAAACTGGAAACAACAAATCGCATAATTTCAATACCATCACTGATCAGATCACTCTATTGTTATTATCATCAGAGACTTTTGACTAGGGCTGTCTAACGTTAGCCGTTTCGTTATCCGTTCCGTTTCAAAAACGGTACATACCATATATCAATTTCGTTAGCTATTCCGTTTGAACGGAATGAGACGGAACTGTTAAAATTCAACTATATACCAAACAAATGAATGACGAAACCGTTTTGTTTAGCCGTTCCGTTTCGAAAACGAAATAAAAAATTATACCGTTAGCCGTTCTGTTGTAACGGAACAGCCAAGGAAACATGTGGACGAATCCTTGACAGCCCTATCAGAGATCCCAAAACAGAAAATTTTACGACAAAGACCGTGTGAAAAGCAACTCCCTGATAAATGTGACTTTCCCAATTAGTTTTTTATGGGTCCCCTCTCTACTTGTTCTATTACGTTTGTGGTCTCGGTAGAAATGTACTTACAGCACCCTGAAATGGATATCTTCTGTTTACTTCTCTAGGGGTGCGTTTGGATAGGTGTGGGAAGAAGAAAAGAAGTATTAGGAAGTGTGTAACTTTGTGAAGAGTTTGGATTGTTTATAATTTTTTTTCTTCTTCTTCTTCCTTTTTCTTCTTTCTTCCAACGATCCAAACGCACCCCAGGAACTACAAAAAGGGTACACATTTTGAATTGCTGAAACAGCCAAAGTGGAGATTATTAATATTGGATTGGAGGTCTCAACTGCAATTATTTTACTTATTAAATTTTACAAATAGATATCATGTTGTCTTGCCTTTTTCTTTTTTTTGTGTGATCCATAATGGGGAAGCTCAATTACACTTGTTTGCACATTCAGGACTGATGATTTTAGTCAATAAACTGAAGGGATGTCTTTATTTCCTCCTTTTTGTATGTTCTAGCGCAGCAATGTTTCTGCAGTGTTATGGTGTCTCTACTATACATTTTAGTTGTCTAGTATATTGGAATTTTCCTAATGGTTTTATAATATTTTTAAATTTTGAAAATTTTAGGTATTAATGCACCTACCTCACAATCTTTTCTGAATTACTTATTGTTGGGCATTATATATGGAGGCATTGTTCTATACTTCTATATCGAAGGAGGCCACTTCAAGTTCATTTTCTTTCTTATTCTCTTGTGAAATTTTTTTCCCTTAATGCCACAACAAGAAAAAAAAAACTTTATATATATGGACTGTAAATTTCATTTATATATATGGATTGCAAATCTGGTTTTTGTAAGTAAGTTCATGGAGTGCATTTACTAGCCTTGGAATTATGGTCAATTCATTACTCTTAAATTCCTCCTACCTAATATGTTCTAATTTCTCTTATTCTTTAAATTTGTGCAGATGAAATGATACTATTACCTAATGTTAGGCTTAGTTGATGTTGAGGCAAACTACCTTGGTGAGTCTTTATCACTTTTGGTAGAATAGTGGTCAAGGTTTGCACTGCTCTAGTATTATTTCTGTACATGTTGCTCTCCCAAGTTTGGGAGACATAAATAGGTAAAATAGGAAAGAGAAAAACAATGGAAGTGGGGCGACAAGCCACCCAGTTACAGTCTTACAGATCATCATAACATATATTAATTTGGAGAATTGAATCCGGATCCGAAGATATTGTTGGAGAACAGTTCTCCCGAGGCCGGATTTTTTGTTGCAGTTGTTCAATATGTGGCTGCGTATCCAAGAATAAATAAGTTACAATGGTCGCAGAGGATCTGATGTCCATATACTCCACCACTTACGCACGTGGAACGCCACATAGGCAGAGGCACAAACCTTCACTTTGTCCTTCAAACCTTCACTTTAGTAGATGATTTAGCTAAAGTTGCCAGGAACAATAGGATAGCTTATGTGGGGTTTACTTTTCCTTCCTTCAAACCATATCTTTTGTAAGGTTCCCCTTTAATTGAATGAATCACCTACGGGTTTCAAATAAAAAAAAAACTTTGTCCTTCAAACCCGGCCTATATATACACTTTAAAAAATATTTAGATTTTCATTGTGGGACTAATCGGTGACTTGAAAACCGGACAAACTAAGGTCTCCCATTCTTTTAATCATCTCAATTGCGTTTCAAATGGACATATCCATTTCGAGTTTTCAGAAAATTGTATTTCAATTTCTTAATTGTTTGAAAGCATTCTAAAACTCATTTTTGCATAAAATTTTATATGCATGCTCACAAAATAATGATGAATTTGGGAGTGTAAAATTTTTTATTTACATTTTTTTAAAAACATATAGCATAAGTTTTGAGGAAAAAATAGTTCGCGTAATACGATAATAGCGATGGAGTACCAATTTATTAACAATTAACAATTTTAATTTTTTGTCTTTTATGTTTGCCTTTAAAAATACCAGATATGTCAATATTTTAAATAAAACATGCTAATGATTAAGAAAATTCAATGGTTGATATAAAATTTTTAAAAATAATTCGCGCAACGCGCGAAAAAACCACTGGTTACACTATAAAATGTGGGGTGATTGGGTGAATGAATTAATGGAAAAATGAATAGACCAGTTCAATTGAGTGGCATATTAGCTTCAATGCCCCCCCCCCCCCTTTTAATTTCCTTTAAAGACACCTAAACTGCATTCTGTGCTATTTTCGTTGGGTTGAATTGAATCAGTTTTATAATCATGCCTCGGTACTTATCTATTTTTTAGCTGTATTATATATTTCTATTAAAGGTTTCGTTTGGATGGTGTGGGAATAAGAGGAATAAGGAAAGAAGTATTAAAAAGTGTGTAATTTTATAAAGAGTTTGAATTGTTTATAATAAATTTAGGAGTAGGAAGAAACTATTGTCCTGTTTGTGTATTACATATACCTTTTATACTAGGACCACCGATGGATATCTATGTTTACGTCGGAGTCAGTACTTCCCTTAAAATTATATTTTTGTATGCTTTGTTGAACTTTTATTTTTTTGGGTGCGGGACATTGGTTTTACTCAATTATTATTCTGACATCCTTTTCTTCTTCTTCTTTCTGGATCTCTTTTTTTTTATCCCGTTTGGATCGTATGGGAATAGGAGAAATAACTTCTTTTTAGACCTAAATTTATTATAAACAATTCAAATTCTTCACAAAATTACACACTTTCCAATACTTTCCGCCTAGGAATAGACTATTTATCTTATTCCTAAGCAATTCAAATGGAGTCATTTTCGGTTTTTTTACAGGAGGCGCATACCGGGCCTCTCACAAGTGAACAGCTGTAAGATCTCTCAAGATCAATAGTAAATTTATTTATTTAGGAAGCATCATAAGTGAAATATGTGCATTTGTAAACTACTTCAAGTATTTGAAAATGAGGAAATAGCATTTGTTGCATTGTTGGATACATTGATAGCCCATCAATCAAATGATTCAAATTATGTCAACTTAAGTATCAAGGATTTTCTTAACTTAAATATTTTGTATTGTTAGACAAACGGTACATTGAATACGAAGTTTCATCATTTTTTAAAGGCTCAATATCATGCCTACAGATTTTATTTTCATTGAAATATCGCAATGCGCTTTGCCACCCGTCCCTCAAAAAAAAATAATAAAAAGACATATCACAATGAACCTTAACTTTTGGAAACTTGGTTCTAGACGTTGAAACCGAAAGTTTCGTTTTTATATGACGAAAATGATATACACGAATTTTAAGACAAAATATCCAATTTTGAGTTTTGAGAATTTGAAAAGAATGTCGTTTTATCTTACTCGAACTCCATACAAAAAAATACGGATATGTATATTGATTCGATAGGATATCCATGTTTATGAATAAGAAAGAAAATCAACAATATAAGTTTGTAGGTTTGATTTTAATTTTTAAATTGCTGCCACAAAAGATGGATTGTGTGAGAAACAAAATTATGGCTTGAGGATCAGCTTTTGGTCTAGTGGCAAAGAACAATGCATCTTAAGTGAGAGGTCGCAGGTTCGAAATCCGACTGGGGGTCTTTTATAGACATTTAATTTATAAATAATTTGGGAGGCTTGACCCCCAATTTATCTTAAAAAGAACAAAAAACAAAATTATGGCTTATTGACTCGCTTAATGTAACTTAATTTCAAAGTTAATTTCTAAACGTTGTACAAATTTATTCTTTGCTATTTCTTGAAAGTTAATCACCTTCCACTTCAACAAACAAATAAAATAGAAGATCAAAATCGAAATCGTTCATTTAGTCAGCACAGCATAAGTACATATAATTCAAGTTTTGAAACTAAAAAATATATATGAAAAGGGAAAAATGCTATAAGTGGTGCTCAAACTTATAAACAAATTTGGTATGACAAACCTAACAATCACAGAAGCATTGAGAAAAAACATGAAGTAGAACCACAACTACAATATATATCACAAGCTTTCCGATCGTTATTATTAACCAGTCATCATCTTACTCATTGCTTTCTAATGCTTTCACATATTATTTATCAAGGAAAAATATTAAATTGAGATATGGGAGAAGGCCAAAATTCTAGTAAAGTAGAGACCAAATAAAGAAGAAAGTCACGAAGTTGCTGATGAATTCCATTTAATTTGTTGCTGCTACAAATTACAAACTACACTAATGAAGAGAATAAGGAGCAGACGAAGATCAGCTTGGTAATTAGCTTTGTTTTGGCCGTTTTTAGCATTGACTTTGTGCTGTTGTGGTCTGACATGTGTATGACTTTAGCTGTTTTGTTTTGGCCTTTCTTTTGAGCACGGTTGGGTGTTTTTGTTTCTCTAGTAATCTGTTTTGACCTTGTTAAACTTGACTTTTTGCATCATTCAAGTATGCCGGCACCTGCTTGGGTAGCTTTCTTTCAAAAAAAAAAAAAGAAAAGAAAACATAACTAGACTAACGATTAAAAAGTTGGTGGAAACTGTAATTGGTGAATTGATGTCAACAATATTGCAGTATTTTCATCTAATATCGCTTTTGAGTCTCTTCTATCTTTGGACAGGAAGTACTACATGTATGGAATCACATTTTCAACAGGAAACTACGGCACAAATGTGACGAAGACCTTCTAAATGTGCTCTAAATGTGCTGTTTCTCTGTTGTAATAACTGTGTTTGTTTTGCAGTTGTAGCAGCTTTTGTTACTTGGGATATGGTAGGTTTTATTTTCTTTGTTTTTACAATCCGAGTGACTTGTTTTGTAAACTCTCTGGCATTTCGTAATGAATGCAGGCCCCCTTGAGGGAGCTACTATCAAAATATATATATATATATATATATATATATATATATATATATATATATATATATATATATATATATATATATATATATACGGTGTTGCAATATTAGCGAAAAGGAGACCAATGAAATTTACACCTCAAGAACTAATTGTTTTTCGAATAATCATGGTTTCGAAATATTATTAATTTACAGTAGCTTTTCTAAAATAAAACATTTAATATCGTGATCAGCATGGCAGAATTTCCAGTGTTCAGAAAACTGAATTAGGTAAAGAAAATTACGGTCTGAAAAATTAATTATGCACTAGTGCATCTATTGTCTCTGATACATGTGGTTTGTACGGCTGCATAATGTATCGCCCTTGTTTCGTTAAGGTCTTTTTTTTTTTATGGACTGTTTATGGTAATTTAACAGCTGCTTGTGCAAGTAAATGCAATTCGAAGCTTTTAAACCTACCATATCTTTCAAGCTAATCATTGTAATAAAATAAAATAAAATAAACCCTATTGAGATAAGTTTTATATGAAGCGATTAAAAAGGGGCAAAAAATGGGAAAAGAACCCTTAAAAGTATCTTTTGGTAATGAGTTCCTGTAATTCCTCGAAATTAAATGCATCATCTACCGAGTATTCTCCTGAAAAGCACACATAATCATTTGGTTGTTATTTTGACATTTAAAGCCACGAAAACAAAACTGAGTTGGTCGTGTTTTGGTCAGGTTTGTACATTTACTTTTTACCAGAACCAACAAAAGGTACGGTACTCTTACAGGTCAGGTGACCGAAATCCAGTATTTTCCTAAATTTCCCAGTATTGTCTTACAATACCGGATAATGCTGTTTCGGTCACTGTTTCGGTTCCTGGTATTACTGCAATTTTCCATTATCCGGTACAGTATTAAAAACACCGATAAAATATACAAAGTTACAAACTCTTGATGCTATTAGCAATGTAGTGCAGGCGTTCCATGCCATTTTTCATTTCAAGGTAAAGAACAAAATGCTCGACTCAAATTATGGTGATTTGATTACCTAAAATATATAAACACATTAATTGGTAAATTTACCTATTGAATCTCGACGCAGGGCGGTTAAATGAGCACAGCTGGCAACATTTAAAAAATCAGAAAAGACAAGGTTATTTCCGATGCTCCTTTATTATTATATATCCCAGATTTGGGAACAATGTTTACATCCTGGTCAAACAATATGCGACTCTTTAAAAAGCACTTCTTTTGTTGTTTTGGAAGACTTGTGGTAGCATGCGTTAATTTCGGAGGGGATATCAGAGCCATACCAGTTGGTACTGCACCTGTAATTGAAATTTTTGAAAGTCCATATGCATACCTGCCAAGAGCTTTTCCAAGATCAGCACACAGAGACCGAATGTATGTTCCTTTTGAGCATGTGACTCGAAATATCAAATTTTGCCTAATATTCTCAACCAAAACAATTCAAATCAACAAAAGAAAGGGGAAAAATTCAAATAACAATATCATGCTCTGAGGAGCTTTTGTATATAGATGATGCTTAGGCTAAAGTACCAATCTAATAACAGAGAGAACAAAAGAGAGAGCTTTTGACATAAGAACTTTAATTTTTAAACTATTGAACTTTTTTTTTTTTTAAATACTAGGTAGAGGCTACCTAGGGGAAACTATTGAACATTTGAACTACATATTCCTTTTGCTCTTTAATAACAGCTAGAAATAACACTCAGCAACTACACTAACCATAACTTAACAATTACCCATTAAAATAAGTAACAACTAGCCTTCAACTACCACGATCATAATTTCAGACCATTACTACAGCTACAAGTTTCATACTAGACCATTGCTCATTTGAGCCAAAGTTTCCTCACTGTGCTTCTTAAGATATCTTAACAAATTCTTTGAGGGGCATATTGTTAATGTGATACTTTGCCATTTCTACAGGTTTTTATGTTCACCATGACCTGTGTCTCGATCAATAACAAAGCAATGATAAGACAACACCCAAGAAAACACAAGTAAATCGAAACAACCGTGGAAAAGACCAGAAGTATAATGAAAGGTAAACCTGTCTTCCAAACTTCGTTCAACTTCAAATTCATAAATTGAAATTCGTCTGGGTGCCAGCTCGATTGTCTCTCCTCTTCTGGCTTTATCATACATTCTCTCTCCTCCGACCTGTGCAGAAAATGCAAGTAGTGTTTAGTATTACTAGATTCAAGAATTGTCATAACAGCATTCAGTTATTAGTACCAAGAACTGTTTCCACCAAAAGAGGGTTCATTTTTCTCATCTTTCTTAAACACTTGCTCAAGCAGATTCAAATTGAGGGATACTGATACTGAAATTGAGTCCAGTGGAGGCTTATCTGGGGTTAAATTGGGAATGATAAATTACAATGTCTAAATTGGTGAAGTAGGGAGACATGCTTTATTTAAGGAAATAATTTAAACATGAAAGCACTTCTAAGAAAAAAAAATTGAACTTCTATATTAGTAAGTTTGTTGTACCTTAATTGCAGAGAACATGGGAGGGACTTGCCATATCTCTCCCAAAAATGAAGCTGCTGCCTTTTTTATGTCTTCATCTCTTATGTGCTCCCAAGGTTCTCTTTGAGTTACCTTATGAAAAAACAGAAAGTTCACCTAATTGAACTATACAAACAATACACAAACATGGAAATATACAATCAATACATAAACATGGACAGATATGTTCTAATCAAGTATAAACTCTAATTTGACATTATTTTTAAAATAGGTAACCTAACTTATATAATATATATGTATTTTATTTTTTTGTTCGAGGAAAGGTTTTTAGTAGGAAATTAATATTTTTTTACAAATTTGGTTTCAGAATTGAAATATTAAATTTCAGTACATGCAAAGAGGAAAAAAAGAAATCAGTTTTGTTTTTAAAAAATGGAAAAGACGTATGGTACCAGACACTCCTTGGCTAGTTCAAGAAATATCAGCTCTCATTTAAGAGAGATTCTGAGTACTTGTAACAAGTGTGTCTAACTGGTCAGCCAAAGAAAAAGGGATGTGGGAAAAAAGAATAAAATGACAGGACGATAAAATCAATTTACCGGTGAATCAGCATCCCAAGTAGATGTGGTCTCCCCTAACCTAAAAACACCACTATAACCTTTCACCATTCCTTGATATCTATCAATTCAAAAGCACGTCATCATAATAAGAATGTTTATCAATTCGTACTCCAGAAAGTGGTAACAATAAAGTGAAGACCTTGAATATAAAATATCACCTACATTAGGCCAATTACTCAATTGCCACTAAGCTAAAAGTAAATTTCTCAGCTACAAACAAATTAAGCTTACAAATCGAGCTACACTAGCTGGTGCTATGGAACCAAATCCCAACTTTTTGCAACTCAAACAACTTAGCCTTCAATTATGTAAGCATACTACTCCCATAGGAAACCAGACATTACATTTTTAAGAATTGTCTTTCAAAATTATTTTAGACAGGGAGAACCATTCCTATTGATCAGTCTACAATTTTTGAAATCAATGGTTTTCTATTAGTAAAAGAATCTCAAAAAGTGCAAATTGGTTTTCTTACAAGATTTCAGTGCGTACATAAATTAAGCAGTGCAGGATAGACCATTCAAATTTCAAAAAATCAAGACTCACTGCTGCAGCACCAGCCAATAAGTGTTATTATACTGCTATGTTTAGCACTGTAACCTAACTTGAAAAAATTTAGCCTATTTAGTTAGGTGTAAAGACAAGAAGAAAGAAGAGAAACAGTTTTAAAGGGTATAACAATGTCAAGTACTGATATTTAAAGAACAAAATACAAAGTATCTGATTGTTTCACAGACATGTATACAAGAGGCAAACTTGCACATAAGCATGAGAAATTAAGAATTGTAAATGAGCAACAAGATAAGGGAAATACCTGTCAACTATCTTAGTAGCTTTACCAACACAAACAATTAACAGACCAGTTGCCATCGGATCCAACGTACCAGCATGACCAACCTACAGATTTAATAACCAAACTGTTAAGAAAAAATAAACCTATTGGTGTACCACTACATCTAAAGGAACCACACCAGTACAGTATCAATTCAACACAAAAGCCAATTAGACAAGAAAATGGTACTCTGCTGATCTGTTAAGTAAAAAAAGCACCTTTTGCACTTTTACCAGCCGCCGCAACTTCCCACAAACAGTAAACGAAGTCCATCCTATCTTAGAAAAAGGAAAAAGATCAAACTAAGTAAAGGTAAAAATAAAGATATGAATATGACTAGATGCCAAATTATAAGCATAGTCAGTATGAAATGATGACTATACAGAATATCAAAACTGTAAGCACTAGCTCAGGTACCAAAAGGTACGCTACGACCAGAAAGAATCTTCACAAGTCCAGTCCTATACCAGAATTACAATTTGAGTGGCATTAGCCAGTACAGTACCTTTTAAAAAATTCCAAGGTCATGTCGGGTTCAAAGGAAAAAATTACAAAAAGTTGACCACAATTTGCAAGTACCATGAAGAAGGTGGTCTCAACTCAAAGATAGAAACAGATAGAACAGTTACAAAAAGAAAATCAGGTACTCATAATTTCACCTTTAGGCTTGTCAACAAGTAAAACTGTTCCATGAGGGCCATCCCATCTTGGTGGGAGTTCTGTTCTCCTACTTACTAAATAAGGACCTGTCACATGGGGCTCATCCTCCTCTATTCGTCCCCTCCCCTTTCTGTCATCCCTTGACAATTTATTCTCCCTCTTTGCTTCACCTTTCATTGGTTTTCTCAAATCCTTGAAGAAGTCAGCTACCTTTCTCTCTCTAACGTCTCCCCCTTTTGTTGTTCCGCTCTCCTGCTCAAAGAAAATCAAATTCTTCTCCTTGTCATTTCTATGGTCAAAATCATTTTGTTCACATTTGACAAAGGCATTGTCAAGTGATTGGTCAGGAAAGTACTTCTTCTCCAGCTGATATACCTATTACAAATACAAAAATGAATTACTTCTGGATGGGTGTTGGATAATTGAAGAGCTGAGCCAGTTTCAGCTGACAGTGAACTACACTTAACTGAGAGCTCATTGATGGGCATGATTTGGACTCGATTGAAAATTTGAGCATTTTTCAGTGACCTATAATCTGCATGTGGGTCCTGTATGTGTTTTGTGTGCATATACATTGGATAACTGTGCATACTACAGGTAGTCAAAACTAATTTCTTGATAATCAATTGCTGATAAAAATGGCAAACAAAATATTAATAAGAAAGATATAATTCAGGGTGAATTAGGGTCTGACTGTAGAATTGAAACATATTGAGGCAAAATTGGATTATCTTGACGGGGCTGACCCTGAATATTTTCTGTCCAGGCTCACTTACAATCTCATAAACATTAAGCACATGAGCGTGTTTATGCAAGTACCTCATTAGCAGTCATGATGTCAGTGGTTGTTCAATTGAACATAAAGTTGCAACAACAACAGTACAACACCATACTACTTGTTTGTTTGCATCACTGGGCACCACACATTTGAGTGCATGTGTGATACTGCTAGAATGTGCAAATGCACGTGCTCATGCTTGCACGCATGTGTATGTGTATGTGTATTTACTATTAGGTTGGGAGCAGAATTGATCATGTTAAGATGTAAAAAATTCATGCATACCAACTGTTTGACATATCTGAAACAAAGAAAGAAAAAATTGGTAGCATAATGACAACTAACCATGCGGTAGTGCTTGTTTTTCTCCCAGGGGAAAGCAAACGCGTCATAGAAGTAGATCTCCTCTTCACGTGCATGCAACCGAGGAAAGTCGACGATCTCAGGCTCGAGCTCTACAAACTCGTCGGAGCCCTTGGATCGGGTGGTGGGCTCATCAGAGCCGAACATTCTCTTGTCGCGCTTGGCATAGTAACGGCGCTTGGAGCGGTCCATAACGGGCGTTTCCTCGTCGGTGGCGTCTTCGTCTCCATTGGAAGCGGCAACGGAGGGGTCCGTTTGGCGGCGGCGGCGGTGGTGGTCTGGTTGGCGGTGCGCTGAGGTTCTGGTGCCTTTGTGAGTGTCGACTGGACGGTAGTTGATGAATTCGTAGTAGAGAGGGTATGGGGATGCGGTGGTGGAGAAAGGGAGGCGGGATTTAGTGGGACGGAGAAGGGATGAGAGAGGGGGTTTCAGTCGGGTCAGAAACATCTTTGTACAGTTGCTGTGAGATAAGAAAGGGCAATTCTGGTTTTTTTTTTTTTTTTTTGAATTATAAGGGCAATTCTGGTAACCAGCAAGTATTGGTCTATTTGATTCGGGCATGGATCAGATTCCGGACCCACCCGATCACCCGAATGGGGAAGTAGGGCTGGTAAGGACTGAGGAGATATTCCGGACCCACCCGACCACCCGATCACCAATAATAGTCGTTGATTAGTAATTTAGTGTTATTCTATAAACTCAATTTGTACTCTGATTAGTAATTGCTCTTAAAAAAACTCCATATTACAAGTATTAAATTGATCTATAAAAAAATAAGAAAAAAATTAAATAGCTATGACCTCTTTAAAAAATAGTGACTACATTTTCAACGCATCAAATCACTATACATTTTCTAAGTGATTCATTTTGCGAGGGACTTGGGACTGTTAAATAGAATCAAGTTATACAACCGCAGATATTGCGCATGGAAAGCAGCGGTTCGATATAGTAAAAAGAAAAAAAAACATTATGTTCTTATCCATATCGAATGAAAGTAATAAACTGTCCCCGGACAGCCACTCTGATAATTAAATAATGCTTAAGAATTTCTTTTATAATGAAATCCTCACCTGCGACTGCAATAGATTAGGAACTGGATTTCATTTCCGGCATTGTATATTCTACTAGTAGAATGTAAAAAATTGTCAGTTTATGGAAAGGCACGGCAACAGATACATGAAACAATTTCTATATTCACTAGTAAAATAGAAAAAAATAAATCCTAAATGTAATCCAAAATTTCCTGATAAATAAGCAAATGCTGCTTTTACTGCAATTAGAGCAAGGAAATGTCCGTTATACAAAAATACTAGCTATAATGCGAAATTACAAGCAATATTAATATTTCAAAGGAAAAAAAGAATAGAGGATTCTTATTACGCTCTACAAGGAATTATCATCTATCTCTAGTTGGTAAACTACAAGGGCGATCAATACAAAAGTCAAAACCGAACACTAAGGAAGAACAAAGAAAATACAAAATATATAATAAATGGAGAGGAAAAAAATTAAATTAATTAAACAACAGTATTGTTAGGGAGAACAATCCCCATCAACTTGTAATATGATCTCTCAGCCTCAGACCAACGTGTTTTGAAAGTTGCCCATTCCTTCCTACACCTCTCTCTCACCTAGATAATCACACCAAGTAGCGATAATAGTAAATAAACTATCATAAAATAACAATGACTAAAACAAAACGAAAAATATGTACTCAAATAAAATGGGGGACGTTGTCTGATTTATAATTTTCTCAATGGAGTAAGGACACTCTTTTCATGTACCAAACACGACAAAAGCCACGGGTTTCAAAAAAGAAAAATAGAACTGAGCTGAAGTCAAGCTTGCTCCAAGCTGATCTCAAACAGACTGGTCCTAGCTTGAGTTCATCTCAAAATTGTAACGAGCAAGTTCTTCTCAAATAAATATTTAAATGGAACACCAAATAAATGAGGTCCTACAAACTTTTATAGCCAACATAGAATGGTACATGTACTAATTTTGGCCAATTCCAATTTCGGTAGTTGTTCGGAAATTAAGAACTCAAAGCACCCTTTATTTTACCAAAGTTTTAAGTTACTCAGAAAAAGAGATGCATTAACAGTTTATTAAACCAAACCAGGAATATATCAACATTACAAGTAAGATTTGTATATCATACCCCTTCCCATGGAGCTTTTCCATTTTCCGATTTACCCTACATTATAAAGAGTTATAAAACAATGTGATAAGATTTCTGTACATAGTGTAAGAACAATAGAATTCATATGCTTACATCCGCTATTTTTTTTTTCACAATTTCCAAAGTAAATTTGATCTCCTATACAGAAAAAAGCATGACCAACACAAGGAAAATAAATGTAAAATAAAAATAACCTGGTTTCCGAGCGAAGGGACCGATTGATGCACAATCCATTGGGAATCTACAACTCCTATTTTCTCATGAGCAGGCTAGCACATAAAATGATAACAGAATAAATAACTGAATAACTGTAATAATCAAGTTTTCAATTTCAGAATGATTGTATAACACGTATTACCTCAACACATCTTCTCAAAGCAAAATCAAGGCCCCATCCATGAACCAAATCATTCTAAAAATATAATAATAATGATAAAAATAGTTTGAGTAAAGCTGATAGCTTCTCATGGTAATGATAGCTTAAAGCAGAACTGATAGCTTCTGAAGTAAAACATGATAATAATGATAAATAGTACCTGAATCATATGCCACACACATCTCCATGAATCTTTGGAGAATACAGGTGCCATTATCTCTACAAATCTGAAAAAGATACAATTTATTAACTACCAATATATAGAATAGAGCTTTAAAAACAAATAATGCAAACCACACAAGCGAAAAAAAAATCAAAGAGAACATACGCAGCACAGGGAGGGAGGAGAGGACCATCACTGCACCAGCCAGGTCTCTCTATTGTGTCTCTGTTAAATTAAATAAAACAATAAATAAAGAGTTGACCTAAAAATAAAGGCAGGTATCTTCTTATGACTTTTCTTTATTGACCGATTCATTGTTAATTATTGCTTAATGCAAAGGACAAGCTCCAATAAGAGTTCCCATTAATAGCAGAAATGAATGCCAGACCAAGCTGTGTTAAATTGGAAAAGTATAAAGTTAAAACCAATACTTGTGGACTTCTGTATCGCCTCTTCTTTTTGTCATTTGCCACGTCAGCCCTTGGTTTGGCTCCAAGCCAGGTTGGGATATTTCCAAACCATGCTTCTTTACCAACTTTATATACCTGCCCATTTATTAATATCCAAAATGTGATGAAGGATCAATTATCTACTGGCTATTCAAACCATAATCAACTTCCAGAGAACCTATAGCATGGTAAATTTTTTTGGGCTATCTGGCATTCACAACCTTGAGACTAAAGAATAAAGGGAAAAACAAATGGAAAAGATAAAATCCAAGGGACATCAAACAGGACTAGCTCTGGATCTTCATCTTTTACCATGTTATCTATATCTATAATTCTATATCAAATGGAACAAGAGTAGAAACGGATACCTCCAGCTGCATGGGAGTAGAAGAAATCTAATACTGCTCACTAAGAATTTGATACAAAAAAATTTAAGAAGAGAGAGAGAAAGAGACAAATAAGATTCATACTTTTCAGCATTAAAGTGTTCTACACCAAGGTCTTCGTCCCATATAAAGATGTACTCAAATGGGGCCACTATATCCGGGTGCAAGAATCTCTTTGCAAACCACCTAACCAATTACAGAAAGCAAAGTATTTAACAAAATTTCTCAATATTGAGTAAACCTCTCCATAAGATTATCACTTATCCCATCCCCCAAAACAAAAAAGGAAGCACTCCACCACCCACACACACTGTCATTTTCCCTACCACCTCTCACCCAGAATATAATGATACTTGATGCATCTTATAATGTCATCTGCAAAAATCTTCATTTATTTGAGGATTTGATTAGGGCACAAAGTTAAGAATAATGACCATTTAGTTTGTTTCCTGCCACTAATATGGATGGCCTTCTTTGACCACTCGAATTCATCCCATTCACTTGTCCTTCCGTCATAGTGGAATAGCACTATTAGAAAATCATCTGAAAACTGAAACAAAATTAAAATGAAAAAGATTTTTCAGCAGTTGTAAACTTGTAATAATCAAGGTTCACATCTAATGAAAGGAAGCACTAGTTATGGGGCTTAAGCAAGAGGCTTAATACTAAATTCAAGTCTAAATAAAAAAAAAAGTTTGAGATGAAAGAATGCAAGAAATACAAACACACTCTATGCTGAATTTAGAACCATAAACTAGATGATGTCAAGACTGATAAGCAATGAGAAGAGCCATGCATATAGCTAACATTTCTTTGTTAGCATCATTCGGCTGGTTGCTATACAAGGGGAGCAGTATAGAATAAACTTCTACCTTTTTTACAGCCTTGTCTATGTTGTGTCTTTGATCATATCCAACTGTAAATGTCACAAGGTACTTCTGCTTAGTTTTCAAATCCTGCACAAAAGGAAACAACAACAATACCTGTTACTATTAATACTTGATAGAGTGAGCACGAGAAACTCAGAAGAGCTGTAACTTGTTAAAAAAATTGGACAAGCCCTGGAATCACAAAGTAAGAAAAGCAAAAGAAAAAAGTCCATTGTACTTTTCATAGTACAAAAAAAAGAAAGAAAAACAAAATACAAAAAAATTTATCAAAAAAAAAATAACAGTTTCAAAAAGAACCACATGGCATTTTTTTTTTTTAGTGTTGTCAAGTCCTAGTTTTCATTTCTTTCTCTTAAATTGTTCTGGGAATACCTCACTAGGGTCACCCCACAACCGACGTAGGTAAAGATCCGACTCCTGCACTACTATACCAGGTGCGAGTCTCTCAGCTCCCTTTGGATTTGTTGGAACATATATCTGCATAGCCAACAAGTTTCAGTAAGTATAAGATTAGCTTAAATTATGCAATTTTGTATGAATCACAGAACCCCCAGAAAGAGCTTTTATTATAAGGGTCTACGAATATGCAAAGGTCACAATAGTTGTCTTGGCACCACTAATAAGAGGTTGAACACAGATAAGTTCTCACTTCTAGATAGAACAGAATTAAGGTCAAAATTGTACAGAGCCAGCCATTTTATCCGCTGTTTTCACTTTTTGGGATGCTCGCCAAGGAAATCAGCTCCATAAATTAAAAAAAAAAGGTAGAAATTTGGGGTATGGAACAGAATATTATGTGGGTAAGCTGAAGCAATCTAAGAAAAATTGAAAGATGTAAAATTAGGCATAGGAATGCTCATTGTAACACATCAGGTGACTCTAGTCAACCCACTACCTACAGTTTACAGTGTTTGATAAGTCAGGTTAAGGGTCAGATTTCTGGACCTAACCCAGATCAGAACTTTCAAATATTCAGCATAAAATTTCTGAAATCAGAATCAATCATCTCCTTTTGATAGGGCACTATCTGGCATTTCACACTACAGGCATACCTTAGAATTGTTGGAATTTAAATGAGTGTCGTTGTCTCTAATATTCTTGGCAGAAGTCCAGGCGTGGTTGAGCAGTGCTTGAGTCGAGATGCCCGAGCTCTTATCTTCCACATATGATATTATACTTGTAGGAAAGTGCAGCTGCAAATAATTCATTTTTATACTGAAAAATTAGAACTGCACTCGTGCAAATAATGTAATTATTTTTATGCCAATAATTTAAGCACTCTTTAAGTCCGATCTTTAGTAAGTGATGCCCAACATGTCTTATTTGAAAATAACAACAAAATTGCTGAAGTATTTGACATTGAACTACAAAAAGGCCAAACAAATTCAATCATAGGGTTCCACAATTACATAAACTTGGAATCATAACTTGGTCATTATTTACTGAACCATGGTTTTAATGCCAGGTCTTGTGTGAGAAATGTTGAGTTTGCTGCAAAATACTGTCATTCTTGGGTGTAATTTGCAAAGCAAATGAGAAAATCAGAATATTCAAATGCCCCTGTTAAATGTTTAAACCTCCAGAGGCCATATTAATAAAAGTACCAAAAATTCAAGGAAAATGACCAAGTTTACTCACTTGGTTTTTCACTGCTCCTAGAATAACTTTTGTAAATCGATGGTTTGGCTACTGAACCTTTTATACTTTTCAACTAGAGAACAAAATTTGATGTATTGTTGCAATGAACTAGACCTAAGTTGATCTATTGTCAAAAAAATTATAGATGGCATCGAGTAATGTACTTCAAAAGTTCTTTTCTTATGCTGCAGAAGTGGTTTCAGATAATTGCAGAACTTCCAATTTTCTAGGCCCAATTGGGTGACAGTAATTGGTAACCAAAATAATGATAAATATTAAAGTATACCTTTGTGATACTAACTGAAGGAAAAGAAATGCCAATGCAGAACCCAATTACTGCTCCAATAACAGTAGTTATAACCAACCTCATATTCTCATTTGATCTCCTATAGACACCACTGCAATTTAACACATGTATTAGATTAAATTTAGATTGTCAAAAGCAAAGCTCTCAAACAAAATTTGGCAAAATCCAGTAATGTGAAAGCATACTGCACAGTCATGCACTTCCCTACAGATTTTAGATAAGCCTGTGTGTTCACCACCAAGACCAAGGTTTAAGCAAAAGGTAAATAGCAAATTCCACACCTAATCAAAACTGGTATGGGTAGAAGAACACTATGTATCAGTATTGGTCACAAAGTGGGGTCCTCAGAGAGTTTGGCAAACAGTTCCACAACTGAATCTATGCTTTAATACGTGTATTTCACTTTTGTTTGGTTAATGTACTTTGTGATTTAGACTAGTACAGATATGAACTTCAAATGATTAAAAAAACCTGTGTCTAGGTGTCTTGGCCATGATACAAAATTTGAAGGCAGACAAAAAATGGGTATTTGTTGTAATAAGCTGGAGCAATTATACATGTCTCAGACAGCTCATTATTAAATAAACACCGTTGCAACCACTTCAAATCCAATCCTGCAATAGATAAGAAGTTATAGCAGTCAAAACAAACGTATATTATTGTGCATATTTAACAAAAGATGCATAGAGAAAAGGCACTCTCAAAGTACATATGTTAATTTCCTTATCAACATCATTATTTAGGTCCAATGCAGTGATGGTCAGGAAGGTACCAGTATGGCATTGTACCTGTTACATGCACTTTTTTTTACCTTGCTTATTATTTTTTTTTCTCTCTTTTTTCTTGAGCTCTCTACAGTTTACATGAAACAAGGACTATATAATTAATGCCTAGTATCAGACATCAGGTAATACAAGAGCTATGCTCGGATCTAAATCTCCTTTGCTTCCTCTACATCATCCTCAACTTCGTTGAATCAGCTTAAAATCGTCGGATTAACATCAAAAGCAATTCAGGGACAAACAAAATCTGCAGCATTGCTCCTCTTTCGAGATGCAAAACCAGAAACAAAAATCTAAAATAAAGAAATACATAGAGCTTATCAATTTCGCGTACCTGAACAGATCCAAGGTCGAAACCCTAGATTCACCAAACTTATCTCTCCCTCTCAATCTCTCTTGCAAAAAATTGTCGAGAAATCGGATGAGATCAAGTCGAGCGCGATTTCGTACCAAACGAAAATCCGAGCCTCGCGTTTATATTTAGAAAACCAAAAATGAGCGCAAAACTTAAGGTGAGAAACACCAGAAAATGAAAAGAGAGATTGGAGAGAAGTATCGTGGGATTATATCATATCAGGGATGTAATGTAATGAATGTAAGATGTTAGAAAGAGGAATTGGAAGAATTTCTTTTGTTTTTATTTTATTTTTCTTCTGTCTCGCTGTGGATCTCATGGTTGGTTGGAAAAATAGACTGCATGGAAGGTGCGCGGGATCCGAAACCCGCTAACACTGTCAATAATTTATTATCCAATGATCTCGCTAATAAGTGCTAGCGGGTTATGGATCTTTGAATACAATCCGACTCTGCTGTTGCGCGACACAGCGTGTAGCGCACTACGAGCCGTCTGATCTTGATCGGACGGTCCACTTTTTACGGGCCTATCAATCTAGGTTACATGCACGGGGCTCCCTTGTCCATTGGATCTTAATCAGACGGCCAGCATACCGCGCGACACAGCGAGATCTCATTTCCTTTGAATAGGTGGTCTCAATTAGTAGATCTGAGTTTATTTATTGTCTAATAGTCGTAGATATTTATTTGTATTTATATTTTTTATAATAAAAGTAAAAGGGAAAAGTCATTTAATGCAACCGTACTTAGTTCCGGGTCCGCCTATCATCAGTCCATCAATTGTGACCAATTCGTTATTCCGTGAACATCAATTCTAATTAATTATTCTCTTTCATTAATTAAATTCGGTTTTTTTACTTTTTTGTTAATTATTTAAGTAAGGATGGAATAATTCAAAAATAAAGCACATGGCCATAATTCAAGCGTGCACGTTTCATAAATCTCGCAAACAACAAATATAAATACTAATAGCTAAACATATAACAACTAAAAGTTTGAGATTGCATTATAACACTTCAGAAATGACTTAGGTCCTCACCATAATGTTTTTATCGTGGGATTTCATTTCATTTGAATTGATTTCTCAAGTTTTTGTTAGATTTAATTACATGGAAATTCTAACCAAATGACACCAACTTTCTTCATTTTGATCAAAAAAATTCCCAGCAAAATGAAATGAAACGAAATCTCATATTAAAAAAATGGAATTTTGATCAAGACCTTAGTCTTCCTGAAACATATTGGAGCAAAACTAAAAAACATATATAGAATAAATAAAGTATGTTTTATTAATATTTTTCCATTAGTTTCTGTGCTATTTGAAGTGTCTTATGTTATCTTGGATTTAAAGAGAGTGAGATAACACAAAAGAAAAGAAAGGATAATGCTGATAGAGGGGGGCGAGATAGAGGATGACGATTGTCTTTTAAGACCGAACATGTATGACATAAGTTATTTTAGAGATATGAGCTTTCCGTCACATTTCAAAAGAAAGTTAGTTTTTATGTATATATTTTCTGTAAAAAAGACAGTACATGATATTATTTTTAATTACACTTTAAAAAATATTTTCTCTTCTGGTTGTTACTTTTAAAATTTAGAATGTGGGAGAGTAGAAGGGTTTAATATGCAAGTAATTTGCTTCATTTTTGCTTTAAATATGCAGTTAATGCATTAATGTCTTTTATCAAAAATAACATTGAATGCAAAAAATTGAATGATTAGAACTAAATTAAATAGTTTGAATTATAATAGGATAACTATTGAAAAATTTCTTTTTGAGGGTCGATTGAAAGTTTCCACTCTCTATATTTTTAAAATATTACTTGTATAACTACAAAATTTTGTTTCGGATGGAGGAAATTGAGCCACCACGACACAACTGAAATATACATGTGTACAAATACAAGCAGATGACGAAACTAATCGTGCTTATTTGTGACTTCCTGTTGCTGCAATTTGAAAGAAAAACGGGTTGATCCGATTTTTGTGATATGTCATATGTACGGATGCACCCGATTGGAAAGACAGAAATTCGGATCGGGTAACCCCATATCGGATCTCCAATCCAATCGTCGATCATCATTCGCATCAAGGATGGATTTATATGGAAAGAACGACTTTAAGGACTTTAAAATTCGTAGTAAATGATCTGAATTCGAGTTCCCAGCATATATGATTGGATCAAATTAATCTATTGATGACAGCTTGACTCTTCTCGCTGGAACAATTGCCATGTGCCCCCCTGTAAAAATTTTAAACTATATTTTGTCAGCATCTGGTTGTAGAATTCGTCGTGAACCCTAAAAACTATCAAAATTATGATTGTATCGAAGATTCCCTTCCCAAAGGCCAGTGTCTCTCTTTAAAATGGATGAAAATGAGCTGGTGAAGCTGCCGAATATGGAAAAATTGAATACAATTGTAAAATTTGAATTTTCAAATTTCGTTTTAATAATAAAATCCCTCTCTTATTTAATCTAGTGGGTAAATATGAGATGTCGAATCGCGCAATGAAATAAGAAAAGAAGTATTGAGAAATGATTCCCTCTCTTTAATAAATTTTGTGCTCATCTCTTGGGCTCCGTTTGGATGGTGTGGGAATAAGAGGAATAAGAAAAGAAGTATTGAGAAATGTGTAACTTTGTGAAGAGTTTGGATTGTCTATAATAAATTTGAGAGTAGGAAGAAGCTATTCCTTTATTCTTGCACCCATCCAAACGGAGCCTTGGAGCAGTAGCAACAATTAGGGGTGTCAAACAGTGGCGGAGCCAGTAGGAGTGCGAGGGGGGGCCTGGCACCCCCCAATTTTTGAGAAAATGCAAGACTAGATATATAGGATTATAGTAAGTCCAATGGAAGATGGGTATTACCTCAGTTATTTCTTTGTATATTTTTGGGCCGTAACAATGTAACAGAAAAGAAAAGGTCCATGTTTGCCCCCAATCTCGTCTTCTCACAATTATAACAGAAAAGGCCCATGTTCGGCCGTAACAATGCAGAACCTTTCGATTACTGATAATTTAAACTTTGTGAATTATGAATTGAGAATTTTGATTTTGTGAATCTGTCACTTTAGTTCTTACTTTTTAATTCTAATTTGATTGTAAATTGTAACTACAGTTAAATTTAACATTAACTATGCTTTTATTATTATAAACTATAGGTTTCAATCATGAAGAGAAAAACAATGCTTATAAAAAAGTTTTTGATTCTTATTTGGTCTCTGGTATTTTTACTGATTGCATAATTAACTATTAACGGCTATTGGAATGAACTATAAGATTGTTATATCTGTAGGTGCAATTTAGATTGGTTTTTTTATTGTTATTTTTTCAGCATTTTGACATTGGATGTCAGCCATTGCACCCCCTAAATTCAAATCCTGGCTCCGCCCCTGGTGTCAAACGTGAAAAAATACCACGGAACACCTCCTACCGTTTATCGTTTCGTTTAAGAAAATGGTACGATATATCATTCCGTTAACCGTTCTGTTTTCAAAACGGTACAGAAATCCATTCCATTATTCGTTCCACATAAGAAATTACACATGAAACAGTTTGAAAAGAGGCGAAACGGTTCGAAACGGCACAATTTCTTATTCCGTTTGCTGTTTTATTATTGAAACGAAATGAAAACTAGTGCAGTTATTCGTTCCGTTTCAGTTAAACGGAACGGCATCACGTAGTTGGCAGTGCCGTTGACAGCCCTAGCAACAATTGCATATTAATTTTTTTTTTCTGCATGTTGGAATTTTTATAAGTTTTTGTTAATTAAATTTATTGAGGAGAGAACAATAATCACGCTGTTCAAAATTAATTGGCCCGCATAATTAATTTATGCCGATTACATTAATTACTTGCCTTCATATGATTCCCAGTGACCTTCATTTTTACGTGAATTCCCTGTTTTATCTCGCCTCATTAATTACTCCCTTTATGTCTCATTTCCTGTTTGCAATTAAGTGGAAAAAAAGTTAATTGTAAAAACTAAATTGTAAATGGAAACAAAATATAATGACTTTCTTCATTGTTTGGGTGAATACTATTTCATGTTCGCTTTCTTTCACTAAATAAGTAAATAAAACAAAGTATAGCAACGTGTGGGCTCGATCACTAGTATACTAATGAAAGACTGAATATAGCCTTTCAATTAAGTTTTCCAGCTTTTATATTTCTTTGTGAACTGTCTCCGAACATTTGTGTACACCAAGAATTGCCATTTTAAGATATTTTATGAATTTTGGCGACCCTTCAACTTGAATGTGTTAATAAATTAAATTCTTGCTTTGTTGGTTTGACTGTCAAGGCTTTGCTGCCACCCATTTGCTCAAGTCTGAGTCTCTACTCTGTACGACTTCAAAGTTCAAACTTCACAGCAGCATATGCTGCATATGTACGACTTCGAAAAAGATATTTCTCAAAATCATTTTTTTGACATTAATTTCTCTAAATTGTGCCTTATAGTTGCATTTTTAGAATTAAAGTTTTGTTAGCATGCAATGATATTGTATTATTGTCCGTATATATATTTATCAATACTCGCTCAACACCATATAAAGATCCCTGGTCAATTCACCATATAGCGTATTGTCCAAATCCAGTTTAGATATGTTTTGTTTAATATTTAAGCAATGACAAACATTTTCGTTTCAAATTTCTTGGAAGTTTGAACGATTCTAATGTCGGTAGGGCCTTTCAAAAACGAAGGACATGTTGCGCTAAAGCTTCCCACGAAGGCTATAATTGGGTTCGGATTATGAACGGATCAGATGGCAAATAAGATACCCAACCCAACACAAAACAGCTCGACAAAGTTATCTTATGTTTGATGGTCGGTTTGTTGGAGGGCGGGCGTTTTGAGTGCCTGTTAAATAATACCGAAATTCTATGTTGATCCTGTAAATTCTACATATTCCTTGTGTTCGAATTTAGAAGTGAAAACACTTGTTGAAATATCAGTTGCATCTTTTGATGTTTGGAATCCAAGCGGGACGATTAGCCTAGACACACCTTTTGATGTTTGCTGCTATCCTCTTATATCTCTGTCCAGATACCAATTTTTTTTTTTTTAAGATAAATTGGGGTCAAGCCTCTCAACTTATTTTCAAATTAAATGTCTATAAAGACCCTCCAGCCGGGTTTCGAACCTGCGACCTCTCATTTGAGATGCATTGCTCTTTGACACTAGACCAAGAGCTGGTTCTTGTCCTGATACCAATTTTATTGGGTGCGAACCATTTTCTTTAGATAGAAGAGAGACGACGATAGAGGGAGAGAGAATTTCACTTCTCTTCTACTCGTGACATCGGTAGGAGCACTCGATGGAGAGCGAAACACCGTAATCTATTCGAAAAGTTGGCATGTGGCATTCCGTCTGGCACTGTGATTGTGGATAATATCGCGGAACTCGTTAGAACTCGTTTCTAAAAGTGGTTGTTGTCCACTAGTGTATTAAGACGGTGGTCGTGAAGACGAGAAGAGCTTGTACATGTCATGCCGTAAAAACAATCGCAAGAGATCTTGGAAAATTAACTTTCGCTACGATATGATTTATTATCCATGATTTTTTAACACCTTGAAAAAAAATGTATAAATAAATTTCGAAATGTAGATACTTATATGTCAGATATTCCTTTTATAAATACCGTTCACTTAACATGTTCTACATCCTGAAATTTTTTTTTAAAAAATTGTTCGATGCAAATTTTACATTGTCTTTTTACATTGTCTTTTTACATTGTCTTATCATTGCAAATTTTACATTGTCTTTTTTTAAAAAAATTGTTCGATGCAAATTCTACCAGAGACCAAATAAGAATCAAAAACTTTTTTATAAGCATTGTTTTTCTCTTCATGATTGAAACCTATAGTTTATAATAATAAAAGCATAGTTAATGTTAAATTTAACTGTAGTTACAATTTACAGTCAAATTAGAATTAAAAAGTAAGAACTAAAGTGACAGATTCACAAAATCAAAATTCTCAATTCATAATTCACAAAGTTTAAATTATCAGTAATCGAAAGGTTCTGCATTGTTACGGCCGAACATGGGCCTTTTCTGTTATAATTGTGAGAAGACGAGATTGGGGGCAAACATGGACCTTTTCTTTTCTGTTACATTGTTACGGCCCAAAAATATACAAAGAAATAACTGAGGTAATACCCATCTTCCATTGGACTTACTATAATCCTATATATCTAGTCTTTCATTTTCTCAAATATTGGGGGGTGCCATGCCCCCCTCGCACCCCTACTGGCTCCGCCACTGTTTGACGCCCCTAATTGTTGCTGCTGCTCCAAGGCTCCGTTTGGATGGGTGCAAGAATAAAGGAATAGCTTCTTCCTACTCTCAAATTTATTATAGACAATCCAAACTCTTCACAAAGTTACACATTTCTCAATACTTCTTTTCTTATTCCTCTTATTCCCACACCATCCAAACGGAATCCAAGAGATGAGCACAAATGCACAATTTTTTAGTTGTGCCCATGACGAAGGAAATGGCAAATGCACCAGCACTCTACAATTTTAGATAATAAAAAAATTGATTGTGTTAAGAATGAAATGCCAAATGAACTCTATAACTTTTGTTAGTAAACTATACCTTAGCGGAAATAAGTTCTCATGAATCTTGAGTGGTTTCTTTCATGGTATGATGCATCTAAGGTCTCGCTACGCCGTCTCGATATTCAGTCTTCAATACGCTATTGGACACATATAAGACTACTCCCACACTATTGACAATCCAAATGCACAAACTACTGCTCACCACTCAACCTCTACAGATTACCGGTGTTGCACTCTCTCTCTAGTGCCTAATGAAGTGGAACACTCCCTCTATTCTCTTGCTCTCTCTCACTCTGTTAGAATGAGATCTGACTCAAGTTCTGTCTCTTTCTGATGAAGCAGAAACATACATCAAATTCCAACAACTTTTAAGTTTTAACCGCACAAATTAACAATGATTCATTGCTAGATCACTAAATTATCTAACATAGAAAGGGGTAAAATCTAAAATATCTAAATTTTGCACTAAAATTTTATTCTCTATCTCTACTTATTACAAAAGCATCAATCTAAAAGTCTATCCAATTTTGAGTTCAAAGATGTATCCAAATCTCATTACATTCAATATGATCCATTGATTTTGTAATCTAATTTGATTTAAAAGTGTAGATGTAATCAAAACTAAGCCTTTCGTATAGAGCAAAATTAAACAATACAGGTGCTTGGTTGTTTCCCATCATTTTTTTTGTTCCACAACCACCCCCCCCCCCCCCCCAAGTACCCAAGCGCAGATTGGAGCACCCTCCCCTCCCAACACCACAGCCACCTTCTCCCAAACTGATCCTCTCTCTGGGCTTGAAATACGCAGAAATATGCAGAAATGAGAAAAAGAACTATGTATTGTAAAATTAAAACATTGAGCCAACACTTAATCTAAATTAAAAAATTCACATAATATATATTAAAGGAATCAAATGGACATTAAATCCCAGCCTTAGAAGATCCAGATCTCGTGAACGATTATTAAAGGAATTGAACGGACATAAAATCGATGGCATAATAGCCTCGGTCTCTATATTATTATATAATAAAACACCATTGTTAACACATATAGGTATGTTTGGATACAAGCGAACAGCCTTGTTCGCAAATGTTCACAAACTACGCCAGTTCGATGCGAACCAAACATGAGCCGAACAAGAATAAGAGCCTATTCGCTTGGTTGCTCTGGGTTCCAGCTTTTTATAAACTACACTTGATCATATATGTACAAAAGAACATATAAATGGTGGCACATCCTTGATTTCCAACAGTTTACACTTAATATTTACAACAATATCCAACATTTGATACTATTGCTGTTTGTTTAGTACAAATTACTACCCTCATAAACTACAATTCTTCTCAGGCTTGTTTCAAAGATAAAACTCGAGAAAAATTCCAAAATATAGCATCCACTGGGAAGCTGGCCTTAGTGGTTTGCACTATTCACAAGATCAAGATGTATAATACGATCAGTCCTAACAAATCATCCTCAGAAACTACAAGTATAGGTTCTCTCAGTTAAGTCAGTACTACATTTACAATTAAGATTCTTTTGCTGATTCAAGACTGCTATTTGTATAATCTCTTGATAATTGCATATTGCTTTTCCCCTACACAAAAATAATATACACAGTAATCAGTCTGTTACACCACAAAATATATGATGGTCTCCAAAATAAGCCGTGATTATATGTTAAATAGACGGTACAAGTGCCCATAATTTTACAAAGGATTCTAAAATTGTCTTCAGGTCCACAAATAGAAACACAAGCAGCCATTATTTGGAGTAATTCTCGATAGTATATTACAGCTACACTAGAAAAAGATAAGAAAGGCTGCAACTGCAAGAGTACTAAGCTGGTATGCACCAACACTGAGCTTGACTATACTGATACTATTTCAACAAGCAGAAGGTTATGAGCAGTACGACCTATACTAAAAGTACAACAGGAGCTAGTACCATCTAACCAGTAAAGGTCAGTCTTGATTGCCATGTCAAGTACAGTTTGAGATTATAATAATTTTGCAAGTACCTTTCCAAGCAGGCCCTCTGCAGACATCACCTCATATAGCTTGTGCATCAGCATCTGTTCTTCAACCTTTACATAATATAAGAAAACTGTTAGCGAAACAAAGCACATACAATTATTAACACACTGGACCCACCATAGTGTTGTACCCACCCAATTATTGCATATTGCCACAGCATCAGGGTGCAAACCATAAAAACAGAGCAGAACAGACTATCCTGCAATTGAGCACAACAGAACCTAATAACCTGGAAACTCAAATATCACAGACTCTGACCCAACCTTAAACCAGAACTGATATCAAGCTGACCAAAAAAAGCTCCAATTACATGCACCTCCAACTTGACCATGTTGAAACCTGACTCTATCCTGACAAACAGTGACGACCCTGAGCACCAATCAGACAAGGAGACTTAAGATAACTCAAAACTCATGAATGACCCCACCTTAAAACAAAGATGCCCCATGTACAAAGTGCAGCTCACCTCAGACCCAAATTTACCAGAAAGTACAAGTGATCAGAACACAGACCTGAAACAGATTCAACCAATCAACCTAAACCAGACCTGACATGAAGCAAAGGGGTTTTGGAGGCAGATTTAAATGTTTACCAATATAAATAGAAGTTGTTCAAACAGAAAGAACAAAGACAAGACGACAGACAAGCGCAAGTAAAATTTCAGCAAAAGAGAGACATCCAAGTCGAGGAATTCCTTTCTGCAATGGTTGATTGCGTAGCATTCAATAAAATTTGCAACATTGTTGGCTGTGAATGGAAGAATTTAACAAAAGTAGACCAGACTTGGATTAAAACTTGACCACAATTTAAATTGTATCATGGCCCAACTCACCTATATGCCTATATGCTCATTCAGATAAGGTGTAAGTTATAGTATGCCTGTTTGACCTTAACTTTGTCATAAAATATATTGGTTTTCTTGACTTGCTTAGTATATTTCTGCACAGTTTTGATACCTGTGGAACTTACTATGAGTTTCTAGTCAAGAAAACACTGACCCAAGAAAAAAAAATTTCTACATATTTGTTGCCGTAGTTCAGCCCATTCATTTTGTACTGATCAAGAAGTAATCAGTTATGTGTGTCTTGTTAGCTTTTTTTCAATTTCATTTCATTTGATTTTATTCTTTTGTTTATTTAGACTACAAATTTTAATACAGGAGGTTCCTTGCTAGATTTATACGTCTTTGATAGAACTTATATTATTTGTAATTCAATAAGTACTTATGAATGGGCGTGGGCTATGAACCCAATCATTATTTGGAGAAACAACCAATGAGAAAGAAAGTATGTAAAAATAGGTATATGTTTTTTAATTAAGGAAAAAAATCAGAAACAGTTCAGCAAGTATGTTGTCGATTGCACAAAGCAACCATTGCAAAAAAGGAATTCCCTACAATTGTCTTTCTCTCTCTTTCTTTAGAATTTTCACTTGCCAATCATTGTCGTCTTCTCTTTAATCTCTCTCTCTCTCTCTCTCTCTCTCTCTCTCTCTCTCTCTCTCTTTTAGCAACTCCTCTCTATATTGCTAAACCTTTAACTCCACCACCAAAACCCCTATATTTCATGTCAGGTTCTTATGTTGAATCAGTTTTAGGTATAACTGGAGCTAATTTAGTTCTTCAAACAGAGTAAAGTCTGAACCTGAAGTCGGTATAGCTCATGTGACATTGTATGATATCCATCTGTTAGGCACTCCTTTTGTTTCTCCAGATGCCTACATAATGCACACACAAGAGTTTCAGCATAAAATTCACATAATGTAATAAATTAGAGCAATTTTTGTATGAAAAAATTTTATGGATAAACTACCTTAGTGTTTCAGCTGAGTGCTTTGCTTCCATTTCCTCAAGAGAACTCTGTATAGAGATATACAAATATCCTGGATAAAACAAGAAAACAAAAGTTAAAAAAGAGGCCCTAATCTTAAAAGAAGGGGACACAAGGTTTAAATAACAAAAAACTTATATACAGTTCTAGAGTGCCAATAGTGCCTTAAGTTCCCTAAAAGTGGACTGGAAATCAAGCAGTTAAGAAATCCTTGCTCCTAAAAAAAGGAGCTCAGCAGAGATAACAAAGCAATAATCATTGGTTATTTTTCTTAAAACAAGCAATATTCATTGCATTTGTTGTTTATATTTTCTTTTTTTAATTGAAGTTATTGACAAAATGCAATTACAGAGGGATTAATCAGCCAAGAGTAAAGTCCTATTTTAACAGGACCATACCAGTCATTGTGCATTATGCATTACTCATTTTTATCAAGAAAACAAACAATGATAAAATGGGTACTAAAATAAAAAAAAAGAAGGATAAAATAATTGTGGGAATTGGAAGGCAAGGCAGTGAATTATTTCCTAATCCAATCAGACAAGACAGGCAGAGGCATGTCAGAAACAGGAGCATGGGGGCGAAAGAGAGAGAGAGAGAGAGAGGGTGCGTGCAACAGGAATTTAGGCAAAGGCGAGAGGGAGAGCACATACCAGATTAGTTGGAGAGGTGAGGCGTCGGAACTCGGAAAAAAAGAGGAGGCGGCGGGAGAGAGGGAACTGGGAAGTGTTGGAACTTGGAAGAGAGAGGAGAGAGAAAATCGGGAGGAAGTAAGAGAGAAAAATAAAAGGTAGCAGTGCACCGCGCCGCCGCCGGAACCGACAGGAAAAAAAAACAAAGAGAAATGAAGCGAGACGGGAAATACTTACCCCTTCGGCTGACTGTGGGTCAACCCTGTCAGTTTGCAATCGGATCACATGTGGCAGTGTACAATATTAGAAAAACCTGTATATTCTAATGAATAGTGCGGACAGTGTTTTTAATTTGGTCGCTGGGTTGAAAAATTGGTTGGGCTCGGCATTAGTTGTTTGGTAAACGCCTGGTCATGGTTTCTTTTCGGTTGGGGCCAACGCATATGTGAATCCGTTAAATATTGGTGTGTCTCGTCTTTCTTATTTTTGTTCTGAGGTTCTCGATTTTATGTGGCTGATTTTATTGTTTGTCTTCCAATGTCTGTAAGTCGTTTTTTAGGCTTAAAATGATCCGCTCCATAATGTCCCTCTTGGCTGTGGCTGCAGGGTTGTTGATTTTGTGGGTTGGATTGTAGACGTGGTGTACAGATGAGAGGTGTGTCTCCATTGTGGTCTGTGGGGCCTACTCATGCTGCAGATGTTAATGTGTATGGACATGTTCTGATGGACTGTACCTTATTTTTTTCTGTGCATGCACTGTTGGGTGGGCCTATCTGTTGCATGGTTCATTTGCTGGTCTGGTGCTTTGTGTTTACGGTTGTTAGTCATTACCGCCCACATTTCATACCCACCAAAAATACAAAACCAAATTTATCCCAAATAAATTACAACACCAAAAAAATTTTTTTACCATCATCAACAATCACGAACAGTTTCACTGCCAACATCACTAAAAATGACACCTCATTAACATAATATACCTCCCACCAAATAAATAAAACACACATACATATTTCTAGAGGTGGGTTAAAGTGTCATAGATGACAATGCCATAGACATCTTTTTGAGTCATTTTTTGAAGATCCGAAATTCAATCAGTTAATCCAAATCGTTCAAATTGATCACCATATTGAAATACCATTGAAGACCAAATTTTACATTTTTTTATTTTTTTTTGCCATTTATTTTGATATGTTCAAATTGGAGGGTCTGAAATACTCCAATTATAACGTTTTTTTAAAATATCATAATAAATAGCAAAAAATAAAAAAAATGTAAAATTTGGTCTCCAAGGGTATTTTAATATGGTGAATAACTTGAACGGTTTGGATTGAGCATTTAAATTTTGGATCTCAAAAAACGACTCTATGGTACGGGACCCTCTGTGCCATATATGGCACATTAGCCATTCTCCATATTTCTATACTCACCCACCAAACAAATTTCTATTCCTGCTTCATCCAAAGCCCAACACAAACAATCAGCCCACAAACAATATGACCAACACCAATATGTCACTAACCAGGCTCCTCACCTGCGTAATAAGACAACCCCAAAAACTTCTCAAAGTCATGTAACGTACAACATAAAATACAAGTTGCGGCGGAGCCACGACTTTGTTAGAAAATGTGTAATTTTCAATTTTTATGCTAATTACAATTTAATTAAGCCATCGAAACATCACACACAACGGATCGTGCACAAAAGCCAATTCAACACAAAGAGAAAGGGGTGGAATATTGTACCTCCCGCGAAATCGTATTCGCGGGGCTCGATCCTACGGCATGGGAATCGATGGGATGCTCTTCTTCGCCTCCTCCATGTTTGGCCTCGAGTCCACTAAGGTATTAACCAAGTTATTCTCGAATCGTGCTAGCGATGAGAATAACAAGTCTAATCCCAAAGCTTTCCCTTTCTTCAATCAATTCACCAATTAATTTGTGAAAGGGAAAAAGCTCAACACATGAGCAATAGAATGGAAGAGAGAAGAGGGGGCGGCGCACCATGGGGAGGTGGCGGCTAGGTGGAGAGAGGGAGAGAGAGAACCATCCAAAGGAGTCTCCATATAGGTCCTTATATAGCCTCCAAACCCTAGCACAAAGTTCACACTAATTACAAGTGTGCCACCCCACCTACCACCCTAATAGGGCCGGCCTTCTAGTGGGCTTTGTTGGGCCACTAGCTCTTCTATTTAATGCCTCAATTCAATTAATTAAAGACCCATTCAATTTGCTACTTAAATTGGACATTTAATTTACCAATAAATTAAAGCCCAATTTACTTAATTAAATTAAGTGTGTTGTTTATAAATAATTATTAACTTAATAATAATTATTATTTAGAGATTAGACAATGCATTAATTTATTTCTATATGATCCATTTGATTTAATTAACTATAACGGTCCATAACGTTATTTAATTAATTAATCAACTTATCATATTTTGCAATACTCACTGTTGCAAATAAATAAATAATGCACGTATGGTTAAACACCTTATTATGCGTGACCCTTTGAGGATTTATGCTATGTTGGACATGGAATTAAATCGCTATTTAATTCCAATAATCATAAGCGGTATCTAGCAACACGTTATGATTCCCAATTCGCATAAATAGTGTACTGCTACAATATTTCAATCCTGCATAAGAGAATAAATATGTTTCTCTATTTTGATTCTTATGTCTCACGATATCATCGTATAATCCAAGATAGGAATGTGTCATTCTTGCAGATTATACGTTTCTTGATCTAGAGTTGATCGCTTAGTTTTGCGCATACGATCCAACTCAATCAAGGGGCCCAAACAGATATCGTCACTCACTAAGTTAATTAACGAGGGACATACGGTTTTCTTGATGATTAGCTTTTCCCCGCACAATTCAAGAGAACATAAATAAAGTCCGTATAGCAGCCCTTATCGGAAATCAGCGGTAGACAATATTTATTGAACCTATCCTCATGTGGAAAAGATAAACATCTCAAACTTAGAACCAAAATCATAACGAAATAAACAATGACACATAACACAATCCATATGTTTATTTCATTGGGTCAAGTCCTGTACTATGTTCCATAACATTTACATATGCAATTAAGTTGGTAACTCTTTACCTATGATTTGTAGAACTTAATTATCACTTAACTTGCATACTAATCTTATATGATAATTAATGTTCCTTGTTAATTATCAAGATTATGGACCGTTTAGATTTATTATTGTCATTCTAAAGAATGATCCACAGAGATCTACAATTCAGATCCTCAACCTGAATGATCTGTCAATAATAAACCTAGTAACAGATGATAAAATATCATTCAAAACATAAACTAATAATTAAGTCATTAAATTATTGACTTCTAGGACATAACTCTAACAGACTTAAGCGTCTAGTGATACTATATGTTTCAGCCTTCTTTAAGGATGTGTTTGGAAGTGTGGTGAATAAGAATAGAATAGCTTATTTTAGAACAAGAGTGGTGAATAAAAAATGTTAAATATCTAGCTGATGTGTACTTCAACAAGATAAGTTGTCCGGGTGACAATATTTTTATTTTTCAAAACACAGACAAATTGGAAATAGTAGTAAACTTGTAATTAGCATTAGGCGTGAAATCCACATCACCACTTTACATCTAATTATTTGAAAGATCCTTAAGGTTCATGCATCTATATTCCTTGAGATAATGGACTGTGGTATTAAGTTATTAAACTGATATAATGCTTCTAGATTAATTTAGGTTCATAGCTGAGATAATGGCTGTGTTATAAGTTTTTGAACCTGGTCAACTTTTATTAAACATAGCATAATCAAGTTTTACCTATATATTAATCATAGGTAAAACTTGATTATGTTTATTTAAAGTTGACCAAGTTCAAAAACTTTACTATAACGTTAAATATCATACCAAATAAGACTCAACCTTAAAGCTCTTTGCTATTGTTTATAACACTAAAATGTATGAATAACATAATAAGTTAGGCTACAATTTTGACTAAGACATTTTGTTTTACATATTTATCCCTACACTTAAAAAAAATAAACTAAAAATACAAATTAGTTAATTAAAAGCCATTTTTATTTTTACTCTTTTCGGAAAAGCCACAGCCAGTTTGACATTAATTAATTAATTAAAAATATAAATTACTATCTACCATCTATTCATACATCATCACGTGCCATTGTGCTTTGTATTTGTTCACTTTATTCATTTATATGTTCAGTTTGTTTGTGTATGTGTTCATTTTATTCAATTATGAGTTAGATTTTATTTTTTTTGTGTTGTTGGTCATATTTTATATACATATTCAACTTATTTTTATTGAATTTATTTATTTGTATGCATACATTTTGATTATTTAAATGTTAATTTATCTATTTTATATGTTCATTTTGACTCGCAACGATAAGCCATGATAAAACTATAGATTGCATTTATCATTTCTGTTTTATATGATATTTGACTCGATAGATATATGCAGATCCCATTTAATCTGACTTGCTTGTTTAGATCAGATGGTCAAAAAAGAAAAAGAAAAAAAGCTTTTCCGTAAATTAAAAGAGTGCAGACCGATTAATTGCAGAGGCGGCCTCCTCTCAATCCTAAAAAAAAAAAAAGAAAGAATTCATTTTCGCAATGCATCTTTCCCGTGAGGATATTGTGCCGCTTTGTGGGGCTGTCATTGACGAGCTGACCCACCACAACAACCATTGACAGATTTGTGGGGCTCTTTTGTCAGAATATCAGTACATAGTTTTTTTTTCTCGTTTAAGGAGCAAACAAAGAATCAAGTCTCTCCTCACCGCTTCGCCGCTTGCTACACCTCTCTCCCTCGGGCCTTATAAGAAAAAAATGAGGAAGAAGAGGAAATTATTTTCGAAATTATGATTTAGTCTTTGCAGACGTGAGTGAAATATTCGCATTTCTTTGGTAGTCTTCACACTAATTTTAGTTCAAAATAGTTAACCAAATCATCACTTTATTTCTTAAAATTTTTAATTATTTCTAAAAATATTCAACTATAGGTGGTGTTTTACTTGAATCTTTAATATTTTAAAGACAAGAGATGAAGTTGATTGGTTTTTACGGATTTCTTCCATGCGATGATGTTTTTTGTTACTCTGTGTGAACTAAACTCTACCGATTTGGTTACACAGAAGCAGAAATATGCTTTTCTAGATACATAAATGTTGCATGTGTATTATGCCAACTACAAATTGTAAGATGTTTTCATTGTTTATATTTTTCCTTGGATAGGTGAGGTGAGTGTTAATGGCTGGTAGTGAACTTGTTGATCAAGACAAACTTATACTGAGAGGCTTGAAGTTTCATGGTTTTCATGGGGTAAAACCAGAAGAAAAGAAATTAGGTCAGAAATTTGTTATAGATGTGGATGCATGGCTAGACTTGAGAGCGGCTAGTGTTTCTGATGACATTGCTGACACTATCAGCTATACTGATATTTACAGGTTTGCCATTTTTCTTGTTTCAATTATTTGCATAATTGGGCTAAGTCGGTTCAAGGTTCTGGTGGAGGAATAATTAGCCACAAATTAAATTGAGTAAAACAGTGAATAGTATTGAAATCTAATTAATGAATTGGTTATCAATTCTGTTATCTTCTGATTAAAATTATTGATAGTTGTGGTTAAATTGCATCACTGAATCATAATTAAGGCTTAGTTGCAGAAAGCAGGGTTTATTTTAGACTTGGTTTTGCTTGAAAGTATTAGCTAAAATCCAATACTTTCATTTAAATTCGAATACTCTTTATATTGGTTGTATGCATTGTAGGAGGTTGAAATTTCTTTTTTATATTGTAAAAAGAGAAATGTCCTGATTACTTCACAAAAAATAGGAGATGTGTGCTTGCATATAGAATGAAGTAGATAATACAGAAATATACTCAACTTAATTCCTTATTTTCATCACACTTGGTCCAAACCTTCCCTTCTTCCTTGGTGCTTTTCTAAGTGTTAAAGGGAAAACCAGGTATTTTTGGGTAACATTTATTTCAAATAGATGTACTTGCCATATTTTATCTCCATGGGTAAACCAGTTCCTTTTTTTTATTTTGGTAGATTTAGTGTGGAGCTGTGATATTTCAATGTTGTTATAGGAAAAAAAACTAAAATTGTAATTGCACTTTTATTTCTCGAACCAATGGTGAGCTTTGTTTTTATTTTAGATGGTTGTGTTGAGAAGATCTAACTTTACTAGTATACCAGCCAGGTGTTGAACCTCAAAATATGGCTATAAATTCATGGAAATTGAATAAAACTCATGAAGAATGAAGGAACCCATGGATTTTGAAAATTGAAGAAAAAATACCAAACGGAGGGCAAAAATCCTGGAAAAATACCCAAAAATCCAGCAAGGAAAATAAAAATTTATGATGGCTTTGCAACACAAAAAGGAAATGCAGAAGCCCATCATATGTGCAAGGAAAGCTTCAAAATTGCACAAAATAAATAAAATACTTTGGAGGGTCTTTTCAGGAAACTTTTGTCACCATCAAATTCTACATAATTTTCTGAGCTCACACACCAAGTTTCATGAGAAAATACAACCATGAGGTGCCCCAAATAAATTATTTACTCCTGACAGCTTGGAAAAGCAAAATAAAATGCTTAAATGGAGGTGTACGGTACTGAGAAAACTGGAGAGACGAAGAACAATGTTCAAAATTCCCTCTTACACGAGGCCAAGGAGGAATACACCAGGTTCACTGGACACCGTGTTCAACGGTCCCCTGAAATTTGGCGTGGTTCACAAAGACCAAGTGCAGATAAGAAGCAGGATGGAATGTCGCTGGTTAAAGAAAGATTGACTCTTTCAAATAAAAGTGGCATGCGCCTGGAATACACCAGGAGTTGCTAAGAAGGAAAAAAGAATGGGAGAGAAGTGTTCCCAACAGAAATCGTTAGAAGAAGAGGAATGGCAATAACTGCCGGGCTTCGACGAAGTGCGCTGCATCTGGACGGAAAGAGATGCCAAGTCTTCGCCTATATAAAGACCAGACCAAGAAGAGAGAAAGGAGGTTCCCAAGAAATTCTTAGAGCCAGAATTCCACAGAAAAAGCTTAGGTTAGAAAGAGAGAAAAGGAGAGCATTTTGTGGAATAGGTAGAGAGCATTGTATAAAGAATTACACCAGTTGATGTAATTAGAAGAGAACAGATTGAGAAGAGAGAAGACAAGAGGTAAATCGAGAATGAAGTTATTTTTTATTATTCTCTTTTTCCGTATTTACAACTCTGTGTTTTACAGTATATATAGCTGACTCTAGTAACCTGTACTAGTAACCGTATACTAACCAAATACATTGTATTCACTCGCTACTTTCTTGACTTGAGTCTCTAGTGTCTTGATCCAGAGATTTCAACTGGATGTTACCAGTAGTCTGTCTAATACCCCCCCCACAAGCGGATGGTCCAGTGGCAACTGTTAGCTTGTGTCGAAGAGCATTGAACCTAGGAGCAGTTAAAGGTTTAGTGAAAATGTCAGCGATTTGATCTTTGGAGCAGATGAAACGGATAAGAAGCTGTTTGGCAGCTACTCTTTCACGCACAAAATGGTAATCAAGCTCGACATGTTTCGTTCTCGCATGAAACATTGGATTAGCCGCTAAGAAGGTCGCGCCGATATTATCACACCATAGTGTTGGAGCCAATGGAGGGGACACGTTTAGCTCACGAAGGATAAACTGGAGCCAATTAATTTCAGCACTCGCGAGAGCTAAACTACGATACTCGGCTTCTGTACTGGACCGTGACACGGTTTGTTGCTTCTTAGAAGACCATGAGATCAAATTGGAGCCAAGAAACACACAAAATCCTGAAGTTGAACGCCGGTCATCGGGACACCCGGCCCAATCCGAATCGGTGTAGGCATGAATGGTAGGAGAAGAATCTTTCTTGAGGGAAAGACCATGTGTTAGCGTGCCATTGACATAGCGCAAGATCCTCTTAACTGCTGCCCAATGAGTAGTAGTGGGTGCTTGCATGAATTGAGAGACTTTGTTGACGGCGAAGGCTAAATCGGGTCTAGTAATGGTAGCATATTGGAGAGACCCGACTATAACCCGATAAAGGTGTGGATTATCCATTGGATCTCCATCAAACTTAGATAAGGGAGAATGTGCAACCATGGGAGACGGGCAAGGAGTTGAGTGTTGCATGTTTGCTCGAATAAGGACATCATGAAGATATTTGGTTTGTGATAAATGAAGAGAAGAAGGAGAATGTGTAACTTCAATACCAAGAAAATAATGTAAAGGGCCAAGGTCTTTGATAGCAAATTTTTGTTGGAGAGAAGAGATAAAATTATGTAGAGATGTAGTATTATTTGAAACTAAGATAATATCATCAACATATACAAGGAGTATAGTGATGCAATTATTATCATGACGGACAAAGAGTGAGGGATCATGTTGAGAGGCATGAAACCGTAAGTTGAGAAGAGCTAATTGAAGAGTTTGAAACCATGCCCTAGGAGATTGTTTAAGACCATAGAGGGATTTAGATAAGAGGCACACATGGTTGGGACAAGTAGAGTCAACAAAACCCGGGGGTTGACTCATGTAAACCGTTTCATTTAGATGCCCATGTAGAAAAGCATTTTGCACATCAAGTTGACGAATATGCCAACCATAGGAAATAGCAAGCGAGAGAACAAGGCGAATGGTAGTAGGACGTACCACGGGGCTAAAGGTCTCAAAAAAGTCAATGCCTTCTTCTTGATTATAGCCCTTGGCAACGAGTCTTGCTTTATAGCGTTCAATGGACCCGTCGGCTCGCCTTTTAATTTTGAACACCCATTTGCATCCTATAATATTGTGGTCCTTTGGAAGTGGAACAAGAGACCAAGTCTTGTTTGCAGCTAGGGCATCAATCTCTTGCGCCATGGCATTACGCCATTGAGGCATTGATTTAGCTTGAGTGAAGTTAGTTGGTTCGGTTTCGGTAGAGGAATCAGATAAGTAAGCCACATGATTAGGGAATGTTTTGGGTTTATGAATATTATTCTTCGCTCTTGTTGTCATAGGATGATTCGAAGTGGAAATAGAAGATTGTGAGAGAGGAATTGGCACAGTGACAGAAGAGGAATTGTTCGCAGGAGGATCATCAGAGTTACGGTCAGACTGGAGCTCTGACCGAGAGTCAAAATTTAAATCATGGTCAGGCAGGGCATTAGGAGAATGCTCATTAGCAGAACTTGGAGACGCAGAACCAGGCCCATCACCTTGTTGGGCTGAGACGGGAGAAATTTGCGGAACAGAAGACCCAGTTGATAACACTGGAAACCAAGTCGCATCATCATAGGAGGAAATAGACTCTGGATTGATAGCTGGTGTGCTCGTACCAGACGCATGAGAAATGCCATTCTTAAAGGGAAACTGTGACTCATGGAAAACTACATTTCTGGAAACAACAATTTTATTTGTCTCCAAATGGAGACACTTATAACCCTTTTGGTTCGAGGCATAACCAATAAACACACACGGAATAGACCTATCCTCAAGCTTATTTTTGTTATAAGGTCGGGTTAGTGGAAAACACAAACAACCAAGGATTCGAAGAAACCTATAATCAGGTTGATTACCAAAAAGTTTGGTAAAAGGTATATCCATAGTAGAGAGAGAGGGTAGTCTATTTATAAGATAAACAATACTAGAAAAAATTGTATCCCAAAACCGTAAAGGTATAGAACCAAATTTCATGGTTGCAAGAGCAAGTTCTACAATATGCCTATGTTTCCTTTCGGATACACCGTTTTGTTGGGGTGTATAGGGGCAAGTAAGTTGAAAAGTGATATGAGGAAATAACCTTTGTAACGGTTTATACTCCGTTCCACCATCACTTCTTAGAATTCTAATTTTCGCATTCAAAAGAGTCTCAACTTGAGACTTGAACAAAGAAAAAATATGCACAAGTTCATCTTTGGAATGAAGGAAATACATCCAAGTAAATTTTGTAAAGTCATCAACAAAGATTACATAGTAACGAAAACCCTCATTAGAAACAATAGGTGCGGGACCCCACAAATCGGAGTGTATAAGTTCCAAGGGAGAAGTGGACAAAGAACTACTCCTATTAAAGGGTAAAACATGAGCTTTTGTAATACAACAAGAGGAACAATCCGATACAATTCTATTTGTACAAGGTAAACTATGTAACTTTAAAATTTGACGAGTAACGGCCGAAGACGGGTGACCAAATCTAGCATGCCAATTGTCGGCCGAAGTTCTTTCACCATAAAAGGCACAAGGAGAGCTAGGAGGAAGACAAATGTAATAAAGGCCATTGACAAGTCTAGCTTGAAGAAGCACTTGGTTGGTGTAGCGGTCCTTTACAAAACAAAAATTTGGAATGAATTCAATACGCAAGGTATTGTCTTCAAGAAGTTTGGAAACACTCAAAAGGTTTTTCGAAAAACAAGGAACATGTAAAACATTATGAAGAGCAAGAGAGCAAGAATTGATATGTAAAGTAGAAGAACCAATGTGTTTGATAGACATACCGGATCCATTGCCAATATGAAGTGTATCGGGTCCATCATAGAATGCATAAGAAGAAAGGTTGTTGATATCGCTAGTCACATGATGTGTAGCACCAGAGTCGAGTACCCATTCACTGGATGATGGAATTGAAGAAGCTTGAGCAACATGTGCTTGAAAAGGAGATGGCTCAGCATAGTTGGTATCAAACCGGAACCAGCAAATGAGAGCAATATGACCTTTCTTGTTGCACACCTGACAAATTTCATCTTTGTAGGGGTTGGGAGGTTTCTGATTTTTCACAGGACCAGTAGGATTAGGTAAGAGGCCAGGGGCATTATTGGAACCCTGTCTTTGAGTAGGTTGTTGCCGAGCAGTAGGAGGCAGAAAGTTAGACTGTTGTCTAGGCGCATGAGAACCCTGCTGAGATCTCTGCTGAGGGAAATAGCTATTCTTGCCTTTCTTGTTATTGGCATAGAAGACGGCAGCGGAAGAAGAAGCAACAGTAGCAAGATGCTGATTGCTGAGCAATTGCTCGTGAGACAAAAGAAGGGACTGTAAATCGTAGAGGTTGATGGGATCTGACCTCGAATTGATGGCCACAACAAACGAATTGAACTCCACACCCAATCCACTGAGAATGTAACTGACTTGATCATCGTCAGGTACAGGAAACCCAATGAATGTGAGTTCATCAGCAATGGACTGAATCCTTTGAAGATATTCAGTACAACTTAAGGAACCTTTGGTTGAACTCTGCAATTGCCGACGTAGCTCAGTCAATCGTGCCCTGGATGTAGAGGAAAAGAATCTCTGAAGATTTGTCCAAAGCTGACACGACGAGGAACAGGAAACCACTTGAGCAAGAACCAGCTCAGACAATGAAGCTCGAAGCCAGGCAAGCAAGATTTGGTCTTGCTTGTGCCATTGTACATAAGTCGGGTCAAGTTCCAAGGTGCCGTTCTCAGCCACCCGCGTTGGATTCGGAGGAGAAAAATTGGGATTGATGTAGGAATGAAGGTCGTAGCCATGGAGAACCGGAATGATTTGTGATTGCCAGGACAGATAATTGGATCGTGTGAGCTTCGTCGAGATTGGAAGATGAAGAAAAACAAGAGAATCCCTGGAGGATGGAGCAGTGAGAGGAGACGCCATGGAATTGGGAATAGTAGAAGAAGACGGAGAAGGATTCGCCATGGAATCTGATACCATATAAAGAATTACACCAGTTGATGTAATTAGAAGAGAACAGATTGAGAAGAGAGAAGACAAGAGGTAAATCGAGAATGAAGTTATTTTTTATTATTCTCTTTTTCCGTATTTACAACTCTGTGTTTTACAGTATATATAGCTGACTCTAGTAACCTGTACTAGTAACCGTATACTAACCAAATACATTGTATTCACTCGCTACTTTCTTGACTTGAGTCTCTAGTGTCTTGATCCAGAGATTTCAACTGGATGTTACCAGTAGTCTGTCTAATACATTGTAAGAAAATCAAGAAAGAGGAAGAAATCGTATGTAATCGAAGGTAGGTTTACGCTTCTGAGAGTGTAGAAGGTTTCTAGGTGTAATCTACACTCTCTCATGAGCGAAATTGATGCAATTTTGACGCAATTTTTGAAATGAAATCGAGGCTTGTTTGATTGAGATGTGTAGGATCTTCTTTTTCTTTGAATTGCTTACGATTTGGTAGTTGGTTATCTTTGATTGAATTTCTCGTGTCTAACCTAGCGTAGAAGTGTTTGAATGACGATTTCTATTTTCTCAACTTGAGAAGGAGATCGCTAGGAAGCTACGCTCCCATGGTGATTATCCCGATCAAGCTCGAGAAGGCAGATTCGTTAGTATTTCTTGATTAGGATAGTTTAATACACCTTTCTTGATCTGTCGGCATAGCAATAGAAGCTTGTCATGGAGCTATGCTCCAATGGCGAGTCAGTCATCAAAGAAAGGATAAATCTAGTCTCTTCTTGAATATTTTTATTTTAGGCAGTTTCTATGCATGCATTTCGAAAGAGAGAAGTTGCCAGGAAGCTATGCTCCCATGGTGATCTTCCAGATTCGAAGTAGAGAAGCTAATGGTTTGTTTAGAATCATTACCTTGTTTGCCTTAATCTGAATTCCATACGAAAAAATGTTATTGATGCTTATTTGTTCTTCTGCCACGTCAGTAAATCCAAAGTTGCCACTCCAGTATGGTCAGATGACGCGGACCAATCAGAAAGCGCCACGTTAGTCGAAAACTTTAAAAATCGTTTAAAAATAGTAGAAAACTCCGAAAAATACAAATAAAATATCCATAAAATTCTAAAAATCTAAATAAATCAAATTCACTAGCGGCCCTTTTGTATTTTTGAAGTATTTTCACTATAATAAATGAATTTTATGAATTTTAGAAAATTGATAAAATTGTAAATCTGAAACTAAAGTACTTTTGAAATGCAAACTCCAAATATAATATCTTCGAAATCAAATATATTTTCAAATATGAATATATTTTCACAAATTACAAAGTTAAAATAAATCAATTGTATCTTTTAAATGAAATTTATAAAATCAAAAGCTAAGTACTTTCGATATCCAAGTAACTGCAAGAAAAATATTTTCAAAATATAAAAATACTTTCCAAATTAGCCTAAAAAAATCTAAAAAGAAATTTCCAAAAATCAAAAAGTGCAAAAGGCCTAGGTGAATAAAATCATCAAATATCCCAAGTGAAACATCAAAATTAAAAATCCATACATGAAACCCAAAGTCAAAACCAAAACCTCTCCGTTTGAGGAAAAGTCCCTCCCTAGGGTTGAGATCGACCTTCGATGACTTATAAATCGAATTCTTACGGGCCCTCTCGTCCAAAGAATTCTGTTTTTGTTCTCACAAGAAGACCGACTAAGATGGTCCCGAGAACCGACTCTTATTAAGAAGACCGATCAAGATGGTCCCTAGGGTCGTTAAAGAACCAACTCTCACAAAAAGAACCAACTTTCGCTCAAAGGCGCCAAATGCCCCAAAGGTTGCAAAATCCTTTTTGTTCTCACAAGAGCCGCCAAATGGCCTGAGAACCAACTCTCACAAGCGACGCCAAATGTCCCGAGGGTTGTAAAAAAACCAACTTTCACAAGTGACGCCAAATGTCCCGAAGGTTGTAAAATTTCCTATCGTTATCACAAGAGCCGCCAAATGGCCCGAGAACCAACTCTCACAAGTGACGCCAAATGTCCCGAGGGTTGTAAAAGAACCAACTTTCACAAGTGACGCCAAATGTCCCGAAGGTTGTAAAATTTCCTTTCGTTCTCACAAGAGCCGCCAAATGTCCCGAGAACCAACTCTCACAAGTGACGCCAAATGTCCCGAGGGTTGTAAAAGAACCAACTTTCACAAGTGGCGCCAAATGCCCCGAAGGTTGTAAAACTCTTTAAAAATGACTCTAAGTGAAGATTTCTTCTTTCAAACGAAAACCTCGTCTAAACCAAAAATTACGTTCCTTTTCATCTGCATTTTAGTGTAAGTCTAAGTTCAAGAGTCTTCTGTCAATCCTTAATTGGGTCCCGTCAATTAGGTTTTGAACCATCAATTAAGTCCTCCTTAAGACAAATAAAAGCACTCTATAAATCGCTTTTCTTAGCCCATTACATCAATACCCTTTACGTCCCTTAATCAGAGGTTCTCGTAAGCAACTACGAGGTAATTAACAATAGGGGCTTGCGCCTATTGGAAAGAAAAAACCCACTAAATTAAGAAACTTCTTTAAGTAGCGACTCTTTATAGGGTTCTCTTGTGTTGAGAGATACCCGCCATAGAGATCAAAATCTTAAGGGAGGTGAATCTAAGGCTATGTTCCCATTGTTTTTCGAGAAATTCCTTCGAGGAGAATAATGACGAAAAAGCCGCGACACCAGGCTTGCTCATTACTGTTTAGAATTCATTCGTTGTCCAAGTGGATCTTTTTGTCTCAAGTTCCATCGCCACTGATCCTTTTTAGTTTTGTCCAATAATGTAATTTGTATTAAATACTGTACAAATTTGATGACAACTGATCCTTATTGAGTTTTGTCCTTAATTTGCATTAAATAATGTAGTTTATGTTGTAAATCAGGAAAAAAGGGTCAAATATTACAACACCAGATGAAAATTAAATTTTCGGTGGGTGTATAATAACAGTGTCAAATCTCAAACTGGTAAGCCCCACGTAGCAGTTGATGGCATCATTTATTGTATTTGATTAACATACTCATTTTGAATGCATATATTGGGTGTGTTTGGCACCATTCATGAACTAGAAGTACACGAACTAGGCTAGTTCGCAAGAACCAAACAACCCACGAACAACCGTAGTTCGTGAACTTCTCCCTAGTTCTTAGTTTCCCAATTTTCATGAACTAGTTTTGTTCGTGGGCCTGTTCGTGGGCTTTTGTTCTTCCCCTTGTTCATCCCTGTTCGTGAAGCATCCAAACACACCCATTGTGAACTGTAATCAAGTATAAATGGTCCTTGTTAGAAATGTCTCTTATCTCACCATAGGCAATATTTAGTTTTTCTAGGGTTGTTAGGTAAATTTCCTTTTCTCTTTATAATGTAACTTTAGACACTTTGAGAAATAATAGAATTCTTTTAACCTAGCCGGTATAATTCTTTTTCTCTTCTCTATTACTTTACTGTCTCCGATCCATCCCACTGATTGTAACAGACTGGTATCAGAGCACACGGCTCCGATCGCTTCCGTTCAGCGCGCTTCTGCGAGTGGCCATCGCCTCTTTGCTTCCACGCGGTGTAGGCTTCCGCGATTCCAACTGCTCTCTAAGTGCGTGGTGCAGAACAAAGGTGAGTCGCTCTTTTTCTTTCTGGTTCCACTATAATTTATGCGATAACTTTTCTTGCTTGGTGACTGTGAAAATCCATAAAAATAAATTTAGTTTTAAAATGACTGTTAATGGCTATTAAATTCTAAGCAGATCAAAATCGTGTAATTTGACGACTAACTTAAAATTTTAAAGAACTTTCAGAAATCATAATATAAATAGTTTGAAAATGAAAATTTATAATAATACTTAGCCAATCTTCAAACAAACAAATAAATAAAATTAACAAAGAATCTAGTTTTAAGTTCATAATAATAATTATAGTCTAAAATCTGATTAACATTTGTAATCTGCTGATCAAATAATTAGTTAGTTAGTCTCCTTTGTTCTGAGTCGTCCGATTTAATTTTCAAAACTCTGAATTTTCTGTACCGTTGGATCGTTGCCGTTTTTGATATCCAATTAAGTTCCTGGATTTGATCAGCTTCTGAAATCCAATTCATTTTGCTTTGGTGTCCACCGTCCTTCTCATCTCCTCTTAAATTTCTCCTCGAGCGCCCCGCTCTCTCCCTCACACTCACTCCCGTAGCCCCTCCCCTCCTTATCCTTCACTCTTCTTCGCCACCGTAACCCTCTCTCTCGCCTCCCTCTCGTTCGAACCCAGCACCAAACCAAACCACCTCTCCCTTCTCACCTTTCGCTCCTATCGCCCATCTCCTTCCCTCTCGCTCGGTTCGCCTCACCTCTCCTCTGACCTAACCACAAGACCCCCACTTCACTGCCTCCCTTCTTCCTCCGCCATTCCCTCCTCCTTCACCTTAACTCCACTCACGGCCAATCAGAACCCCTCACCTCCTCTCTTCCCCATTCCGAAACCCTAGCCCCACCATTTGCCCTACACACACACCCACCACTCTCTCCTTTTTCTCTTGTTCTGGTGACAAGGCCGGCGACAGAAGGTGACGATGACGTTTGGCGACTGAGCGGCGACGAGACAACACAGGCGGTGACGGACAGGGCACAGATTGAGCACCTCTACACCCTTTTCTTCTCCTCTTTGTTTGCTATTTCGGTTTGGTAACCAATTCCCTTTTTCTCTCTTTTTGTTGTGCTGAGAATGCAAGAGGCATGCATTAAATTGATCTGTGAATTGCTTGAAATTTGCATCGCCTCTTTTGATCTGTGAATTGCTTGACTCTGTGAAAGAATGTGTTAAGGCATGCATTTGAATGGAATGGATATGTTGGTTGCCTTTGTGGCTCATTAAATTGTGCATAGCCTCTGATGATCTGATCTGTGTTGATACTTGTTTTGCTGAACTCATTTGATCTGTTGTCTTCTTTGATGGCTTGCTTATCGGCTCATTTGAGCTTCAATTGATCTTGATCTGTTTGTGCCTGTGTTGGCTCAGTTTAACTGAGCTTATGTCATAAATGCTTGCTTTAGGCTATAATCTGTGTGAGAGGCGTTAATTGCCTCTATTTGAGTCTGTCTGTGTGTATTTTGCTCTCGGCCTGGTTTTAGACTGGTGCAGGCTTGGTACCAGGTTGGTACAGGCCTGGTACCAGGGTGGTACAGGTCTGACAGTGCTCTGTTCTTCACTGGTACGCCTTGATGTGCGGCCAGGGGCCTTTCCGTGAGGTTTTCTGTTATCAGGGACCTAGATGTAAATATCTTTGAACTGGATTTGGACCAGTTCGCGAATGAAACTGTTATAAAGGACTAAAGTTTCATTCTAAAGTAAATAAAATATTTCTGTGGACTTATATGTAAATGTGTTGGGATTGCAGGTCGGATCTGACATTGTTTGGGTCGGATTCCATTTATCGTGGGTTTGGATTTGATCCCCACAACCCACTGGCCTGCCGAACCCGGTCCGCCAGGCACCAGGTTGGGCCCCTTATTTCCACCTGGGCTGTGAATTTTTCTCTGGCCTGTCGGCCTGATTTAATTCTGGGCCGTCCCTCGTTTTCTATGTTGGGCTGACGAGCTGGGCCTTTAGATCTCTGCTGGGCTTTGCTTTGAAACGCATGAATTTTCTGTTCAACTTTAAATTAATTTCGGACTGGGCCAGGTCCATAATTAATTTCAGGATTAACATTAAATTAACTAAACTAATTAAAAGTGATTAACTTAAAAATTGGATTAGTAATAAATTAAGTTATACTTAATTAAAACGGATTAATACGTAAACTTAAAGATGGGAGAGGATTGCAATCAGTACAGTCATCCGAATTCGTATGATCCCAAAGTTTACATATTCAAAATTTTTACGGATTTCATCCATGCAATGCTGTATTTTGTTACTCTGTGTGAACTAAACTCTACCAATTTGGTTACACAGAAGCAGAAATATGCTTTTCTAGATACATAAATGTTGCATGTGTATTATGCCAACTACAAATTGTAAGATGTTTTCATTGTTTATATTTTTCCTTGGATAGGTGAGGTGAGTGTTAATGGCTGGTAGTGAACTTGTTGATCAAGACAAACTTATACTGAGAGGCTTGAAGTTTCATGGTTTTCATGGGGTAAAACCAGAAGAAAAGAAATTAGGTCAGAAATTTGTTATAGATGTGGATGCATGGCTAGACTTGAGAGCGGCCGGTGTTTCTGATGACATTGCTGACACTGTTAGCTATACTGATATTTACAGGTTTGCCCTTTTTCTTGTTTCAATTATTTGCATAATTGGGCTAAGTCGGTTCAAGTTTCTGGTGGAGGAATAATTAATTAAATTGAGTAAAACAGTGAATAGTATTGAAATCTAATGAATGAATTGGTTATCAATTCTATTATCTTCTTATTAAAATTATTGATAGTTGTGGTTAAATTTCATCACTGAATCATAATTAAGGCTTAGTTGCAGAAAGCAGGGTTTATTTTAGACTTGGTTTTGCTTGAAAGTATTAGCTAAAACCCAATACTTTCATTTAAATTCGAATACTCTTTATATTGTTTGTATGCATTGCAGGAGGTTGAAATTTCTTTTTTGTATTGTAAAAAGAGAAATGTCCTGATTACTTCACAAAAAATAGGAGATGTGTGTTTGCATATAGAATGAAGTAGATAATACAGAAATATACTCAATTTAATTCCTTATTTTCATCACACTTGGCCCAAACCTTCCCTTCTTCCTTGGTGCTTTTCTAAGTGTTAAAGGGAGAATCAAGTATTTTTTGGGTAACATTTATTTCAAATAGATGTACTTGCCACATTTTATCTCTCATGGGTAAACCAGTTCTTTTTTTATTTTTATTTTGGTAGATTTAGTGTGGAGCTGTGATATTTCAATGTTGTTATAGGATAAAAAATTAAAATTGTAATTGCACTTTTATTTCTCGAACCAATGGTGAGCTTTGTTTTTATTTTAGATGGCTGTGTTGAGAAGATCTAACTTTACTAGTATACCAGTTAGGCTTGCTCGTTACTGTTTAGAATTCATTAGTTGTCCAAGTGGGTCCTTTTTGTCTCAAGTTCCATCGCCACTGATCTTTTTTAGTTTTGTCCAATAATGTAATTTGTATTAAATACTGTACAAATTTGATGACAGCTGATCCTTATTGAGTTTTGTCCTTAATTTGCATTAAATACTGTAGTTTAAGTTGTAAATCAGGGAAAAAGGGGTCAAATATTACAACACCAGATGAAAATTAAATTTTCGGTGGGTGTATAATAACAGTGTCAAATCTCAAATTGGTAAGCCCCATGTAGCAGTTGATGGCATCATTTATTGTATTTGGTTAACATACTCATTTTCAATGCATATATTGTGAACTGTAATCAAGTAGAAATGGTTCTTGTTAGAAATGTCTTTTATCTCACCATAGGCAATATTTAGTTTTTCTAGGGCTTTTCTCTTTATAATGTAACTTTAGACACTTTGAGAAATAACAGAATTCATTTAACCCTAGCCGACACTGTTCTTTTTCTCTTCTCTATTCCTTTACTGTCTCTGATCCATCCCACTGACTGTAACAGTCCTTCTAGCTAAACACGATGTAGTTTTCTATTTGACACGATTTATTGCTGTTAGAATACTATTGAACTGGGAGCAGTGCTGTTCATTCTGAATTTTCTGTCTTGAGTTCTTCTATTATCCCTCTATCTTTGCGTGGAGAAGGAACAAGGAAAGAAATTAAGAAAAGAAAACAGAATGTGATCTGCACTGGTCTGTTACCTTTCTGAACCAGTCAATATGGTTTTGAATGTCATCAAGTTTCAGTATGAAATTTCCTAAACATAACTGAAATCCAAAGATTATGATATTTACTTAATCTCTTTCTATTTTCCCCCCCTGGTATGATTCCAGTACCTTTTAATGATAGTTAAAACTGTTGAATGTTGGTACAGGATAGTAAAGGATGTCGTGGAAGGCCCATCACAGAACCTTCTGGAGTCGGTGGCTCATCTTATTGCAAACACAACATTTCTCAAATTTTCTCAGATTTCAGCTGTGCGTGTGAAGGTTGGTAAACCTCATGTAGCAGTGCATGGTACCATCGATTACCTGGGTGTTGAGATTTTTAGGTACAAAAAAGTTGAGAAGTAGAGGTCCAAGCATGAATGAATAATGTGAAGATGAGTAGAAGGTCGACTTCATCTTAGTTTAGTTTAATCTTAAATTCCGTGCAGTTAAGATTTATTATTTTTGGGAAAAGAATAAAATTAATAACATATTTTGTATTGCTAAATGGTACATAAATTTTTGTTAATTGGAAACAAATGTATTTTTAATTGCTTTTAATGCAATATTCGTCATCTTTTTTTTTTATTTCCACGTGGAATCCAAACATCCTGTTTTAAATGAAACTTTTATAGTCGATTAAGGTGAAAATTATATTTCAGCATATTTTTTATTGTGCTTCATATAGGAGAAATATTGGGATGCATTTTCTGCGGGATATTTAGGTTGCTAGTTTTCCATTCTCTTATTGAATATTTCTTTACTCGGTATATGATAATCAATAACAGGTGTTACGTGATGCAAAGGGGTTTGACCCATAACGAGAAAGATGAGGAAATTCAATTGTTTAAAGTCCAAGTTTCTAGATAGGCATTTATGTTTTCATCTGGGCTTTCATCACTTGGTCCTGCACAATTGTGCCATCCCTATTTCTAGAGCATTTTCTTAATAATTTAATTATGACGAGTTAGTAGCATTACTACTCGAGCAAAACTAATACACTACAATAAAATATTTTTGGTTAAATAGGTTCGTCATCAAGAAAGCAACATTTCGGTCATCCAGTCTCTCTTACCAAATTATTTATTTTCTTTCAAAACAGGCAAAAAAATAAATAAATAAAATTGCAAGAAAATTATTTCCAAAGAGCCAGGTCAGCTTCCCCAGTCTCCAGTTTCTGTTTTGTTGTTGTTCGCTTAAAACGATACAAATGCACAATTTCCAAATGGCCGAGAGAGGCGCGTTTCTTTAGTTGACATTTCTTACTTGGTCTAGATATTAGTTAGAGAATCTAACTAGACTAGGTTTGCCATAAACCACGATACTCCGATTTTATGTTTCTCTTGTTGGGGGGTTGGGGGGAATAAACCTTTTAAATTAACGAAAAACATCAAGTAGTTGGAAAAAATAGTCGAAATAAATTATAAAATCGCCGAGTCAAGATTTATGTTGTTGCATTATTGTTTTTATTCATCTAGATATCGGATGATAAATTAAAATTTTTTATTTAAGCATGAAATATCTTTTGTGATGTTAAAGAATATCAATAATATATTTTTACACAGCATTATCCTTGCTGAATATTGTACAGATTCAAAATTTACACAGCAGGAACTTCCAGCTTGCAAACCAATTCTTACTCCAAAATGGGTAAATAACTAAATATACATAAAAAAATTCATTTGTCACTTTTTATTTTAATGTGTGATTAAAGATATTAATCTGAAGTTTGCCTTTGAATTGTACAGGTTATTTCAGTATTTACAATTATTATAAACACCTATAGGTGTTATCTTCATCCCCATCCGTGTTGCGTCCTTATTGGCATCAAGAGCTGTATGCTAAACATCCTTTGTTTATTTTTAAAAAGAAAGAAATTTAAGAAAAGCAGAATTTTAATTATTTGCATTGAAGGTCATTTAGGTTCTGTGCATATTTTGGTTTTGCCTTCACAATATAAGTGTACTTAATATTTTGGCCTGTAAAAAAATGCTAACCGAAAGTGCCATATTATCAAGGGTGAATTTTCGCATAGATTGATCGCATTTATTTAGCAGGCGTGTCATTTTCTTATCCAATACAATTGTAGTTATTGAATGGCGAGACGAATCTAATATTGATGAATAAACTGTGCAAACCTTGAGGACCATCTTACTATTTACACTTTAATTTATTATATTTAAGTAATTCATTGTTCTTTCAACAATATTTTATTTCTTTAAGAGGTTAATTTTCATTGACAGGTTGTTGAAGTTGTGGACCGTTATGACAATGCATGTTTACCATCAAATGCTACTAACAAAGATGCTAAAATTGCTTATATTCAAAATCGAGATACCAACAAAAATTGCACAAGGACAATCACGGTAACTGAATTAATTTATTTACTTTGAAATTTCAAGCTGAAGGGATCAAGTAGAATTGCCTACTACATGAGACTTACAGTTCCTTTTTATTTTTGTAGATTACAAAGGACATGAATCAACCTATATATGTGTATTACCAGCTTGATAATTTCTATCAGAATCATAGAAGGTATAAAAAGCTTAATCGAATATGTTTCATTTATTATTATTATTTTTTCCATGACACTCTCAATTCTCAGTTACAGCAATATTCTCAATCCCCCTAGTTGTTTTATATTTGATCGTTGTGATGCAAATGGAACTTGCTATTAAAACTTCTTGCTTATTTATTAATCCACTGAGAATTGTTGTCTTTTTTTAGTGACACCTGTTAAACTTGTGTATTTAGACCAAATTTTAATTTAAAGTGGTAGGACAAATTAAATGCTTTCAGTGAAGATTTTGAATATGTAAAATTTCAGTTTTGTACTAACCACAGACGATGTGAAAGTTCTTTACTGAAAGCCAGCATTTACAGCTTGTTAATCATAATGGAGAGATACCAATTTTATGTAAAAGAAAAGGGAGAGGTTTGAAAAAATGAAAGAATTTACTTTTCCAGTTTTCTTCTTGTGAACCATGTACCTACATTTATCTTCTGTTTGCTTGTGATCAGGTATGTGAAGAGTCGAAATGATCAACAACTGAGAGACGAGAGCAAGGCGAACGAGACAGACTACTGTGACCCTGAGAAGACAACTGCTGATGGTAAACCAATCGTGCCATGTGGACTCATTGCATGGAGTCTTTTCAATGACACCTACAGCTTTGCCCGGGGCTCAGAGAACATAAACAGTCAATAGGAAGCATATCTCATGGAAGAGTGACCGTGACCACAAGTTCGGCAGTGATGTGTTCCCCAGCAACTTTCAGAATGGCACCCTCATTGGTGTGTTTGTTTTTTGGGGCGGGGGGATTTGGGGGTTTATAGGTGTGCAGTTGTTTGATAAGTACTCTGTGTATCCGGGGGGGGGGGGGGGGGGGGGGATTTGGGGGTTTACAGGTGTGCAGTTGTTTGGCAAGTACTCTGTGTATCCCTGAGGCACCGAGCTATCCGTGTTTTTTATAGGTGGTTAGGTATTTAGGTTGACTGTACATGTTGGATAGAATATTAATTGTGATGCCATATTCACCAGTATGGTTTCTGCCGATTATGCTCTGGTAGCTGTTTTTTTGTGTTTTCTTCTTTATGTGGGTGGATTGGAATATAGATCGAGGGCGCGTGTTGGATAGAAATATTCTTGTCACACACACTTGTCTAGTTTCTGTACTGTGTCAGGCCGTGCATGTGTCCAAGCAAAGGCTTAAATAGCGGCCGTAGCGGCCGCTATAGCGGCGATATAGCGGTTGTAGGTGGTAGAGCGCTACAGCGCTACAGAATTAGCGGTATGTCCAATAGCGCGCAGTATAGCGGGATTTAGCGGCATTTAGCGGGAATTTAGCAGATATTTCGCGGCGATATAGCGTTTTTTTATGAATTCTGAATTTCTATTCTCTAATATATTAGGCGGCCCAAAAAAAGCCCAATTGGCCTGTGTGAGTGTTACATACAGTAACATACCCTAGATTGCTACATGCGGAGACTATTTCTCTCTCTCTCTGAGCCCCAAATCGCCGCTGCACGGAGACCATTTCTCTCTCTCTCTGAGCCCCAAATCGTCGCTGCACTTGAACGAAAAATTCGACCCTGCGAGGCTGCAACTCACGGCTTCCACCTCACCTTCTCTTCTCCATCTCATGTTCTTCGAAACCTCTATTGCCAGGTAACCCTTCTTGTACCAGTGTATAGTTACTTGTATTATAAAATTGTGTAAATTTTGGTTTTGGAAAACGTTTTTTTTTTCTATTTATAAGATGATGTAGCCATGTAGGTGATTTTAATATTTTTAATAAAAATCTAATTGAAATTGCTACACACTTGATGCTGTTTATATGATTGATATGTGTGGTTGCTGGTTAGAACTTAGAACACACCATGCATGAATTGAAATTGCTACACACTTGCTGTTTATATGATTAATATGTGTGGTTAGAGGGGTTACTGGTTAGAACTTAGAAGTTAGAACACACCATGTATGAATTGCTACTGGCCTACTGGGCATGATATTACGATGGATTGGTGTTACTTGCTACTTAGAATGAACCGCATATCATATGAATTTGATCTAACACAAGCTTTTATGTATGACTTATTAAACAATAACTTTATTTTGGTAGTTCTCTTTATTAGTCATTAATTATTTGAGGTTTTATAGGTGATTAGAATGGCAACATCTAGTTTAAAGAAGTCATTAACACTGGAGATTTAGTACTAGACGTTCCAAGAAAACTAAAAGAATCATTAACACTGGAAATTTAGTATCCTCTTCTTCATCAGAGGAGGATGAACAGTTAGACTTGCCATCTTCAGGAGATGAGGAGGAAGATCATGTGTCATCCTCTCCTTCGACTTCAAAGGAGGATGAATGAATGACTTGACTGTTGACTAGTGTTATTTTGATATATTTTATTTTGTTTAAGTATGACTGTATGAGAATACTAATCAAAGTACTTATTATGCTGCCATGATGATGGATAATGCTAATTAAAGTATGCATTTTGATATTTAAATAGTGTATTTCAATCCTCTAATGTTTGAAGTTATATTTATATGCATGTATTTGATGCTATATGACGTTTAATTTGAATCAAATTATGTATCTGATATCATATCCGCTATTGTCCGATAGCGGCCGTTAAATGGCCGCTATCCGCTATCCGCTATGACATTAACATGTCCGCGACGAATCCGCTATCCGCTATTTAAACCTTTGTGTCCAAGTGACGACACAAAACAAGCCAAGAAGTATGTGTGTAAGTCAATGCCAACTTCTGTGCTGATTGAGTATGATAATTTTATCTGTATATCACCTTGGGGAAAATATTGTATATTGAAAAGTTTCAGCAGAACATTGCCTATACTTTATTTATGCAACTAGTACCATTCTTATTTTACTTATTACAATGCTTTTCATTTGTATGTGCAGCTGAGCCAACAAGAAGACTGGATTGTGTGGATGCGCACGGCTGCTTTGCCCACATTTAGAAAATTGTGGGGAAAAATAGAGAAGGATTTGAAGGCAAATGATGTGATAACTATCAACTTGGAGAACAACTACAACACATACGAATTTAATGGAAAGAAAAAGCTTGTTCTCTCAACTGCCAGCTGGATTGGAGGCAAAAATGACTTTTTGGGCCTTGCTTACCTCTCTGTTGGGGGATTGTGCTTCTTCCTTGCCTTGCTGTTCACCCTCTTGTACCTCATAAAACCTAGGTTTGTACATGTACTAGCACTTCGCGTATTGTTCTATAACATATATCATATACTGACAATTTTCATATTGGCAAATTACACTACCAAAAGTTGGTTTTTCTGACAACTAACATCTGATGTCAAGCCTAGAGTTAGTTTCATTTCTTGCCATGGTAGTACTACAGTACTACTTACCCTCTTATTTCTTGCTGTAAACTTTGACCCTGCAATATTCGATGCTGTGTAAATTGATTTTAGGAATAATTAATACTGCACTATAATTTATTGCAAAGCTTTCAGTATTTCTTATCTTACCAACAACTAGATATCTTTGAGGTTGATTGAAACTAACAGATACTCATTATTCATCATATTATTAGCTCAATGAATTTCACAACATTTCATACAAATCTGGGTCCAAAATCTATATTCACTTGGCTAGTTCAACTGGACGTGGAACCAATAAAGGGGCTCGAGTGCAAAATCATTATATAAAAAAATCCTTATGAGCCCTAATCTAACAGTTTGTATTTTGCTAGAGGATTTAAGAATAATTACATTGCTTGAATGTAACCATGGGGAGTTTAGGATGCATATATTTGCAATGTGCTAAGATTATCTAAATTTATAGCTTTTACATCTTATCCTGACCTTAATATGAAGAATCTTATAATATTCCAATCTGACTGTATCTTTTGACGTCTCGTCAATAATATGATTCTTGTGCACGTATTGCAGGAAGCTCGGAAACCCCTCATACGGTCATACCTATCCTCTGGAATAGAAATCCTGCTGGTCGTTGAGGCATTATTGATTTGTACACGTACGTTCTGTATATTTTGATGGGTTTAGTTTGTATTTTTTAACTGTATCCCGTATTAAAGATGTATTTAATATCAGATGTTTGTTGTGCGAGCCTGTGGCTTATTTACAACATGTGCCAAAAACATGATTTTCTTTAATTTGTTTTTTTTTTTTTCCTTTTTGTTCTCATAGATTGGCGCCTTAATGCAGTTGTAATTTAGCATAACAATATATATACATCATGTTATTATCTTTTCTAGTGTATCTCCTTGTTTTACAAGGTCTGAATTCTGAAATAATAGCTTCCCCAAAGCACCAAGGATCACCTCTGCTGCGTTGTATAATGTTTTCTTTTCTTTGTTTTTTTTTGTTTTTTGAAATTTGTTGTATAATAATTTAATTTAATTTAATGACATGTATACACAATAAGAATCATCTATGCAGTCAGGAAAGTATTATGTATTTCTTTTTCGGGGCTGATAAGGATCATCCCTGATTCCTATCATCTCCATCATCCTCAAAACGCGTTTTCCATTTTTAAAAAACGCGTAATTACATTTTCGGAAATTAATCCCCCTCATCCTCATCCATCATCCCCTAGAATCATCCCCTCATATTAGCGTCTCACAGAGCGAAGGAAGACAACGACACAGAGGGAAGGGAGCGAACACAGCAAAACAGAGGGAGCGAACATAGTTATAGTTGATATATTTAACAGTTCTACTTATATACATAACAATTCTACTTAATATATATAAAGTATCTACTTATATATATAAAGGTTCTACTTATATTCATAACAGTTCTACTTATATATATAAAGGTTTTACTTATATTCATAACAGTTCTACTTATATATATAAATGTTCTACTTATATATATAAATGTTCTACTTATATTAATAACAGTTCTACTTATATATATAAAGGTTCTAGTTAAAATGTATAATTGTTCTCCTTCCCCATCTCTCTTCTCCTCTGATGCGCTCGTCCTCATCCCCTTTTCTCTCTGGTTTGCTTTCTCCTCACCTCTCGTTCTCTCCTCTGGATTTGTAAAAAAAGAACGAAGAAGGAAGGAGACCAGAGATAAAGATACGATGAGATTAATGCGTTTGGATGGGGGATGACGGGGATGATACAAGAGAGGAATGACGCGTTCAGTTATTAACGCGTTTTGATCTGGGGATGATGGGGATGATACGGAAGAGAGGATGATGTTAAGCAATTTCGTTTCTTTTTTCCTGTGCCATCAACATGTGAAAGCATCGAATGTAATATACAAAGGAAAAGTAAATTATTGGTGCAGAATCGAGTGCGAAATTTCTTTTCTTTTTATTTCCATGTGTACCATTATTTGCAAAACGGTACTAATCTCTAGTTTCCTTAGTTTAACTAATGTGTTTTTTGACCTCTACTTGACTATATGTTGAGTGATGTATATAGTATATTATAAAAATTTTAAGTGCATATTCATTTATACAACCATAATAAAAACGTAAAAATATATACTATTCAATCTTTCGGTCTCCCAGTTTCATTTTATATTGCACCATGCATATTTGTCGTTTTAAAAAAGTGTCGCAAATTACGAGTCACGACTCACGAATTGGCCCTCAGCACCAAAAACTTTTTTATTTGAGAATTGCCCAAAATCCCAACTAGGATTTTAATGGGCCGCTCCACCATACGTGGGGGGCTCTTTCTCATTCATTGTTATATCTTTTTGTATAAAGTTCGAAAGGCAGTTGTCGATCCGTTGTCCTGTAACATGATTAGAGATAATAATTAAGTTGTACAGTGCTTGAGAATGCTCTATACTTTTAATCTTTACAGGTGGTCACTCATAACTGCAAGGCTACCTGATCAAACTGACAACGAGATAAAGAACCACTGGAATACGCACTTGAGCAAAAAAACCGTGACAAATACAATAGATGATCTGAACACCAAGCTTAATCAGCAGATTATAGAAAGCTAATGACAGTCTTTTACGGGGAATGTTACCAGTGAATCAACCCCAAGTGGCAAGTCGTATGGGTGGAATCACGTGGGATGCACACCGAAACACCATTCACCATACAACCTGACTCATCTACTGAGTTATCGGGGTTTGACTTGGAATTCATTCAGCTCTTCAATTTTTCATCATTACTGAACAATCCAACAGCCAAAGTAGCAGTGCTGAGTTATGTGTAGAGGATTATGGGTTTGCAATTGCATATCCAATTGACAGCAACACCGATCGTATATAGAAAATTAGTGAGGCGCGTTTCGACTCACAGCTCAGTGTACTCGACCAGCTTATTGTCCTGATACTAAGTACCCAACCGGTACCACAACCCTTACCTGTACGCAACAGGTACCACAACTAGTACCAGTATAAGCTGCAATAAATTCTAGTCTCTTCTAATAACTATACTGACCTGCCACTGCGGTAAATTCTAGTCTTGTACTGCCTCATCTCAGTCCGAAGAGTCGGCCAAGAAGCCTCGCTTGAATTTCAATATAATGCAAAAATATTTTCATGCATTCACAAAGTTGTTTTTCGTACCAGTGCCAACTTCTCGAAATTTGACGGAGAGGAGAAAAACTAGCCTTCACAAATGACGCGATCCATCTCTGCGAATTCTATAATTCATGCTTCAAGACTCAAGTCTTCAACCAATCAGACTTGGAAAGCGAAGTCGGGAGAGAGAGAGAGGGGGGGGGGGGGGGAAACAAAAAGGGTTGGATGCGTGCCCGCGTCGTGGGATGTCGGCTTAGTCCAAGGCCGCGTCGGGGCGTGTCGGCTTACTGCAAGGACGCAGCGCGGGATGTCGGCTTACTGAAAGACCGCGTCGCGGCGTATCGGTTTAGTGCAAGGCCGTATCGCTGAGTGTCGGCTTACTGCAAGGACGCTGCGCGGGATGTCGGCTTACTGAAAGGCCGTGTAGCGGCGTGTCGGCTTAGTGCAAGGCCGCATCGCAGCGTGTCGGCTTAGCGTAAAGCCGCAGTTCGGGGTGTCGGCTTACTGCAAGGCCGCATTGCGGCGTGTCGGCCATCGCCCTCTCTTCAAAGCTTAAGCTCCGCCCGTTCCCTGTGCCGGCTTACTTTAAGAATGGTTCCAGGTACTCTTACGCAACGGATTGTATATTCTAAGATATAGCGGGTTATAATGACTTCAAAAGGACCCGGTTTTTACCTCTTGCGCTAAATTCTTCTAAATAACTGCCACATATGACATAACAAGTGAAACTATAGGAGTGCTTGCGTATGCATTTGTCGAGTACTCGAGTAAGAGCAGGTGGTCCCTCTTTCTGTGCACCTGGTCTGCAATTTTTTTGTGCTCCGTGCTTTTCTTCCTTCTTTTCCATTTTTTTATTTTAATTTTGAAACATTTTCTTTTAAAGAAAAATCCATTTCTTCTGTACTTGTTCTGGTGTTGGGGCCTTGGGGTGTGGGATTTATTTTTGTACCATGATTGTTCAGGTTTTCATTTTTTATAAGCATTTTTAAGGGAACATGTGGGGCCTGGACCGTCCATATTGTTAGTGATCTTCTTGGTTCATATAATTAATTGTCAACTCCTACGTTCCATTTGCAGTGTTCTACAGATTTTTTATGAATTCTTTGGTCTAATGTCGCTTTTGCTTCTGTGCCGCTTTATTTTTTTTTCATTATTATCTATCTTGTAACGTTCCCCTGAGTTGAGAGGAGGTTAATTTAGTTATTTTGGAGTTAGGTTAGAGATTTAATGGCGGAGAGAGATAGAGAGAGAGAAGAAAGAAGGAAAGAGTAATGGAGAAGAGAGAGAAAAGAAATTAAGAAATGATTTAAGAAAATGGTTAATTCTCAACATTCAACAACATTTTTCTGTTTACACAATCTCCTATATATATAGCCTCAACCTCATTACATAATTTATTCACTTCTAATAATTAGGAGCCGTTGATCTTGACACGTCACCAATCCGTGTGAGCTTAGGTTAAATCCATCCCTTCATTCAATTGCGCTGCTTTAATTTAACGCTGTTGCCCGTAGCTTTGCTACCGTCAGCTGCCCGGTCTTCATTCTCTTCCAATGAACTAGCCGTTAGATGGACCGTCCCCATTCCTTTATGATTTCCCTGACCGTCGTCAGTTAACAATTCTGTTGACTGAGAGATAAGCATCTGATTATTGTCAGGATGTGACAGTCCCCTCCCCAACTGCTTATTCTTGTCCTCAAGAATAAAATCAGGAAAATCTCTTTGCATGATGGCATAATCTTCCCAAGAGGAGTCCTCCATTGAAGCATTGACTCATTTAATAAGAAGTTGAGGGACAGGTTCATTATTTCTAGGGATCAATCTTCTGTTAAGTATTCTTTCTGGTTGCAATCTATAACCCCCTGCTGGGCCTTGCACTGGTAGGGTAGGAATAGGAGTATGAGCTGTGCCAATGTGTTTTTTGAGTTGGGATACATGAAAGACATGATGAATAGTAGAGGTAGGAGGTAGTTGAAGTCTGTAGGCAACAGGTCCAATTCTTTGAAGGACTGGGAAAGGGCCATAGTATTTGGGACTCAGTTTCATATTTCTTACTCCTGTGACAGTGATCTGTCTATAAGGCTGCAATTTCAAGTAAACCTGATCACCAATGTGGAATTCTCTCTCACTTCTCTTTGTGTCTGCATATTTCTTCATTCTGTCTTGAGAAAGAACCAAATTAGACTTGAGTTGTCTGAGAGTCATCTGCCTTTCTCTGATGAGAGAATCAACAGAGTCAATTTTACTTTTAGGGGCATCACCTAGGCTGAGGGAAGGAAGGGCATAGCCATATAAAGCCTGAAATGGAGAGGTTTTAATGGCACTATGATAACAAGTATTGTGCCATAATTCTGCTAAATGAAGCCATTTAACTCATTTTTTTGGTTGATCAAAGGTCATGCTTCTAAGATACTGTTCCAAGCATTGATTGAGCCTTTCAGTCTGTCCATTAGATTGAGGGTGATATGCAGTAGAGTAATTGAGGGTGACTCCCAATTTAGACATGAGCTCTTTCCAGAAATTGCTTGTGAAAATGGGATCTCTATCTGAAATGATAGTGGTAGGAGCTCCATGAAGTTTGTAAACATGATCCAAGAAGAGTTGAGCCACTGAAGAGGCTGAATATGGGTGTGACAAGGCAATGAAATGACCATACTTGGTTAGTCTATCCACTATAACCATGATGACATTTTCTGCCCTTGGATAAAGGTAAGCCAGTGATAAAGTCCATGCCAATGCTAGACCAAGCTTAATCAAGTATGGGAAGTGGTTGTAGAAGACCTGGAGAACGAGTGTGCTCTGGTTTATTCATTTGGCAGTTAGGACAGGCTAACACATAAGCTTGTACCATTTCTTTGAGTTTTGGCCAGAAGAACATGGCTTTGACCCTTTTGTATGTGTTGACAATGCCAGAGTGGCCCCCCAAGGAGGAGTCATGAATCTCTTTGATTAACTGTGATCTCCATTAACCAGTACCACCAACACAAATTCTGTGGTTGAATCTGAGAAGGCCCTGGTGGTAATTGATGTCAGGATTAGGTGACTGTTGCTGATCTGCAGCTTTAGTCTTCAAGCTAGCAATCCAATCATCTCCCTCATAACTGAGTTGTATCTCTTGTATCCAGCTTGGTAAAAGTTCAGAGATTGCAGCTAGACCTGCAATATCAATCACATTGTCTCCAATATGTCCCTCTCTTCTAGAGAGAGCATCAACAACTTTGTTGTCAGACCCCTTTTTGTATTCCATGATATAATCAAGACCTAAAAGTTTAGTTAAACCTTTGTGTTGCATTGCAGTGTGCAACTTTTGTTCTAAAAGATGTTTGAGGCTTATCTAATCAGTTTTGATAATAAATGGTCTTGGGGAAATGTAATGTCTCCACTTAGAGACAGCAGTTAAGAGGGACAAGAACTCCTTCTCATAAGTGGAGAGGGCCTGGCTTCTAACTCCCAATTTCTTGCTTAAATAAGCAATGGGTTGTTTATTCTGCATGAGAACAGCCCCAATTCCCACATTGCAAGCATCAGTTTCAATAGTAAAAGGAAGGGAGAAATCTGGTAAAGCTAATACTAGTGCTTGAGTCATGGCCTGCTTGAGATTGTTGAAAGCTGTAAGAGCTTCCTGGTTCCAACAAAAACTGTCCTTTTTTAAAAGGTCACTGAGGGGGTTGCTAATGATACCATAATATTTTATGAACTTCCTATAGTAGCTAGTAAGGCCCAAGAAATCCCTAAGTCCCTTCACATTCTTTGGAATGGGCCAGGATTTCATTGCCTCAATCTTTTTGGGGTCAATAGAGACACCAGCTGCGGAAATGATGAACCCCAAATACTCAATTTGTGTAGTCGCAAAAACACACTTGCTAAACTTGGCATACAACTGATTCTCCCTCAGAAGTTGCAAGGTTAATTGCAAGTGTTGGAGATGGGAGTTGAGGTCAGAACTGTAGATCAAGATATCATCAAAAAATACAAGGACAAATTTCCTTAAGAAGGGCTTGAAAATACAGTTCATGAGGGACTGAAAAGTAGCAGGGGCATTTGTCAAGCCAAAAGGCATCACAGTGTATTCAAACAAGCTATCATGAGTTCTAAAGGCTGTCTTGGGAATATCAGAAGGGTGCGTGCTGATTTGGTGGTAGCCAGACCTGAGGTCAAGTTTGGAAAAGTATTGTGCTCCTCTTAATTCATCCAGCAGGTCATCAATTATAGGGATATGGAACTTATTTTTGATGGTTTGATCATTAAGCTGTCTATAGTCTACACATAGCCTCCAAGTACCATTCTTCTTCTTGACTAACAGAATGGGAGAAGAGTAGGGGCTTGTAGATGGTTGTATGAAGGAGTTGGCTAACAGTTCCTCAATGATTTTCTCAATTTTCAATTTTTGAAAATGAGAAAACCTATAAGGTCTCAAATTGATTGGTTTACTATCCTCTTTCAATACAATTTGATGGTCAATAGGTCTGGGTGGAGGTAAGTTTGCTGGTTCTTGAAAGACATCAGTGAAGGAATCAAGCAATTGTTGAATTGAGGGAGGCAATACCTGAGCAACTGTACCTTCCTCAAGTTCACTGGAGAAAAGATGAGCAATAAAAAACTCACTGCCCTTTTTGGTTTCTTTAGAGATGTTAACTTCATGTTGACATAAATGAACCTCAGCTGAAACCTGCTCCACTTGTAGTTTAACATCTTTACCCTTGTGTTTGATATAGAGTGTGCCTAGGTTCCAATCGACAGTCATGAGGCCAAATTGGGAGAGCCAGTCCATCCCTAGGATAACATCATACCCTTGAATTTCCAACACCATTAGGTCCCCAGAGAAGTCAATGCCTTGTAACTGAAAAGCAAGATTCTCACATATTGTGTCAGTACTCAATTTGGAACCATCAGCAATTTTGACAGATAAAGAAATGGTAACACTGGTGGGTAGATTTAGCTGATGCACAATAGTAGGGTTGATGAAAGAATGTGTGCTACCACTATCCACTAAGGCACATATGGGAATTGGGCCAATAAAGCCCTTGTACTTAAGAGTTTTATGATTGAGCACACTGGATGGGGAGCACATAGTAATGACAGCTTGTTCTTCTGGTGGTTCCTCCAAATGATTATCAGGAACTGAGTAAGGATCATCAAAAGAGGGAAATTCATCTTCAGGTGTTGGAATGATGGTTTCAGCCTCCATAGCATGAAGATCTTTGCCTTTACATCTGTGGTCAGGAGTGTATTTCTCATCACACCAAAAGCAAAGACCTAAGGCCCTTCTTTGATCAGTAGAAAGAGATTTAGGATTTGTAGAAGAGGGATTCACAAAAGATTTTCTGTCAGCTACAGGCCTGAAGGTTCTACTTTGAAGAGGAGGGGCAATTTTGTCAGGAGGTTGATAGAAAGGGGGTTTGCAGAGATTCTATACTTCCTTTCTAACCCATCCAAATTGAGTTCAGCTTTTTTGGCAAACTGGTAGGCCTGGTTGAGGGTGACAGGATCAAGAATGTCAACAGCATGTCTCAATTCCTCCTTGAGACCACTAACAAAACCCATGACATAAAAAGGTACACTTCTGATTTTGGTTTCAAACATGAGTCTTGTTTTTGCTTTTTCAAAACTCTTGATGTAATCACCAACTCTACCAGTTTGGTGTACTCTCTTAAAGTCATCCACATGATTAGAACTATTTTCCAAATGAAATCTATCCAGCACTTCATCAACCAAAATGTGCCAAGGGGGGTTAGGACAGTCCTCTTTGAAACACTCAAACCAGTCAGCAGCTTCATCAACAAAATGTAGGACAGCCATTTTTTTCTTGTATTGTTTAGGAATTTGAAAGATGTCAAAGTAATTTTCACACTTTGATCTCCATCCAGAAGGGTTAACACCATTGAAAGAGGGAAAATCAGCTCTGGGAAGGGTAATTTTGGAATCGGAATCATGGTACCTACTATCCATCCCCTTCTTCCCCATATCGCCTAACTCATGGTTTGACCCAAAAGGAGTATCAAGATTGGTTCTTACTGGGGTACTGATAGACATGTCAGTACTGAAGCCCTGAGGAAGATCAAGAATGAGAGGTCTGGCAGAGCTGGTGCCACCATTGTTAAGAGGATGGGCTTGTGCCTTCAAGAATTGAGCCAGCATTTCCTTCAATTTGTTGATTTGAGAGTGATTGGCCGTTTGATTGGCTTCAACACGTTTATTGGTCTCCAAAATTTCTTGACTGAGAGCGGTAATGGCGAGCTGGAGGTTGGAAGAGGAAGAACTGTCTTCAGATGAGTCAGAGGACTTCTTGGGAGGCATGGTGGTGTTGAGAGAGCAAGAATGCAAGAATTGAGAAGAAATTGAGCTCCCAGATGCGATCTTACGGCTACTGATACCACTTGTAACGTTCCCCTGAGTTGAGAGGAGGTTAATTTAGTTATTTTGGAGTTAGGTTAGAGATTTAATGGCGGAGAGAGAGAAAGAAGAAAGGAGGAAAGAGTAATGGAGAAGAGAGAGAAAAGAAATTAAAAATGATTTAAGAAAATGGTTAATTCTCAACATTCAACAACATTTTTCTGTTTACACAATCTCCTATATATATAGCCTCAACCTCATTACATAATTTATTCACTTCTAATAATTAGGAGCCGTTGATCTTGACACGTCACCAATCCGTGTGAGCTTAGGTTAAATCCATCCCTTGATTCAATTGCGCTGCTTTAACTTAACGCCGTTGCTCGTAGCTTTGCTACCGTCAGCTGCCCGATCTTCATTCTCTTCCATTGAACTAGCCGTTAGCTAGACCGTCTCCATTCCTTTATGATTTCCATAATCGTCGTCAGTTAACAATTCTGTTGACTGAGAGATAAGCATCTGATTATTGTCAGAATGTGACATAACTCTTCGGATTCCTCCCACCAAAGTTATCTTTTTTTTTTTTAATGACAAAACTGATCTCTTTTAAACCATTGCCGAATTAGAGTATTGCGATGAATGATAGCACTTCCATCAAATTTTCTTGTTTATCTGTGTATATGTATATATATATATAATTATCATATTTCAATAATAAATAATACATTATACGACTGTCACAATTATTACATTAATTTCGTTACTTTGGTCATTGGATCCCCATCTCTTTTTTACAGCCGCAGACAAATTGCGTTCAATCTGTTGTTTTATTTACATTTTCCCATGCTCCAATTTTATTTACGCTTAGTATCTCCTATATAAAATCAGGGAAAATATCATCATCTGATCCAAACTAATGACGTAAATAGAGACTATAAAATAGCACCACAATCTGATTATAAAAGTTTACGGTTGAGTCGGGTGGCTTGATCCGCATGTAGAAGTTTATTTAAGAGAAATAATATGAAGTAGTTATTATTCTTAACATTCCATAAAATCAACATAAAAGACAACCATTGCCAAATAAACGATGCAAATTCATTTAGCTTTTAATTTTTGTACAGTTTAGTTTAGTTCAGAATCTTTTATCCCAAACAAGTTGACGTATAAACTAGAAATGACATTCCAACTTTAGTCATTTCTTGTATATGGGGCCGCTTGGATGGTATGGGAATAAGAAAGAATAACTTCTTTCTAGAAATAGCTTTTTCCCAAACATCCAAACAATTTAGGAATAAAAAGAATAATAGTTTCTTCCTAGAAATATCTTCTTAGAAATAGCTTCTTCCAACAATTATATATACATAATTTCAATAAAATTAGCTAAATACTAATAGCTAAATAAAATTTTGTGTACTATTTAATTAGTACTTTATTTAATATTAAAATAATAATTTTTAATAATTTATTTAAATTAATATTAATTTGCTTATTCCTTATTCCTTTCTTATTTCCATACCATCCAAACGAGCCAATGACTAAAACCTATTGCAAGCATTCAAGTTTGAACCCACTACCTAAACCTCTTAAAAAGCAGTCTGGCAGTCTTACCACTTGATCTACTATTGCAAGCATGCAAGTTTCTTGTATATATGCCTTCTTAATATTTGTGCAAAATATCAAAATTAATACAAAAAAATTCTACGTTTTGACGTTAGTATGATACCTTATAAATTGAACATGCGTGGTAGTTCATAGAAGAAACAAATGAAAACAGAGAACAAAAAAAAAAAAAAAAAAACTTCATTATTCTATACACAGAGCAACCTAGCAACATCAGACAACTGTATTCTTTTCTAATAACTAATCCTGATAGTTGCACAATATCGGGCCAATTAGGTACCGATCATCCCTTATACGATTGTGCAAACCACTCAGCCAGATGGGAATCTGCTTGAAAATGAACCACAGAATCAACAGCACAAGATAACCGAGCCATGCATAGTGGTAGACAATGGAGTTGGCTCTCATGGAATAACCAAATAGAGGGAACACACCCTTTGCAAACATGTATGGAATGCAGAGCCAATTAAGAAGAAAAGAAAGGATGGGGCACAGAATCTCATGTAATAACCAGAGAGCTCTTAAGTGGGAGAAACCATCTGCTTTGGCTCTTGCTAACTTAGCAGGCCAATTGCCAAAATCTGTGCCTCGCTCATCTAACATGACCTGAAATTTGAACCAAATGTTGTACTGTTACAGGATATAAGATTTAATTCGACTGTCACAAAGACCAGCTTAGGTCAACCTGATCCAAGAATGCCAAGCCTACATGATGGGTTATGATTTGGTTGGGTATGGGTTTATTTACCTGCACTTCCTGCTTAGATTTAATTTGCTCAAGAAAAATGTATAAAGCCTAACACATTTTGTTAGGAAATGTGCAAAATAAGAAAAATGTAGGCATCACAAGCACAGAAAATCACTTGTGATCTATCAATACACGATGTAGACAATTAATTTGCTTGTTCAATCCACTGAAAAGTAAGATTCTATCAAAAGCTTCCGAGATGGTCAAATTACCACTCTGATGCATTCCCCGAGAATTCCAGACCCCAAGACCCAAATATAATTGAAATAGAAAATAGGCCTTTCATCCATCCTTTCTCCCAAGCTCACATAAAATGGCACCACTATTGTGAAGTCAGCTAGGAGCCCCACCAGAAGAGGAAAAATTAATACCTGACAACACAAACTATTACTAAGAACCAAAGTACCATAAAGACAAAGTATAAAGTGTCTGATAAAGAGACAAAAAAAGAAAAAAAAATATCCTAGAAAAGTGAATAATAAATCAGATGTGCCCACATTCATCCACAAAAGAAAAATGAACAGAATGGTGATTTCAAATTATATATGATTAAGATGCAGTGACATAAACATCGAAGATAAAATTCATTTTTATGTACAGTATATGTGATGTCTCAAAATGTCTTGGGGTATGGCCGTATGGATAACATTTTTCAGGGGTAAACGTGGAGTTGCCACAAAACATTGATATATGAGTAATCAACATATCAGACATTCTAAAATTCATAGAAGATTTCAGTGTCTTCCAGATCTAAAAAGCAATGGACCTGTACCGGTCTGGTTTCTGATTAAACACATTTTTTTCTTGAATATTGAGATTTAAAAGTAAAATAGTTTATGGAGATAGTTTTACCGAAATAGAGATAAGGACAAAGCTCTTTAGCCTGATAATGCACCAGTTCACAGCTAACTGAAGATCAGAAAGTAATCTTCCAGTTCCAACAAAATTGATCAAAGATCTCACCATCAATATGCCTTCTAAGATGAGAATCCACCCCACAAGAAAATTGATCTTGTCTACAAAGATGGAAGGTAAATATGTGCAGATTATTGTTGCCTGTCATCAAGTAAAACTGCTACTTAAGACCTACTAATGGTATAAACAGGACCCCAAGGGCTAGATCCTATCCCTAGGATTTTGTCATTAATTTAGATATTACTATTTAATTATAAATTTGGCTTTTCAAAATTCTTGTGCTTATTTGAATGTGAATGTAAATCCCAGATAGCAGCAGGTTGCTCGTTTGTTTTATTGTCATGCTCTACAAAAAAGGTAATTTGTTGGGTTTCTAAGAAAGAGTTGTGGTTCTATTCTGGTTTATACCGCTATACCAGTATTATCAGTTTAGCAGTTAGGTTTGCACTGATACAGTAACATTGCCTGACCTATACAGCTATACCATGTATTCAAACCTGAATTCTTTACAATTATCACATCAATCTAGAAACAACTAAAGAGAATCATACTGATTTACGAAAACAAATGCAATATTTACTATGTGGTTAAATGAGCTACCATTCCGTCCCATTGAACTAAAAGTTGGGATCCACAATATAAGGCTAAAAGCTGCTCGTCCGAGAGAAATAGGAACTACCATCATGACTGTGAGAAGCACAAGAGTTGCTGTACCCAGAACTAACAGCGCAGCAAATTTAAGCAACAACCTGCTAACAAATTTATTGTTTATTATTACGATCTTTAGGACTAATTATCTATTGATCAAACATCAGCTGTCATAATCGATTCACGACATAAAAGTTTCGAAAAGCAATGAAATTAGTCCCTACTATTTTTCAAAAGGTCACCTCATAAACAATCCTTCCACTAAGACTGGTGGTATCCATTTCTTTAATTAATTTATATTATATTCACAAAAAAATAGAGATAAAGATCTTAAAGCAATTCTCAAAGGGAAAGAAATTGAATATGTGATGGACAACTAGACTAACGTCAAAAGCATAGTCAAAAGGAGGTTCGATATGCATATTGTCACATGGTTTACTTTGAAAAAGCATCAAGTGTCATTTGCAGGCATTCAAACAAAGATATATATCATGTGTATTCTGAACATTGGAAAATGTCAAACATGCACTCCTCGTTTCTTTTCCAAATGAAAAGTGGTAGTTTAATGTCTTTTAAAGGATAGAGAAGTGCAAAGGATAATTATGATATTTTTTAAGGGCATCATGACATATCATGTGCTTTGTGGCATTGTGCGTATGGACAACATTCTCATTGTGCACCAGATGCACGATTTATAACTTGTTGCATGGGTGCATACACAAAAACAAACCAATGAAACACATACTCCAAATTGACTTGATGATCCTGACATTCTTTCATAATGTTTAATCTCCTAGTAGGGGTATTGGAATCTTCAGTCTTCGGCAGCAAGAAATCATCCAGGCCAAGGGCCCCACCAACAAAAGACAGCCAGTGGCGCAAGAGAAACTTGAATGCTGAATGAGGGTTGTAACGACAGGTGACATAGTGACTACGCAACAGCCTCCCAAGGGTATCCCAGTTTATCTTTAAAAGTGAACACACAAAGCTACAATTTGTAAATGATACATTAGATCTTGAAAAGAAATTACGAGTAAAATGGAATACTTCCATGGTCACACTGAAATTGAATAACGAAATAAGGGACATTCTAGATCTTGGAAATTTTTTATGATTGCACAAAATTTGTGAATAATGAAACCAGGCCTTGAATAGTTGCTACAGCATGCACAATTGTGGTTTCAATACTTTGCACTAGCACAGGAGAATAACAAACAAGGACTTGAAATAATGTGTGGCAAGAAAGCTCGAAGCACTATTAGGTCTTGACATGTGATGATAATCAAAGCTAACATGTGTATTTTCAAATACTTCTCTGATCCCTACAATATGGCATTTTTCAGAACATTCATTTACTTCGCATTGGTACCAACTTTTATATAGATACAACCCATCAGACAAGGGACCACAAGAAAGCAACTCACATGAAATTCAATGGGAAGAAAGAAGGTATAGTATGCATGACCAACTTGGATGGTAAAAAGGCAAGAACCACCGTGACGATCATAAAAACAGCAGTGTATTGAAAGACACGGTATAAAGTCTCATGTAAAGAGGCAGCAGTAAATTCACGGATCCAATTTAGGTTGATGTTTGTCGGTATCTGAAGAAAGTTCAAAAGTCCTTCCCGTAATTCCTGCCATCAATAGAGGTTTATGTACTGAGCAGCATAAGAACACATCAAGTCTAACTTTTAAAATCATACCTCACTAACAACCAGGAGAAACTTTCTTACTAACACCAGAAAATAAATACCACAAGGCCACCAAACCAACATTCTCAGTGGAGGGAAATTCAAAAGAACAGTGAGGTCTTTGCGTTCAAGTTGCAGTTGCACCATATTCATGGTGCATATATCCAACCACCATCCACACACCCAAGGGAAAACACCCAACACAATCATAATAACAAACCCTTGCTTAATCAGCCTCAGTACAAAACTCATGCATACAGATAGAGTTTTGACAATGCTCCACAGACGCATACTCTTGAAATATCGTGGAATGACATGGACTCCTAGAACAATCGCAACTGGGCCAATAATAGATAAGTATCCAACAGCAAGAGTGGTCCAGTCGCTGACATGCCCAATGAAGCCATGTTTGCTATTTCTCATTAGGTTCAGTACTATTCTTCCACATGAAAAAGGTACATATACTCCAGTAACCAGGAGTATGGCAATACCTAGTTGCACCTAAACAAGCAAAAAGTAAAATAACTTAAAAATGACTACAACTCATAGGAAACAAGCAATGGTACCATAATTTGAGGTGGCTTCGATTAAAGCAGCAGAAATTTTCTCTTTAACTGAATACTGCAATCTATAAACACCAAGCAATCACAGACCACACCGCGCAAGTTACTAGGAATGGAACCCTCAAAGTGTATATAAAAAGGTCGATAGTTTTTGGAAGTTTGTTGTTGCAGTGTAGGAGCTCATGGGGGAAAAGAAAAAGAATGAAGAGTTAGCTCACCTGAAACGCATGCTTTGCTAAATTAATACCAGCTCTTCTCATCCCTATGTTTTCAAGAAATGATTCACTTCCCTCAATTAAAATAATACTGATCAACGAAGAAGCACCCGACAGTATAGGAATGAATGCGTCAGCACATACAATTTTATAAAGTATGGTTCTGCAGTCGAGAAGCCAGTGAAACTCTCCCAATTCCCTGAAACTTCTTATAAAAACCATATACCAGATCTGAGCTGTTAGCAAAGGTACCATCACCAGCCAGACAAAAAGAACAATGGCTAGACGGGACAAAAATCTTAATCCAGTCCATGTTTTTGCAGCAACCCAACTGAGCTGTTCGCCAAGAGACAATCTAGTAGGAGCATTCTCAGTATACATCAGTGTGAAGGAAAACTTATGCCCACAGACCTGTAATTTATGCGAATTTCATCACCAATTTCTAATTTGTGAATAAACAAACATGGTAAAATGCACATGTGACAAACTAAAGTAGCAAATTCTTCCTCTATATTGGTAAAATTCCAACAAAAAATGATACCTCGCAAACGAGAGTGCCGCTGTGACGCATCCATCGGAGAAGGCAGAGCTGGTGCACGAATTTAATGCTTCCACGGCACGCGCAAGGGTAACGGAGAGGATCTACTACAGTCGCCGGGCACCGACAGATCCTGCACTGGTCTTCCTCCTCTTTGTCATCAACGTTCGCGCCGGAGCTGGCGGAGGGGATGGTTTCGTCAGAGGTGGCGCTACTTGCCATGGGGTTTTCTTTTCTTTTCTCTTTCTCTAGCGCGCTCTCGAGCAAAATGCCATTCTAAGGTTTCAATTTAGGGGAAATTAGGTACATGCCACCCCAAAATTTGAAAATTAGAAGAATGCCACCCCAAATTGAGTTATTAGAAAAATGTCATCTCAAATCCACTATACTTAGATATTTGTCACAATTATACAATTCTGAAAATAAATATACTATAATTTGAAGTGTATTTTTATATTTCCCAATCTACCCTCATCTTCAACAATTGTTCTCTTTCTGATTTTTCTATTTCCCAATCTCCCTGAACCCCATCCACACGTACTAGCACTACCCACCGTCAACTATCATATGAATATATAATACATTTAACTGAGGAAGGTACAAACAATTTCATTGATTTTGTGAAGGTAAAATCAGAAAGATATCAACATCGAAACAGCCACTAGTATTGCTATATACCAATTCCCATACAATATTCAAACAAAATTAGAATAAAAAATAGAGTCGTTAGCATTGGTTATTATTTCCCCTAAATTGATGAATTTTAAGTGTAAATACCAGTAACAAATAAGATTTCTATACAAAGGACCAAATAAACGGGCTAACCATAGGTCAACAATGAATAAAGCTATGAGATGCACACTCCATAGATCGATTCGGCCATGTTAGAGACTGGAATCGCAAGCCATTTCTTTCTGCATCAGGGCTTGTCCTGGTCCAGGGAAGCAAATGCTCGTCTAGGGTTTGTACGAGACTGAGAGATGTCGAGAGAAGGCCTGTGCGAGATCGAGAGTCATGACCATGAGAGGAAGAGAGAGGCAGGAGAGGGGGTCGTTGGGGTCCAGGGAGCATCATATGGGATGAGCATCGTTGGGGTCCAGAAGAGAACAATTGTTGAAGATGAGGGTAGATTAGGAAATATCAAAATACACTTCAAATTATAGTATATTCATTTTCAGAATTGTATAATGGATTTGAGGTGGCATTTTTCTAAAAACTCAATTTGAGGTGGTATTTTTTTAATTTTCAAGTTTTGAGGTGGCATGTACCCAATTTTCCCTTCAATTTAACGGGCGTTTGGATTCGAGCGAGGCACCAAGGGATTTTTCTATTTGGCAAAAATCGCTATATATCCTTCAAATCTTCTCAATTCGGAATTATACTCCTCTAATTGATATTTGTTTCTTTTTTAAGATAAATTGGATCTAAGCCACCCAATTTATTTTTTTATTAAATGTTCATGAAAGACCTCCAGCTAGATTTTGAATCTGCGACCTTTCACTTAAGGTGCATTGTTCTTCAAAATAATTGTCGGGGCTGATAAGGATCATCCCGATTCCTATCATCCCCATCATCCTCAAAACACATTTTTCATTTTTATAAAACGCATAATTAATTTAATTCCATTTTCTGAAACTCATCCATCATCTCCTGGAGTCATCTCCTCTCCCTCTTTGTTTCGCTAACTTCCCCTCCCTCCCTCTCTGATTCACTACTATCCAGCGCTCATCCCTCCCTCTCATCTGTTTTGATATACATAACAGTTCTAGTTAATATATATATAAAAAGTTCTAACTAATATAGTAAACATTCTAGTTAATACATATAAAGTTTCTAATTAATTAATACATAAAGGTTCTGGTTAATACAGTAAAGATTCTGGTTAGTGTATATAAAAGTTCGAGTTAATACAGTAAAAGTTCTAGTTAATACAGTAAAGGTTCTAGTTATATATATAAAGATTCTAGTTAATATATAAAAATGTTCTACTTATATATATAAAGGTTCTAGTTAATATATAAAGATTCTAGTTAATATATATAAATGTTCTACTTATATATAAAGGTTCTAGTTAATATATATAAAGGTTCTTCTTATATATGTAAAGGTTCTAGTTAATATATATAATAGTTCTATTTAGTATAGCAACTATTCTAGTTAATTAGAACATAACTGTTCTGTTTAATATACTAAGCCCTCCCTCAGCCTTCTTCCTCAGTCTTCACTCTCCTCTTTAATTCGCTTTCCTTCTGTTTCGCTCATCCCCTCTCATACCTGGACTTTCGAAAATAGAAAATGTGTTTTCTAAAAATAGAAGGGGATGACGGGATGATAAAAGAGGGAGGATGGCGGAAAGCAATTCCGATTGTTCTTTGCCATAATTGATATTTGTTCCTTAAAAATTAAAATGTTAATAATTGAAGATTATTACTTGGTGTGTTTGGATGAGCCGGGAATAGGGAATAGGAATAAGAAATTTCGATTTGCGTGCTTATTCTTATTCTTGTGCAACCCAAATAACACAAGAATAAGGAATTTGGGCCCTTATTCCTATACTAACAAAACCATAGTATAAGAATAAGGAATATGGATAAGCACGCAAACCGAAATTTCTTATTCTTATTCTCTATTCCCGGCTCATCCAAACACACCCTAAATATATTAATTGAAGATATTTATCTTCTGCAGTTCTTCCTAACCTATCGATAATCACAAAAAGTGAAAAAAATAAATAAATTTATGAATAGTTTTTGTCCGACGACATGTTTTGTTTCGAAATTCTTAACAATGGCAGTTGGCAGACCGTCAGAGTCGGAGAGAAATAATGCTTTGATTAAAATGATTTTCACACGATTTTTTGTGATTTCATTTTGGCTGTGTTTGAATGAGATGTGGGAATAAGAAACTAAGGGAATAAGAGAATAAATTTATTATAAACAATTCAAACTCTTCACAAAGGCTCTGTTTGGATTCTATTTGGGAAGAAGGGAATAAGAGAATAAAAGAATAAATTTATTATAAACAATTTAAATTCTTCGCAAAGTTACACACTTTCCAATATTTCTTCCCACTTCTTTCCTTCTTCCCTTCTTCCCACACCTTATCCAAACAGAGCCAAAGTTACACACTTCCCAATACTTCTTCCCACTTCTTCCCTTATTCCTCTTATTCTCACACCATCCAAACGGAGCTTTTATTATAATTGATTTTTTTTAGATTTTATTTGGTCTAATAACATGAAAATTTCAGTCGAATGAATTCAAATTCATTTAGGCCCTGATCAAAATGGTGTAGACATGGAATTTTATTTCATTTCATTGAATTAAAATTGATTGGAGATGATTTCCTATTGAAATCCCATAATCAAAACAAATATAGAAAGAATTGAATTGAATTCTAAAAAAGAAATGTTTTGCCCTCGTCTATTTGAAGGAGAGGAGATGTATCAAGTTTTTTTCTATTTTCTCTTGTGAAATCCCAGTAATTTTGATCCAATTTTTAGGATTTCAATGGGGTCAAATTTTTTCATAAAATCCTATCAAATAAAATGAAATCTGACATTTTATTAGGGATTTCAATATCATGAGAATTTCAAATCCAATTCATACCTAAAAAGTTAGATTTTGATCATGACCTTATTTTGATCAAAGAAGCTCTAATCGAAGGAAATACCGCGTGAAAAAAGTGATTTTGATCATGGCCTTAGAGAAATATGGAGACTGTGCCGTGCGCTTATATGGGAAGTGGGACGCTTTGCAGTTTTATTTCTCTTATCGGGTTTGAATATGTGTGCTGGGTTTCGGATTTAGTAAGGCAAGGTTAGGAATACTTTGGTAAAACAGAAACATGAGCTTCTCCATTCTGTCCTTTGTTTCTATTTGTAAATAATAAAAGCTTCCATGATGAAACTGATGGTCAAATTAATATACCAACTTTATTTTATTTTTTTTGGAAACAACGAGACGAATTGATTGAATAGCGAATTTTAGCATACCTACCAATACCTGTGAAAAGATAGATTGACCCGAATGAATACTGCCGCCTGGCTCTACCACTTTTCATTTTCAGAAAAGCCAACAAAACAAAAACAACCGATATAATCCAACAAAATCCAGAGCATAAATCCTATCTCATGTTGCATCAGTATCATGCTTAAGCACAACAACGTTTAAACATGACACCGATGATCCAGTGATAAATATGTGGAATATTGTTTCTATTTGTAATCGATAGCAAAAAACCAGCAATCAACACTCTAGTTTGCTATATTATTACAACACAGAAAGTATAAAAAACATGGCAAATCTCCAACAGCCACGTTCTATAATACAACAGTATCAAGGCGCACATAAATCACCAACTTGCTTGCATCCTTTTAGTTGAAAAGTCAGATCTTCAATGTCCCGCAGCTCAAACACCTACTCCTTGATCTTCTGTGACCATAAATACAACAACAAGCTTTTATTTTGGTACCATAGTTTCTCACTGACACTGGTGTGGCCCCCTTAAAGAAAACTTCATTTCGCATTTCGCAGTAACCAGGAAGTCCACAAAATAGCTGATCGAGCTAATCAATCTAAATTTTGTCAAATAATCCTCAAGAATAGAATTAGCTATCTGGAAAAGCCATACTAGAGACCAGAGAGGATTAGTTATCTGCAATTTTCTTAAAAACCAACCCCATATACCCTTAACATGAGGACAATAAAAAAAATAAATGATTAGTAGTTTCATTCTTGGCACAATAAACACAATTAATATCCTCATCCCAATCCCTTTTGGCTAAATTGGTTCTGGTGAGCAATCTATTCTGAGATAGCAACCACAAAAACACTTGAATTATTTTGAGTGGAATTTTCAAATTCCAAATCTGATAAAAAAAGGTGTTGATCACACCTTTGTCATCTAGCCAGTTGTATAAAACTTTAGTAAAGATGGTAGCTTTACTAGTCTCATCCCAAACCACGTACACAGATATGTTTGGTTGGAGATGAAGTTAGTAAAGTTAGAGATTGTAGAAAGTTTGTGCTAACTTGAGGTTAGAAAATATTATTTGATGTGGCATGTTGGAGTTAGATATGAAAGAAAAAATAATAAAATATTAATTTATATACTTTTTCTTTTATAATTACATCTACTATAATAAAATATAACATTTATTATTATTTTATAATTATAATTATTTTACCATTTATATTATTATTACCAAATTATAAATATAATAATAATAATTATTATATTTTTATAAATTATAATTATCATTAATTATACTATATTTATTGTTGTATTTTATTATTAATTCCAAATTCCCAATCAATGTTATAATTATTACTAATTACTAAATAATAATAATAATTAGTACCATAATGAAAACAATAATTGTTGTCCCTAAAGAAAGGCCTAGAGGGGAGGGGGGTGAATAGGCACAATTTTGGTTTCCTAAACCGGTATGGTCAATTTTTGGTTCAATTCAAGTTTGGTCTAATCACAACACGAGTCACAAACAATTCACAAATGCAAGTAAAGAGGAGAAAAAGAGGCGACACGTGATGTATTACGGAGTTCCGACCCGCTAGGAAGAGCTAGCCTTAGTCGTACGTCTCCAGGAGTTTCGCAACCACGAAAAGGGCGCGCTCTGTTCGATTCCACAATGAACGTGTCTACAATTTCGAACCGAATCACCTTGTTACAAGAACTCTCAAGGTGGATCGGTCTAACTCAATTAAACAAACTCAAACACTCAATTGGATTGAGACTCTAACCAAATCACTCAATAAATCTAGCAATTCAAACTAGGGGATTGGTTTAGACACTCAAATCTCAATGATTTTGCAAATTCAATGCTCAAACACAAGAGAGATGTTGTTCTAACTGGTTGGAGCTCAAAAGAGAGGAATTTCAAAAATTTCAAAAGTATCAAAACAGTTCCAAGAGGCCCGATATATATAGAGGGCGCTAACAGCTCCAAAATCAGTAAAAAACAGACTCTAGCGTTGAACAACGCTATATGGCGTTGTACAACGCAGAACTAGCCATTGAAAAATCAAACGGTAATAGACAATGCCGTTGTGAGTTAGAGCGTTGTGCGACGTCCTATAGTGTTGCACAACAATTTAACAAAAGTCCAAAGCAGATGCTCGACAGTTCCGTTGGAACATGTCAGAGCGTTGTGTAACGTTAAAGAGTGTTGCATAACGAGAGGTGCTGACTGACGTTACACAACTGGGATGTTGCTTAACGCTAATTAGCGTTAGCAAACGGAGCCTGTAGTTTTGCATGCAAAATTGCTAACTTGCCTGCGTGCTGCATGCATGGAGCATGGGTCATACATGCAGCAGCGCTGCTGAGCGATGTTTGAGAGAAGTATATGTTAGAAAGTGTGTAATTTTTAATTTTTAGTGCTAATTACAATTTAATTAAGCAATTAAACATCACACACAACGGATCGTGCACAAAAGCCAAATTAACACAAGAGATAGGTGGAAATTTGTACCTCCCGCGAAATCGTATTCGCGGGGCTCGACCACGGCATGGGAATCGATGGCGTGCCTTCTCCACCATCTCCACCACGTCTAGTAGCCGCCCTCGAGTCCACCAAGGAGGATTGATCACGTTCTACAAGGTACGTGCTAGCATACCCAAAGAACAAGCCTAATCCTTATGGTTTTCTCTCTTGCATCAATCAACAACCTTGATTTAGTGGAGAGAAAATAGCTCAACACATGAGCAAAAGAGAGAAAGAGAGGATGAAAGTGGCGGCCTCCATGGGAGGAATGAGAGGAGAGAGAAAAGCTAGGTGGAGGCTCTCATAAGTGGTCCTTATATAGAGCACAAAACCTAATTGACCTCTTGCATAATTACAACTATGCCATCCCACCTACCACCATAAGGGGCTGCCACGAAATGGGCCTTTATGGGCCATTTAACCTCTTCATTTGGACCATTAATTCATATAATTAAGGTCTCTCAAGTTTGCTCTTTAATTGGGCTATATATTTGCTATTTGAATAACGGCCCAATTAATCAATATAACCATTTATATTGATAAGTGTTGAACTAAATTAATTATTAATTCATTAATAATTATTTTAGGATTAGTTAATGCATTAATTTATTTCTATATGATACATTGGCTTTTAATTAATGCATTAATTTATTTTAGGATTAGTTAATGCATTGGCTTTATATATAAAAAACTATCTTAGATGATTGGTATAATTATTTTTAATATATTTAATCAAAAAATATTTTTAATTAAAAGCCAATGCAATCATGGCTTTTAATTAAGAAGGGTAAACTTCTAGAATATATTCAGATTGATCGATCAACGAAAATTGAAGGGCTCAGATTGCATGTCGTATGAGGGGATAAATTTTTTTTTCTATAGGTTAGACATGAACTACCTTAGACTTCCAAATATATCTATCTTAGATTTCCAAATATATTTAACTTTTAAACTATTTTTAATTTATATAAATAACAGTGTAAAAAAAATTAACTCTATTTTTGACCGATATTTCAAGTTTAAATATCGGCCACGGTTTTTAATATATATATCTTAGATTAGATTAGGGTTGTAATCATTTAATATTACCATGAGGTATATTTGGGGGTTTTGTTGCTCTTTTACATATTGTTAGTGGTTGATGCACTTGCATCTATCCCTGAGGTGGTCTAATTGATTTCAATAAATTAAGTGCTCGTAAAAATCAGATTGAAGTTGTTGCTTGATTTTTTTTAAGTTCATCTTTTTTTTTTTTTTTTGTCTTTTCCAGTAAAAGGAAGAGGGACGTGAGAACAACGATTGAACCAATTGGTCGTTGACAAGAGGAACATTGAAAATGTTATTTTTCAAATACTGGAAGATTATCATAAAAATCTAAGGATTTCATTTGGTCATAAGCAACTGAAAATCAGTGGAAAATGATAGAAAATGAATCTGAGTTTTAATCTCAGTATTAAAGAAACCTTTTTTTGCCAGTCGTGGTACCCTTGAGGCCTTGATGCCAAATTCTACCTCCGTGATAGTTACTAGGAGTAAGTGGGGTCTGTTGGAAATTATTGTGGATTTTCTCAAGATGTTTGTGTTAAGTGTTAACGTGTTTGAGACTTGTATTGGTATAATATAATTCTGAGTAAATGGTTCAATCTCATTTCGTGTTTATGTGGTTTACTGAAGCTTATGTGGTTTACTGAAGCTTATGTGGTTTACTGAACTTTGATTATCCAACATCCATGTAATACACATAGATAAATAATAATTCTCAAGGGATACTTTAGGTGTATTTCTTAGTTCACGGTGATGTAAGCTTGTTTAAGCAAATTATTGATTCCAAATAACAACTGATAGTACGTCTTTTAAAATTTTCTTCAAAGGATAAGAATGTAATTTTTTGGGCGGTTTGGATGGTATGAGAATAAAGAAGAATAGCTTCTTCCTATGCATCCAAACAAGTTAGGAACTTGGGGCCGTTTGGATCGCTTAGGAAGTTGGGAAAGTTGCAATTCCTAGGAATAAATTTATTGGGAAGTGTGTAATTTTGTGAAGAATTTGGATTGTTTATAATAAATTTATAGTAGGAAGATGAAATTCCCCAAAATTCCATGGGGATCCAAACGGCCCCAAGGGAGAAGAATAGCTTCTTCCAACAATTATATATACATAATTTCAACAAAATTAGCTAAATACCAATAGCTACATGAAATTCTAGGTGCTCTTTAATTAGTACTTATTTAATATTGGCTCCGTTTGGATAGGTGTGGGAAGAAGGGAAGAAGGGAAGAAGTATTGGGAAGTGTGTAACTTTGTGAAGAGTTTGGATTGTTTATAATTTTTTTTCTTTCCTTTTTCCTTCTTCCTCTTCTTCTTCTTGCATCCAAACGAAGCCATTAAAATAATAATTTTTAATAATTTATTAAAAATAATATTAATTTGCTTATTCCTAACTCACCATCCAAACAACATTATTTCTTCCCGGAATAACCTCTTCCTACTCTTCCCAAACGAGTAAGAGTTAGTTTTTTGCTCTTTATGGTTACCAAATGTTTGATAGTAATTTCTAAGATTAAACGTTGAATGAATGTTGAATTAAATTGTAGTTTTAAAATATAAGGGTGTAGAAGTGTAAAAATGTTCTTATTGAAGAATCGTTTTCTTTTTTTGTTAAAAGAAAAGAAACTTATTTTTTAAACAACTGGTACCGTCATAAACTGTTGCAACATATATTGTTCAATCAGCATGGTTTATTTATTTTAATTTAATTTGCTATTTATTTGTTAGTCATGTAATTGTTTTTTTCGTTCCTTTGTTAATTTCTTTGTAGCTCTGAAGTTTATGTCAGAGATGAGTAGTCCATCGAAGGTATAAAATGGATGAATTCCATTTTTCTGCTTGTATATGATGAGTTGACGACTTATTTGTTGCAATGGACTTGCATTTTTGCAACGATTTATTTATTGTAATATTTTTGTATTAAATTCTAATTTAAATAATGATAATTAATGACGCAATCTAGATGTTAATTTTTTTCTATTATTCATCACTATTGTTGAGGAATAAAGTAACAATTCATTTATGATGATGTATTACTATTTTTTCTTTTTTTTACGATGAAAAAGGTAAAAATTAGGTCTGATTTTTGCTGGCAGAAACTAATAAATATAAGATCCATATTCGCAAAAATTAGAACTTTTTATAAATCATTTGTTTTATTGTGTTTTTTTTTAGATCATGTCCCATACAAACGAAAATCCATTAATCAATCATTTACAAAAATAATAATTTTACATCCATTTACTTATTTGTTGCCACAACTTTTTGTTTACCTTCTCACATGTCACTACTTATTGCGCGCGTATGCATGCAAACATTTAATTCGAGAAAAAAAAATAATATATAGTATGCAATGACATGAGATATTTAGATATTTATGTTCAAGAAATATAGAGATCAATAAAGGAATGAAATATCTATATTAATTATTAAAACAATAATTATTTTATACATTGAAGTCGTTAAAACAATATTTTATTTTTTAAAGTACACAACTTAGAGATAGCCATACACATACATACAAAGATCACAAACTTCATTTTGATGTCTTACATACTGACTCATTGTCATATACTATAATAACAAAGCAAAATATCCATAAACACATAAATTACTAACATTCATACATAATAATTTATTTTCTTCTAACTCTAGATTTTTTCAGAGTGAAATTATTAAAATCGATCCAGATGTTAATAATATGTTATGAACAATAAATATTGCCAGAAAGGTAAAGGTGTATGCTACATTCCAATTAAAATTAAAAAATTTGAACGTTAATATCCTGTTTATTTAACAACGTGCCTTAATACATGATTCTTATTTATTTGTTGCTTATTTATAAAAAAACATATACGATCAATTTTGTATAACACATAGTTCACTCACATTTTGGATTTCAACACCAGTAGAATTTTTGATCTGACGGCTCAGTTTTTCTTTTTCTTTTTTTTTTAAAAGAGCTTTTGCTCAGACTAACTTATAAAAAGGTATTTACTGAGACAAAATTTTGGGCGTCATTTTATTAAGCATTTCTCATGTATTAATTTCTTTAACACCATTATATATAGTTATGTAAAACTAAAAATATAAATTTAGCTAAAATAACAATTAAAAAAGCAGGAAAAAAAAAACACATGCATAGTAGCATATTCATCTATATAAATCCCCATCACTTGATTGGAGTTATCCATTTAGGTAGTCAATAAAATTATATTTAACAGTTTGGTCATAATGAAATATTCTTTCTAAACCTGTAAACCATATATAGTCCATTGAAACTTTAGACATTAAACCAAAAAAAAGAATGTATATAAAAATTTTGAGAATAATTCGTGTATAACTCAGATTGAGTTATGAAACATGTATACAGTTTCAGCAATTCGTCAGCAATACGTCAGCAGCCAGTCTCCTATGCACCGTCTGATCTATTTCCCGTTCCTGATGGACTTTTTTTTTTTTTTATCTCCATCAATTCCGGATTTTTCACTTGCTCAGTTCCTTCTCTCCGTGCGGCTCGGTGTTGCTCTATTCTCTTCTCTCCAGTGTTGGGTGCTTGCTTCTCCCCTCCTCTACTCTCCTCAAATCCTCAAATTGTTTTTCAGAATCTCATCGCCATCTCTAGTTGACTAGTTCTCCTCCCCGATTGCTTCGAGCAGCTGTGCTCATTGTGGCAACGAAGGCGGAGATCCGAAAGGTACTTTATTTTTTAATTATTTTTTATTTCAAATAATAAAAAAATAATAATCGCCCGATGCGATGCGATGCGATGCGATGCGATGCATCCTTCCCAAAAAAATAAATAATAAAAAATGTACACCACAACCGTCCGATCCGATTCCATCACCCTTCATCTAATCTAGTTCACTCAATTTCAATTTCAAATTAGTGTCGCTCTCGCAGTCTCTCTCGCCTCAGTTCAAATTTCGAAGCCCTCGGACCGTTTGTCTGAGAAGTGAGAAGTGAGAAGTGAGAAACCATCTATTTCTGCTAATCCAAAACCCTATTTTTCAGATCTATTTCCTCTTTCTCTTTGATATCCAATCCCACCATGGCTACTGCAAAAAGACCTCCTCTCCAATCCAGCTCCCGCTACAACTCCTCCATCGGCGGCCGTGTCAGATCGAAGAAGAAAACTATTGACAGCAAGGAGTTGATCCCCTTTTCTATGGCTGATTTACAAAGGTCCATTCCATCCATGGTCGATGGCCTGAAGCCGGGCCAGAGAAAGATATTATTTTGCTCTTTCAAGAGGAACTTTGTAAAGGAAGCTAAGGCAAGTTTCACAATACACCTCCTCTCTAATTTAAATATTTTAGATTTAGAAAAGGGAAAAGGAAAAGAAGCTAGTTGTACTTGTATAACATAGCCTTTTCATTTGCTGTCATGTAGGTGTCCCGATTCTCTGGTTATGTATCTGAGCATTCAGCATACCATCATGGTGAACAGAGTCTTGCTGGTACCATCATTGGTATGGCTCAAGACTTTGTTGGAAGCAACAACATTAACCTATTACAACCTAATGGTCAATTCGGTACCAGACGCCAGGTATGCTAGTGAAAACCTATCCAATCCAATCAAAATATTTATTTCTATTTGGCTAAATTAATTTCTCCTAGCACTCAATTCTTGATGCATCTATTTTTGTCTTCCAGGGTGGAAAAGACCATGCAATTGCAAGGTGTATCTATACTTGCCTTTCACCTTTAACACGGTTCTTGTTTCTGAAGGATGACGATATTCTCCTTGAATACCAGACTGAAGATGGCCAGCCAATTGAACCTGTTTGGTACAAATCAATATTGCATTTCTTCCGTTTGAACATTATTTTTGTGCGTGATTAACTTGTATATGAATATTTTTATTTTTCAAATTGTAGTTGTTTGATTAACTTGTTTAAGCATATTTTGTTCTTCAAATTGACAGGTATATGCCAATAATACCAATGGTGCTAGTCAATGGAAGTGAAGGGATTGGGACTGGATGGAGCACTTTTGTGCCAAATTACAACCCTAAGGACATAATTGCAAATGTGAAGCAACTATTAAACGATGAGCCCATGAAACCCATGGATCCATGGTATAGGGGATTTAAGGTACATGAACCAAATTCTACTTCCCAAAAGTTGAAGAATGCATTAATTTGAGTTTAGTAGATACTAATGTCAAGAACGTTATCAGGGTTCCATTGAAAAATCTGCAACTAAGGAAGCAGGGGTGACGTATACCATCACTGGTGTCATAGAGCAAGTTGATAGTACAACTCTGAGAATTACAGAGCTGCCAATTAGGAGATGGACCCAAGACTACAAAGAATTTCTGGAGTCCCTAATGACAGGAAATGATGAGACTAAGGAACCATTTATCAAGGTAGCGTTCGTAGTCACTTGATAATATGAGAATTTTATTCTTGAAATCAAACAGCTAGAATTTTTCGTATGTGATGTATCTTTTTATTTCTAAGCAGGATTATCGAGAACGCAACGATGATGAGACGGTTCACTTTGAGGTTACTTTAAGTGAAGAAAACATGAGCATTGCGATCCAAGAGGGGCTGGAGAAGAAGTTCAAGCTCACGGCCACAATTACCACAACCAATATGCAGCTTTTTGATTCCAACGGTGTCATCAAGAAGTATGATACCCCAGAGCAAAGTAAGTTCAGAATTGTCGTTTCTTCCCCGTGTAATTTTTCCTTCTCTGTGGTTCTTCTATTTTAAGTTCTTACGTTATCGCCGTTTATATGTTCCTCAGTTCTTGAAGAATTCTTCCATATGAGACTCGACTTCTATGCAAAAAGGAAGGTTGGTTTTGCCGGCATAATTCTTATATATTAAATACTGTTCAAGAAATTGATTTGAAACGATGACATTTTGGTTTCGTATGGAATGCAGAAAGCACTGCTGGACAACCTAGACCTGAACCTGCTGAAGCTGGATAACAAGGTTCGGTTCATACTTGGTGTGGTGGAAGGAGAAATTATAGTGACCAACAGAAAGAGAGCAGACCTTCTCTTTGAGTTGAAACAGAAGGGTTTTATCCCTTTCACAAAAAAGACAAAAGGAATGGTTTCAGGGACCCCAGGTGCAGAAGAGGATAATGAAGACATGTCTCCTGAAGCTGTCGCAGGAGGTGTGATTAGAGCCAGCGACTATGAGTACCTCTTGTCGATGCCAATCGGTACACTAACGCTTGAAAAGGTTCAGCAGTTGTGTGCTGAGAGGGACAAACTGGAGGCTGAGGTTGAAGAGTTAAGGAAGACCTCACCTAAATCTCTCTGGTCGAAAGATCTCGATGCTCTTGACAAGGAACTTGATGTAAGCATAAGTCCTTACATTTCTTTTATTCTGGCTAGTTTAATTAGTAATTATATCTAGTATGGGGTGTGAGGTAATGTATCTTGTCGGCCAATTAGTAATTATGGTGCTGCACAAGTCTCATTGGTATGGCATTTATATAGCTGTGTGCGCATCATGGGTGTATATTTTGCCTGCCACAAACAGTCCTTTATGACTAGTACATTCACAATCTGATTATCTCTGACATGAACAGAGACAAGGAAAAAAGGATGTGGAAGCAGAAGACACAAGGAAGGCAATGCGAGATAACGCCCTTGCAGCAGGTGGAACTGCCCTGAAATCCGTGAGAAGGCCAAGGAAGAACAACGCAGTTCGGAAAGATGTCAACATTGATGATGCCGGTAACTGTAGTTTATATGTTTGAATAATTCCTTTCCAATATTCACTTTCGTGTATTTGCCAAGAAATATGCTTGCTTTTGCAGATTATTTGCCTGATACATCAAAACCCAGGACTAATGGAGCAGCACAAAAGAGAGCTGCTGCTAAGAAGGTACAATTGTCGTCATCTTTCTTTTCATCTCCTAGTAATTAAATTAACTTTTTAATCAATTTCAATTATATTTAATCTATAGAGTAATGAATCTCTTCTGCCAATTTCAGCGTGAAGCGGTTGTGAATGATAAAAAAGATGATAAGTTGCTTCAGCTGAAAGAACCCCTGGCTGCGTACAACCATGAAAACTTCTCTCCAGATCACACAGGTCATTTGTGAAAGACGAACTCATTTTTCAAAAGCTCTCATCAAGCAGAAAAAAATTGAAATATACTCCCTGGTTTTACAACTATAATTTTCCTTCAACAATTGCAGAAATGGAGACAGAATCCTCTGCTGGCAAGCAAAGAGGAAGAAAAAAGGTCAACATGGATGCTGCTGCTGCAGTTGCTCCACTACCACAAGAGAGAAAGAAAAGAGGAAGAAAACCTGCAGCAGAAATCAATGCCAAATCCAAAGCTGCAGCTGCAGTTTTGAAGGAAGTCAACATGGGTGATTCTGGTACATGCTGTTAATATGTTTTTGTAATTTCTTTTTGATGTTCAATTGTGTATATTTTCTTAGAAATATGCCTGCTTATGCAGATTATTTACCCGAGTCATCAAAACCTAAGGCTAGAGGAGCAGTACAAAAGCAAGCTGCTGCTAAAAAGGTATAACTGTCTCCTCTCTCTTTTCACTGTAATTATTGATTGACTTAACTTTTTAATCAATTGCAATTATGTTCCACTTATATAGTCAACAAACATTTTTTCTCATCTCAATTTCAGTCAGAAGAGGTTGTTGTCTATGATAATGATAATAAGCTTGATCTGAAAGAACGCCTATCTGTAGACAACCTTGAAAAGTTCTCTCCAGATGACACAGGTTATTTGCAAAAGACAAGACTACTTTTTCAAAGTCATTCAGCAAGCAGGGAAAAAATTGAACAATACTCCTTGATTTTACATATCTAATTTTCTTTAAACAATTTCAGAAATGGAGATGGAATCCACTTCTGGCCAGACAAAGCAAATCCTAGTGAAAGCACTGCAACCACAGGAGAAAAGGAAAAGAGGAAGAAGACCTGCAGTAGGATCCAATGCCAAGCCCAAAGGTATAGCTGCAGCTTTGAAAGAAGTTAACATGGATGATGCTGGTATGTGCTAAGCTCGTTTGTTTTAATAATTTCTTTTCATTGTTCACTTGTGTGTGTACTTGCTTAGAAATATGCTTGCTTTTGCATATTATTTGCTCGGACCATCAGAACCTAAGGCTAAAGGAGTTGTGCAAAAGAGAGCTGCTGCTGAGAAGGTATTATAGTCACCATCTTTCTTTTTCCACAAAGTAATTATTGATTATCTTAACTTCTTCTTTAACAGTTTCAATTATATTCAATCTATTGAATTGGTGAATAAATCTACTCTTCTCTATTTCAGTCTGAAGTTGTTGTGGACAATAATGAAGATGAGGTGCTTGAACTGAAGGAACGCCTGTCTGCATACAACTTCTCTCCAAATGACACAGGTTATTTGCAAAAGACTAGTACTGCTTCTTCAAAGTCATCCACCAAGCAAAAAAAAGTTGAACAATATCCCTCCATTTTGCGTACCTAATTATCTCTTAAAAAATTGCAGGAATGGAGGCAGAATGTTCTGCTGGGCAGGCAAAACAGACCTTAGTGGAAGCAGCACCCCAACAACAGGAGAAAAAGAGAAGAGGAAGAAAACCAGCAGCAGAAACCAATGCCAAGCCCAGAGCTGCAGCTGCAGGTAGAAAGAGAGGGCCCACTTCACAGAAAGCAAGTGCTGCAGATACAACCAAGCTTAGGAAGACAAGAGCATCCACAGTTAATAGGAAAAGACGTGATGGGGATGATTCCTCTAGTGATTTTGGTGAGATCCAGGAGGTTGCTGTTGTTGCTCCAAGAAAGAGGCCAAAGAGGGGCAATTCAATGAAAAAAAGTTATGCCGAGAGCGATCCAATTAGCAATGAGTTTGACTTTGAATAAGGAATTTTATCTTCTCTCATTATTTTGTTTTGTGGATGTGGATGTGTGTGCGTTGTGGGGTGCGGGGGTTGTGTTATTTGATCTCACTGCTTGTGGTTCAGTAGTATGACCCAATAGTCTGATTTTGCTAGTGATAAATTGATGAATGTAACTCTGCTCATTTTTCTGTGTATACCAATTTCTAATACTGCATTGCTGTGAGAAATGATCACCGTGACAGAATGTTAGATGTGTTTTTATATTGCATTGCTGTGAGAAATGAACGTACAGTTTCTCGAGTTTCTAAAACTAAGATGATCTTGATTATGATATCTATTGCTGTTCTAAATATTGGGCATATCAAGTAACTCATCATGGCTTCTGTACCAACATTGTACCAACACAATATTGAACTGACTAAAATTTTAGTAATTATTCATAACAGATGTTCAAATTTGGAACTTAAAAGGCTAAAATTGTCTTTTTTTTTTGACGAAAAATAGGAGTCAAGCTCCTACCTTTGCATTAAATTAATAGAAGTAGTATCATTACAAAAATGGCATTTAACTGAAAGTTAAATAGCCGAGCAAAGCAAAATAAAGAAAGGGTAAAAAAGGAAACTAGAAAAAAAATGTCTAATGACTAATCAAAGAAACGAAAAGAAAGAGAAAAATTGGTCATTTTGTCAGGCTGTTTTCTGGCAAAGCAGAACCAGGTCAAGTAGCTGAGGAAGAGTAATTGTGCTGCTGATGCAAGGAATGGCATGAGAGTATTTCCTGTAGCAAAGCCTCTGGCTGTTTTGACTTTTCTGAAAAAATGCGCGTGCATCTCTCTCACGCCAGAAGATGAAGAAAACAGTGAGAAAGTTTAATATGCACCATAGTAATAAAATCTCAAAAATTGTAAAATTTAGTTTGCTATGAGATTTCAATATGTAGATTAGATTGGTTAAATTAGATTTGTCAATTTACAAAAATAACCTCAAAAAAGTCCGCGGTGCACAGAAAGCTCTATACACTATAGTGCATATTAAACTTTCTCAAAAAACAGTTGCTCATATATCTTTTGCTTGGCTCGGTACATCTGTCACCTCTACCAGCGCCATTGGATCCTGTGGAAAATGGGTATCAGCAGTAAAAGCGCTTAGGGTGGAGTCATTCTGAACCAGAGATCTCAGTTGCAGGTAAAAGCAGCATTGAGAAAAGATATGAAGGATTGTCTCTGAAGTGTTACAACAAAGAGCACATCTATTTGGCAAGCACCACCCCTTCTCTGTAAATTGTCCGAGGTTGCTAATTTGTTGTGAAGCATTCTCCAGATGAAAATTTTAAACCTTGGCGGTATTTTGAAAAACCAGATTCTGCTGAGGTAAGAGTTGTGTGTCGGGTTTGATTTAATGAAGTGGTAGGTTGAGGTTGTGGAGAAGGTTTCTGAAGCTCCTTTTAATTTCCAAAAAGGTTTGTCGAGCGTGGTTGAGGGGAGGCTAAAATTCTCATTTAGAGAAGTCATTAACAATTATTCACAACTTCCCTCTTTCTACAACTTAACTAATCTTGTAATTTATTGCAGATGGGAGATATGGGTGGCCTGAAGCAGCTCCATACGATGCTAGCCATGTGGGGGCTGCTGCACCTGAGATATCCAAAGCTCTACTTGATCACTTAAAGCCTCAGGGTAAAATGGTCATTCCATTTTGGGCACTTATTTCAGGATTTGCAAGTTGTTGACAAGAAATTGGACAGCTCTATTGTATCCCAAAGTGAGACTGGTGTTCTTGCATGAAGAACTTTTGACTGTCTGGGGTGGCAACATTCTTTCTTGCTTTCGATAGTTTTGTATACATGTTTCTGCAGTTGATCCTTGACCAAATTTTCAGAGCTTTACCTTTGGTTACACACACATATTTCCTTGCAAGACAGAGTGAGAGTACTTTTAATGGAATGGTCCCAGCAAAGTCCGAAATTTTAAAAAATAGTATTAAATTAATATAATATATTAAAAATAATATCAATATAATAAGTTTAATATAAATAGTATCACGAGATCGGAATCAACGTTAGATCGGAATCCTAGATTCCGATCTAAGCTTTGATCGGATTTTGAGTTTCCGATCTAAGCTTAGATCGGAATCCGAGATTCCGATCTAATCTTTTTAATTTTTTTATATATTATTTATTTATTTATTTAATTTATTAATTAGTTAAATAATTAGAAAAATAGATAATATATTGTAAAAATATTGAAAAAATATGGAAAAAAATCAGACATAATTAAACTAAATTTTATATGTAATTTAGTATTTTTTGGGAAAATTAAAATTTTTTCCTTTTATTAGTTTATTAATTAGTTAATTAATTAGAAAAATAAATAATATATTCTAAAAATATTGAAAAAATATAAAAAAAATCAGGAATAATTTAAAAAAATTTATATGTAATTTAGTTTTTTTTTTGGAAAATTAAATTTATTTTCCTTTTAATTAATTTATTTAATTAAATATAAATTTAATTAATTTATTTAATTAAAAAATGAATAATTAAGTATAAATTTTTAATTAATTTAAACAACCATTTGATATGCGTCCCGGATGTCGTCTTCTGTATATATTATTTTCATATTATATATTAAACAATCATATCGAGTCTCATGATCAAGGAAGCACTTTCTGGATTGCGTTAGAAAAACGCCAAGGTAGAGCAATATGGCCAATGGTGGAGCTTGGTACTCAATGGTGGGATATTGGAGGGCCACGAGTTCCACTGGAAGATGAAGCAATATGGCCAATGGTGGGATCTTCTTCCTCCCCTTCTTCTTCTGGCCAATGTTCGTCCCTCCGATAATTGGCATAAACAATATCGGCCAATTCATCTAATTTCTTGCCTTGCTCCATGGTTTCGTAAGAAAGACGGCTGAGATGCATGCCATATTCATCCTGTCGTTCAATGGCCTTCTTGGTGAGCTTGGTGAGTTTCTTGACCATTTTGGTGAGCTTTTTAGCCCACCTTGGCACTTGAGAGGATTCCCCATGGTCCCTTGCTGTCGGAGGTAGAGCAAGAGCTGGATCAACTATCACTTGGCTCGCGGGAGCTCCTGGTGCCGCGTTAGTGCTGGCCCTCCGAACAATTGGATGAGCAAAATCTGTAGGAATGATCCATGACTCAGGATTGTGAAGATTTACCTTGTGGGGGTAAGGAAGAAGAAAATCGCTCCCTTGCTCGCGGACCCAAAGATATCGTTCACCCTCCTCGGTTTGTTTGATCTCAATGAAGTGAGCCCCTTTGAAACGGAATGTAGTGTAGAGAGAGAACCCACCACAAGAAGAAGTTGGGGGAAGAGGAAGACGAATCCTTGCGGCAAGCAGTGTAACAAAGCCCCCCATAGTGATACTCCCCTTTGGCACTTGGTCCCTTTGATAGAGCCAGAATTCAACCATGAGCTTTATAACATTCACCTTTTCTGGTTCGGCCTGGAGAGTTTGCCACATTAAGCCAAGCTCCTTATCATTGGTAATATTTGCCGTCTCGCCGCGGCAAAATATTTGTGAAGCATAGGCCCGCATGAGAATGCGGAGCGTTGGATGTTGCACGAGACGGGACCTCCTGTTGCAATTATGGCCTGCTAGATAAATTCATACCATGCTAGGTTTGAGGTCACGAGTCCATGGAGATATCTCAACCGGGCAATCTCTTTCGAGGCCATAGACTACCCCCAAGTCTTGAAGCCTTGCCTTATGGCTACGGTTGGCTAGGCGGAAGACAATGATGTCTTCTCCATTTTCCTTCATGAGAGCTAGAGAACTCAAAAATTCAAGGGTCATTTTATGGTAGGCTAGAGCACGGTGAGTCCAAAATGTAGGGGTGATGCCTATCTTGCTAGTGAGTTCAATAAATTCCTCCGCCACCCCAAAGTTCTCTAAGGTTTCTATATCAATCCACCGTGTGTGCTCAAAAGCACGGTTCTGGAGCTTGGCCAAGTTAAGGAATTGAAAGTTCCATGGTATCTCAAACCCAAAGGTACTCTCATATTGGGCTGCCTCAGGATGTCTTTTGAAATCAGGGTGATTTGACATCGGATGAGGTGGATCATTAGGATTGTGAGGAGGTGAGGGTGGTCTCGAAGAGGATGCAGCAGCACTGCGAGCACTAGCGCGGGTCTGGCGGCGACTAGGCTCAGCCATGGATGCAAGTTTGTGAGGATTGAGGAAAGATGAGCCTCGGTTTGGGTCGAACAGAGAGGGTTCAGACCGAAGTGAGGTTTGTGGCAGAGTTGGAGGGCGTTCGGGTCGAACAGAGAGGGTTCGGACCGAACTGAGGGTGGATTCTGGTAAATGGGCCTGGTATTTCTGGTAAGTAGCGCTGGAAGTTGTCAGAAATTGGCACAGGGGTCTCTTTACTGGTACAGGGCCTTGTGAACACTTTTAACCTTAATTGAAAGCACAAGGAGCAACTGGAGAGGAGAAAGAAGAGTTGGGACCTTAAACCGTGGAGTGGAGACTCGATAGACGAGAGAATGTCTGAAAAGAGAGAACCGCGGGATGGGGGGGCGAGAGAATGACAGAAAAGCACTTGAATGCAGAAAGAAAAGGGAATGGGGCCCTTCCTTGCGAAAAAATGGTGGTGTGCTAGAAAATCAATGCCCTCAACAAGTGATGTCGTTTGAGACCCCCAAAAGGCTTCTGCGAGGTTGGGGAGAGGTCCTTGGAGAATTCCCAGAGAAGAAAAAGGCAAGACGCTGAGTCGTCCCGTCGTCCTTGAGAAGCGTGTCCTGAAAAATACAACCAAAACGAAAACCCACTGTCAGATCAGAAAAGAGATATGGGAAGAGGGCGAATAGGAGAGCAAAAGGCACCTTAGATCTCTAAAAATGGTGGAGAAATGGATAATCTAGGGTTTTGGGTGGTGGCTCTTCGGTTTGAGTTTTGAAATGGCACGAGAGTGAGGGAGAAGGGATGTAACGGTTCGAGTGGGAGAGAAAAAGGAAGGGGAACGGGTTAATGGGTTAATGGGTTATCGGATCAAGTAGCAATTATGGGGGGTTGGGTCTGGTTAAATATAAAAGCCCACGAAATCAAATTTAAATAAATCAAGCGAATTGGGCCTGTGTCCCATTAAAATTTCAGCCCAAATGGACCCATCCATTGCGTTTGGCTTTCTCCCAATGCTCCTTCGGACTGGACGCCTTCTGCCTTCGGGTCGAGCAAGGTCACTTCGGGCCGAGGGTGCTTCTGTTCGAGTCGAAGAAGAGCCCCAAGTCAAGTCTCCTATGACCCTCATTGCTCAGGTCGAGCTGTCATGCTTCGGATCGAACTGAGAGTCTTGTAGCTTGAATATTATCTGAAGTATCTTGCATATTCCTCTTATTTGCCTTCTGAGTGACCAGAGATCCCTCCGTTATGTTATAATAGCTTCCTGAAAAGAAAATGTTCCCAGAGATTAGAGCAGACCGAATCATTTTTTTCATTTTTTTTTTTTTTAAATTTCTTGGGTTGCCTCCCAAGGAGCGCTTGTTTAAGGTCTCTAGCTTGACCTCCTGTTTTAGTTTTCTTCTAGATCTGGCTCGGAGAGGGATAGAACGTGGGTTTCTCCGATTGTCTCGTTGGCGATATAGTGCTTTAATCTTTGCCCATTGACCTTGAAGGGCTCCGAATCCTTATCACAGATTTCGATGGCTCCAAACGGGTAGACTTTCACCACTCTGAACGGCCCCGACCACCTAGATCTCAACTTGCCCGGGAAAAGCTTCAATCGTGAGTTGAACAAGAGCACAAAGTCCCCTTCTTTGAATTCTCTTCTTGAAATATGCCTATCATGCAAAATTTTCGTTTTTTCTTTATAGATTTTAGCATTTTCATAAGAGTTTAGGCGTACCTCATCCAACTCATGAAGTTCAAGAATCCTTTTCTCACCGGCTTTTAGCAAATCCATATTGATCGCCCTTGTTGCCCAATAAGCCTTGTGTTCGATTTCAACCGGCAAATGGCAGGGCTTCCCATAGACAAGCTTGAATGGACTCATGCCTATGGGAGTCTTGAAGGCGGTGCGGTATGCCCAAAGTGCATCATCTAGTTTGGCAGCCCAATCTTTGCGAGTTCGTGCCACCGTCTTCTCCAAGATGCTCTTAATCTCTCTATTGGACACCTCGACTTGCCCGCTTGTTTGAGGATGGTAAGCAGTAGCAACCTTGTGAGTCACTCCATGCTTTTTCAAGAGACCGTCGAATTGTCGATTGATGAAGTGCTTCCCTCCATCACTTATCACAGCACGTGGAACGCCAAAACGAGGGAAGATAATCTTGGAGAATAGTTTAATCACAGAGTTTGCATCCGCGGACTTGCATGGCACCGCTTCAACCCACTTAGAAACATAATCCACCGCCACCAAAATATACTCAAACCCATGAGAGCTAGGGAAAGGGCCCATGAAATCTACCCCCCAAACATCAAATATTTCTACTTCTAGGATAGGATGAAGGGGCATCTCACTCCTCTTGGAGATATTGCCCGTCCTTTGGCATTGATCACAAGAGAGAACAAAAGAGTGTGCATCTTTAAAAAGGGTAGGCCAAAAGAACCCCGATTGGAGCACTTTTGCTGCCGTCTTGGAGAATGATGCATGGCCTCCATAGGCTGAAGAATGACAGCTAGCCAAGATTGGTCGGGTCTCCTCATAGGACACACATCTCCTATACACATCGTCAATCCCAAGCTTGAAGAGATAGGGCTCTTCCCAAAAATAGTACTTGGCGTCAGATTTCAGCTTCTTTCTGTCTTGCCATGTCATCTCTGGGGGCAGAACGCCGCTGGCGAGATAATTTGCTAAATCAGCATACCAAGGTTGTGAAATCTCGCTTTGATGAGCCTCTGTTTGGACCGAGCAGACAGTCGTTCGGTCCGAACAGCTCCCTATGGAGAGAAATTTCAACGCCAGGTGGGCCCAGTCGACCTCGACTGATTCCGTTCGGTCCGAGCTCGTCTCAGATGGGGTCGAGCACGTCGCAATTTGGGTCGAGCAGGGCTCCAATGGGGTCGAACTGAGGCTGATTTGCATCAATTTCTCGATCGGAAATGAGTCGTCGATCGGAATTTCATCTCCTTCTTTCTCTTCCCAGTGCAGGCGGGAAAGGTGGTCAGCAACCAGGTTCTCAGTACCCTTCTTATCTCGAATTTCGAGATCAAATTCTTGTAATAGAAGAACCCATCTGATAAGTCTAGGTTTCGCATCTTTCTTGCTCAAAAGGTATCGCAATGCTGCATGGTCTGTATACACAATCACCTTGGACCCAATTAAATAAGATCTGAATTTATCCAGTGCAAACACAATAGCCAGCAGTTCCTTCTCCGTGGTCGTGTAGTTGGCTTGGGCTGGATCTAACACCTTGCTTGCGTAATAGATAGCTACAGGCTTCTTGTCCTTTCGCTGGCCCAACACTGCCCCAACTGCAAAATCGCTCGCATCACACATGAGTTCGAAGGGCTGAGACCAATCCGGCGGTTGTAAGATAGGAGCCGATGTGAGGGCTGCTTTTAACCTGTGAAAAGCACGAATACAATCTTCGGTTACAATAAATTCATTATCCTTTACTAGAAGATTACTTAAAGGTTTTGCAATTTTTGAAAAGTCTTTTATGAAGCGACGGTAAAATCTGGCATGCCCAAGGAAGCTTCGCACGTCTTTGACATTCTTGGGCATGTCAAGCTTCTCGATTACTTCAATTTTCGCCTTGTCGACCTCGATTCCTTTTGAAGTGATCACATGGCCTAGCACTACACCGCGTTGCACCATGAAATGGCACTTTTCCCAATTTAGAACCAAGTTGACTTCTTGACATCTCTGCATCACTTTAGAAAGGTTAGCCAAACATTTATCAAAACAAGTGCCATAGACTGAGAAATCGTCCATGAAAACTTCCATTTCATTTTCAATTAAATCTGAAAAGATGGCCATCATGGCTCGTTGGAATGTGGCTGGTGCGTTACAGAGACCAAATGGCATACGTCTATATGCAAAGGTACCGTAAGGACAAGTAAAGGTAGTCTTTTCTTGGTCATTCGGGTGGATGGGAATTTGGAAGAAGCCAGAATAACCATCTAAATAACAAAAATAGAAATGGTTAGCAAGCCTTTCAAGCAATTGGTCAACAAAAGGGAGTGGAAAATGGTCCTTGCGGGTTGCCGCATTAAGTTTTCGATAATCAATGCACATTCTCCACCCGGTTACCACGCGGGTTTGGATCATCTCACCCTTGTCATTCTGCACAACTGTTGTGCCTCCCTTTTTGGGCACCACATGTACAGGGCTCACCCATTTGCTATCTGAAATTGGATAGATGATTCCCGCGTCAAGTAGTTTGAGGATCTCCTTCTTCACCACCTCCTTGAGATTTGGGTTGAGCCTCCTTTGAGTTTCCCTTGATGGTTTCTGGTCGTCTTCTAGCAAGATACGGTGTGTGCAAAAGGACGAGTCGATGCCCTTCAAGTCATCGATGGAGTACCCAATGGCACCTTGGTGAGTTCTCAACACTTCCAACAATTTCTCTATATGTCCTGCATCTAATTCGGAGTTAACGATAACAGGGTATGATTGATTCGGGCCAAGGAATTCATACCTGAGCGAAGGTGGAAGTGGTTTAAGTTCGACCTTAGGAGCCTCTGTTGGATTGATGTCGTTCGGTCCGAGCAAAGATTTGTCGGGGTCGAACGGAGCATCTGCCGTGTCAACTCCTTCAGATTGCCCATCTGTTCGGTCCGAATGATCTTTGTTTGGGTCGAACTGGCCCTTTGTTGCAGCTACTTCCTCCAATAGGGCGTATGTTCGGTCCGAATGAACATTGTCGGGGTCGAACTGACGGTTGTCCTCGCCACAAGCGGGCTCGTGAACTTCCTTGATTGATTCCTCCACTCCTATTGCTTCCTGTACATCAAAAAGAAACTGTTGATAGCTCGTGAGGGCTGAATTGTACTGGTCTTCCAGCTCTTCCTCAATTGTCAGCTCAATTTCCTCAATCATGAAACAGGTATCGGTGGAGGTGGGACATCTCATCGCCTTGTTGATTGAGAACTTCAGCGTCTCCCCCCCCCACTCTGACTAGAATTGTGCCCTCCCTGGCATCCATCAACACGCCGGCTGTGCAGAGGAACGGTCGTCCCAAGATGATTGGGACCTCTTTGTCCTCTTCCATGTCCATGACAACAAAATCACCAGGAACCAAGAATTTGCCAACTTGAACTGGTATATCTCTAATGATCCCCAGTGGCAGCCTTACAGAAGAGTCGGCGAGTTTGAGAGTCATTCGGGCAGGCATAAGCTCACCAAACCCAACCTTCTCATAGACGGACTTAGGCATCAAGCTGACACTTGCCCCCATATCACAGAGGGCATGTTTAATTATGGCGTTACCGATCACACATGGCAGAACAAACCTACCAGGATCCTCTCTTTTGGGTGGCATGGTGTTGGTGAGGGCCTCGGTACTGCGGTAGGTTAATGCCACCGTCTTAAGTTCCTCTAGAGATCTCTTGCCTGTGCACAATTCTTTCAAGAACTTAGCGTAGATTGGCACATGGGCGATGGCGTCTGTGAAAGGAATAGTGATCCTCATTTGCTTCAAGATTTCCCAAAAGGATCTAAACTGGGCATCTTCCCTGCTTCTGAGCAGTCTCCGTGGAAAAGGGACTGGAGGATGATAGCTGGGTGCTCCCGAAGTGTCCTTACCTTTTGGTTGTGCGCAGTCATGGGCCTTCTCATTTACCCCTTCGGACCGAGCAGGAGGCTGTTCGGACCGAACAGCACTAGTTGAGGCACCTTCCACTCGTACCTCTGTTTCTTCGGACCGAGCAAGCACCTGCTGGGGTCGAACGGAGCTTTGTTCAGGTCGAACAGGTGCGTCGGTGTCTCCATCAACCTTGTCCTGCTGTTTCTGTTCAAGGGCGGGTGCAAACCCTCCTGGGTGCTCCCGAAGTGTCCTGTTTCTGTTTCTGTTCAAGGGCGGGTGCAAACCCTCTTGAACAGAAACAGCAGGACAAGGTTGATGGAGACACCGACGCACCTGTTCGACCTGAACAAAGCTCCGTTCGACCCCAGCAGGTGCTTGCTCGGTCCGAAGAAACAGAGGTACGAGTGGAAGGTGCCTCAACTAGTGCTGTTCGGTCCGAACAGCCTCCTGCTCGGTCCGAAGGGGTAAATGAGAAGGCCCATGACTGCGCACAACCAAAAGGTAAGGACACTTCGGGAGCACCCAGCTATCATCCTCCAGTCCCTTTTCCACGGAGACTGCTCAGAAGCAGGGAAGATGCCCAGTTTAGATCCTTTTGGGAAATCTTGAAGCAAATGAGGATCACTATTCCTTTCACAGACGCCATCGCCCATGTGCCAATCTACGCTAAGTTCTTGAAAGAATTGTGCACAGGCAAGAGATCTCTAGAGGAACTTAAGACGGTGGCATTAACCTACCGCAGTACCGAGGCCCTCACCAACACCATGCCACCCAAAAGAGAGGATCCTGGTAGGTTTGTTCTGCCATGTGTGATCGGTAACGCCATAATTAAACATGCCCTCTGTGATATGGGGGCAAGTGTCAGCTTGATGCCTAAGTCCGTCTATGAGAAGGTTGGGTTTGGTGAGCTTATGCCTGCCCGAATGACTCTCAAACTCGCCGACTCTTCTGTAAGGCTGCCACTGGGGATCATTAGAGATATACCAGTTCAAGTTGGCAAATTCTTGGTTCCTGGTGATTTTGTTGTCATGGACATGGAAGAGGACAAAGAGGTCCCAATCATCTTGGGACGACCGTTCCTCTGCACAGCCGGCGTGTTGATGGATGCCAGGGAGGGCACAATTCTAGTCAGAGTGGGGGGGGAGACGCTGAAGTTCTCAATCAACAAGGCGATGAGATGTCCCACCTCCACCGATACCTGTTTCATGATTGAGGAAATTGAGCTGACAATTGAGGAAGAGCTGGAAGACCAGTACAATTCAGCCCTCACGAGCTATCAACAGTTTCTTTTTGATGTACAGGAAGCAATAGGAGTGGAGGAATCAATCAAGGAAGTTCACGAGCCCGCTTGTGGCGAGGACAACCGTCAGTTCGACCCCGACAATGTTCATTCGGACCGAACATACGCCCTATTGGAGGAAGTAGCTGCAACAAAGGGCCAGTTCGACCCAAACAAAGATCATTCGGACCGAACAGATGGGCAATCTGAAGGAGTTGACACGGCAGATGCTCCGTTCGACCCCGACAAATCTTTGCTCGGACCGAACGACATCAATCCAACAGAGGCTCCTAAGGTCGAACTTAAACCACTTCCACCTTCGCTCAGGTATGAATTCCTTGGCCCGAATCAATCATACCCTGTTATCGTTAACTCCGAATTAGATGCAGGACATATAGAGAAATTGTTGGAAGTGTTGAGAACTCACCAAGGTGCCATTGGGTACTCCATCGATGACTTGAAGGGCATCGACTCGTCCTTTTGCACACACCGTATCTTGCTAGAAGACGACCAGAAACCATCAAGGGAAACTCAAAGGAGGCTCAACCCAAATCTCAAGGAGGTGGTGAAGAAGGAGATCCTCAAACTACTTGACGCGGGAATCATCTATCCAATTTCAGATAGCAAATGGGTGAGCCCTGTACATGTGGTGCCCAAAAAGGGAGGCACAACAGTTGTGCAGAATGACAAGGGTGAGATGATCCAAACCCGCGTGGTAACCGGGTGGAGAATGTGCATTGATTATCGAAAACTTAATGCGGCAACCCGCAAGGACCATTTTCCACTCCCTTTTGTTGACCAATTGCTTGAAAGGCTTGCTAACCATTTCTATTTTTGTTATTTAGATGGTTATTCTGGCTTCTTCCAAATTCCCATCCACCCGAATGACCAAGAAAAGACTACCTTTACTTGTCCTTACGGTACCTTTGCATATAGACGTATGCCATTTGGTCTCTGTAACGCACCAGCCACATTCCAACGAGCCATGATGGCCATCTTTTCAGATTTAATTGAAAATGAAATGGAAGTTTTCATGGACGATTTCTCAGTCTATGGCACTTGTTTTGATAAATGTTTGGCTAACCTTTCTAAAGTGATGCAGAGATGTCAAGAAGTCAACTTGGTTCTAAATTGGGAAAAGTGCCATTTCATGGTGCAACGCGGTGTAGTGCTAGGCCATGTGATCACTTCAAAAGGAATCGAGGTCGACAAGGCGAAAATTGAAGTAATCGAGAAGCTTGACATGCCCAAGAATGTCAAAGACGTGCGAAGCTTCCTTGGGCATGCCAGATTTTACCGTCGCTTCATAAAAGACTTTTCAAAAATTGCAAAACCTTTAAGTAATCTTCTAGTAAAGGATAATGAATTTATTGTAACCGAAGATTGTATTCGTGCTTTTCACAGGTTAAAAGCAGCCCTCACATCGGCTCCTATCTTACAACCGCCGGATTGGTCTCAGCCCTTCGAACTCATGTGTGATGCGAGCGATTTTGCAGTTGGGGCAGTGTTGGGCCAGCGAAAGGACAAGAAGCCTGTAGCTATCTATTACGCAAGCAAGGTGTTAGATCCAGCCCAAGCCAACTACACGACCACGGAGAAGGAACTGCTGGCTATTGTGTTTGCACTGGATAAATTCAGATCTTATTTAATTGGGTCCAAGGTGATTGTGTATACAGACCATGCAGCATTGCGATACCTTTTGAGCAAGAAAGATGCGAAACCTAGACTTATCAGATGGGTTCTTCTATTACAAGAATTTGATCTCGAAATTCGAGATAAGAAGGGTACTGAGAACCTGGTTGCTGACCACCTTTCCCGCCTGCACTGGGAAGAGAAAGAAGGAGATGAAATTCCGATCGACGACTCATTTCCGATCGAGAAATTGATGCAAATCAGCCTCAGTTCGACCCCATTGGAGCCCTGCTCGACCCAAATTGCGACGTGCTCGACCCCATCTGAGACGAGCTCGGACCGAACGGAATCAGTCGAGGTCGACTGGGCCCACCTGGCGTTGAAATTTCTCTCCATAGGGAGCTGTTCGGACCGAACGACTGTCTGCTCGGTCCAAACAGAGGCTCATCAAAGCGAGATTTCACAACCTTGGTATGCTGATTTAGCAAATTATCTCGCCAGCGGCGTTCTGCCCCCAGAGATGACATGGCAAGACAGAAAGAAGCTGAAATCTGACGCCAAGTACTATTTTTGGGAAGAGCCCTATCTCTTCAAGCTTGGGATTGACGATGTGTATAGGAGATGTGTGTCCTATGAGGAGACCCGACCAATCTTGGCTAGCTGTCATTCTTCAGCCTATGGAGGCCATGCATCATTCTCCAAGACGGCAGCAAAAGTGCTCCAATCGGGGTTCTTTTGGCCTACCCTTTTTAAAGATGCACACTCTTTTGTTCTCTCTTGTGATCAATGCCAAAGGACGGGCAATATCTCCAAGAGGAGTGAGATGCCCCTTCATCCTATCCTAGAAGTAGAAATCTTTGATGTTTGGGGGGTAGATTTCATGGGCCCTTTCCCTAGCTCTCATGGGTTTGAGTATATTTTGGTGGCGGTGGATTATGTTTCTAAGTGGGTTGAAGCGGTGCCATGCAAGTCCGCGGATGCAAACTCTGTGATTAAACTATTCTCCAAGATTATCTTCCCTCGTTTTGGCGTTCCACGTGCTGTGATAAGTGATGGAGGGAAGCACTTCATCAATCGACAATTCGACGGTCTCTTGAAAAAGCATGGAGTGACTCACAAGGTTGCTACTGCTTACCATCCTCAAACAAGCGGGCAAGTCGAGGTGTCCAATAGAGAGATTAAGAGCATCTTGGAGAAGACGGTGGCACGAACTCGCAAAGATTGGGCTGCCAAACTAGATGATGCACTTTGGGCATACCGCACCGCCTTCAAGACTCCCATAGGCATGAGTCCATTCAAGCTTGTCTATGGGAAGCCCTGCCATTTGCCGGTTGAAATCGAACACAAGGCTTATTGGGCAACAAGGGCGATCAATATGGATTTGCTAAAAGCCGGTGAGAAAAGGATTCTTGAACTTCATGAGTTGGATGAGGTACGCCTAAACTCTTATGAAAATGCTAAAATCTATAAAGAAAAAACGAAAATTTTGCATGATAGGCATATTTCAAGAAGAGAATTCAAAGAAGGGGACTTTGTGCTCTTGTTCAACTCACGATTGAAGCTTTTCCCGGGCAAGTTGAGATCTAGGTGGTCGGGGCCGTTCAGAGTGGTGAAAGTCTACCCGTTTGGAGCCATCGAAATCTGTGATAAGGATTCGGAGCCCTTCAAGGTCAATGGGCAAAGATTAAAGCACTATATCGCCAACGAGACAATCGGAGAAACCCACGTTCTATCCCTCTCCGAGCCAGATCTAGAAGAAAACTAAAACAGGAGGTCAAGCTAGAGACCTTAAACAAGCGCTCCTTGGGAGGCAACCCAAGAAATTTAAAAAAAAAAAATGAAAAAAATGATTCGGTCTGCTCTAATCTCTGGGAACATTTTCTTTTCAGGAAGCTATTATAACATAACGGAGGGATCTCTGGTCACTCAGAAGGCAAATAAGAGGAATATGCAAGATACTTCAGATAATATTCAAGCTACAAGACTCTCAGTTCGATCCGAAGCATGACAGCTCGACCTGAGCAATGAGGGTCATAGGAGACTTGACTTGGGGCTCTTCTTCGACTCGAACAGAAGCACCCTCGGCCCGAAGTGACCTTGCTCGACCCGAAGGCAGAAGGCGTCCAGTCCGAAGGAGCATTGGGAGAAAGCCAAACGCAATGGATGGGTCCATTTGGGCTGAAATTTTAATGGGACACAGGCCCAATTCGCTTGATTTATTTAAATTTGATTTCGTGGGCTTTTATATTTAACCAGACCCAACCCCCCATAATTGCTACTTGATCCGATAACCCATTAACCCATTAACCCGTTCCCCTTCCTTTTTCTCTCCCACTCGAACCGTTACATCCCTTCTCCCTCACTCTCGTGCCATTTCAAAACTCAAACCGAAGAGCCACCACCCAAAACCCTAGATTATCCATTTCTCCACCATTTTTAGAGATCTAAGGTGCCTTTTGCTCTCCTATTCGCCCTCTTCCCATATCTCTTTTCTGATCTGACAGTGGGTTTTCGTTTTGGTTGTATTTTTCAGGACACGCTTCTCAAGGACGACGGGACGACTCAGCGTCTTGCCTTTTTCTTCTCTGGGAATTCTCCAAGGACCTCTCCCCAACCTCGCAGAAGCCTTTTGGGGGTCTCAAACGACATCACTTGTTGAGGGCATTGATTTTCTAGCACACCACCATTTTTTCGCAAGGAAGGGCCCCATTCCCTTTTCTTTCTGCATTCAAGTGCTTTTCTGTCATTCTCTCGCCCCCCCATCCCGCGGTTCTCTCTTTTCAGACATTCTCTCGTCTATCGAGTCTCCACTCCACGGTTTAAGGTCCCAACTCTTCTTTCTCCTCTCCAGTTGCTCCTTGTGCTTTCAATTAAGGTTAAAAGTGTTCACAAGGCCCTGTACCAGTAAAGAGACCCCTGTGCCAATTTCTGACAACTTCCAGCGCTACTTACCAGAAATACCAGGCCCATTTACCAGAATCCACCCTCAGTTCGGTCCGAACCCTCTCTGTTCGACCCGAACGCCCTCCAACTCTGCCACAAACCTCACTTCGGTCCGAACCCTCTCTGTTCGACCCAAACCGAGGCTCATCTTTCCTCAATCCTCACAAACTTGCATCCATGGCTGAGCCTAGTCGCCGCCAGACCCGCGCTAGTGCTCGCAGTGCTGCTGCATCCTCTTCGAGACCACCCTCACCTCCTCACAATCCTAATGATCCACCTCATCCGATGTCAAATCACCCTGATTTCAAAAGACATCCTGAGGCAGCCCAATATGAGAGTACCTTTGGGTTTGAGATACCATGGAACTTTCAATTCCTTAACTTGGCCAAGCTCCAGAACCGTGCTTTTGAGCACACACGGTGGATTGATATAGAAACCTTAGAGAACTTTGGGGTGGCGGAGGAATTTATTGAACTCACTAGCAAGATAGGCATCACCCCTACATTTTGGACTCACCGTGCTCTAGCCTACCATAAAATGACCCTTGAATTTTTGAGTTCTCTAGCTCTCATGAAGGAAAATGGGGAAGACATCATTGTCTTCCGCCTAGCCAACCGTAGCCATAAGGCAAGGCTTCAAGACTTGGGGGTAGTCTATGGCCTCGAAAGAGATTGCCCGGTTGAGATATCTCCATGGACTCGTGACCTCAAACCTAGCATGGTATGAATTTATCTAGCAGGCCATAATTGCAACAGGAGGTCCCGTCTCGTGCAACATCCAACGCTCCGCATTCTCATGCGGGCCTATGCTTCACAAATATTTTGCCGCGGCGAGACGGCAAATATTACCAATGATAAGGAGCTTGGCTTAATGTGGCAAACTCTCCAGGCCGAACCAGAAAAGGTGAATGTTATAAAGCTCATGGTTGAATTCTGGCTCTATCAAAGGGACCAAGTGCCAAAGGGGAGTATCACTATGGGGGGCTTTGTTACACTGCTTGCCGCAAGGATTCGTCTTCCTCTTCCCCCAACTTCTTCTTGTGGTGGGTTCTCTCTCTACACTACATTCCGTTTCAAAGGGGCTCACTTCATTGAGATCAAACAAACCGAGGAGGGTGAACGATATCTTTGGGTCCGCGAGCAAGGGAGCGATTTTCTTCTTCCTTACCCCCACAAGGTAAATCTTCACAATCCTGAGTCATGGATCATTCCTACAGATTTTGCTCATCCAATTGTTCGGAGGGCCAGCACTAACGCGGCACCAGGAGCTCCCGCGAGCCAAGTGATAGTTGATCCAGCTCTTGCTCTACCTCCGACAGCAAGGGACCATGGGGAATCCTCTCAAGTGCCAAGGTGGGCTAAAAAGCTCACCAAAATGGTCAAGAAACTCACCAAGCTCACCAAGAAGGCCATTGAACGACAGGATGAATATGGCATGCATCTCAGCCGTCTTTCTTACGAAACCATGGAGCAAGGCAAGAAATTAGATGAATTGGCCGATATTGTTTATGCCAATTATCGGAGGGACGAACATTGGCCAGAAGAAGAAGGGGAGGAAGAAGATCCCACCATTGGCCATATTGCTTCATCTTCCAGTGGAACTCGTGGCCCTCCACCACCTCCACCTCAGCCTCAGCGGGCCCCACGACATGAGGCATGCTCAGAGCCGCTTGCCTACCCTGACTCCTCTTACACCCTGCAGCAGCCAGCTCCCAGCGATCCCAGCTTCTATCCGCACCTTGGAAATCAAGTCCTGGAGCAATCTCAGCAACAAGGCTTTGAGGATCCTTTTGGCATCTTCCCTACGTATCCCCATGGTAACCCATCCATGGGTTCTCATCATTCTCATTAATATGGTACTTTCCTTCTCATCTTTTACATTTTCTGTGAATGCAAGCTTGAGGACAAGCCTTGACTTAAGTTTGGGGGGGGATTTCATTATTTTCACAATTTTGACTCGATCTTTTCTGGAAAATGGACAAAGTAAACAAGAGAGGGCGAAATTTTTCAAATTTTCACAGCCTCAGTTCGGACCGAATCATAGCTGTTCGGACCGAGCTGTACTCTTTTATCACAAGTAAAGTCTCACAGTCTCAATTCGGACCGAACTCAATCCTGTTCGGACCGAATTGAGAGTCATTTCATAACGTGCCTTCCTAGTATTAGTTCGGTTCGAGCGCTGGTTGCTCGATCCGAGTAGAACGAACTTTCTTCTGTTTTTGCACTATACTCCTCCTCGGTTCGAACTCTTCCTTGTTGGGGTCGAACATTGACCTCATAAGCTTAGAACTGTTAAGACATTAATTGCACAAGCTTATCTTCTTCATCTTGGATTTTCATTGATCAAATCACATAATTTTAAGAATTCTTTTCAAGCTAATTAATCAGTTTCTCTCAAATGATTTGGGTATCTAAACTTCTCACTTAACCTATGCACCAATGGAACAATGTGAAAGTGTCTGACTAGGATAGAACTTGAATGAGGATGCTTAGAATTTGTCAAATGATCTCAGTCAATTCTCACAACTTTTCATTGAGTGAACTGATTTATGCTTTGCGAGTTTTTGTTTAACAAGAATTTTTATCAAACTTGGAATTTGTAAAATGAATCTTGATGTTTGAATTTAATCTCAAAACGCTTGAATCTTCAAAAAAAAAAAAAAACTTAATGGGACTTTAAAATTTAAAATAGTTGTGAAAATGAGGACGCACTGAGGCCTACTCCACCAACTTAGCCACAAATTGAAGGGTATTGGATTAATTGCAAACCGTCTGGAATTATAACTCAAAGATCTCGAGGTATAATTGGGTAGTTTGTAATTAGTTTCTACCGGACCCGGTGTGAAAGCATTGGTAAAGGAGTTGTTGAGTATTATGGCCCAAGTGTACCGTGGCTATAGTCGAGCAACACCCGTCCAACCTCCCTAGCGCGACATGTGCTAGTAGCAAATTCAAGGCCGATGATACCGCATTATCCTCTAGGGTGCAAAGCCCCACGACTCGACTTGCACAAATAAAAATTGGTAAAATAAAGATGAAATTCGGGAGCAAGATTCGTTTTATTTTTATTCCCTCTTTGATAAATTGACTTCACAATTTTTTTGCAAAACATAAAAAGGAACGAATGAATAAATTTGAGTTTGCAATTGTCTTGACACGATATGAGCTAGAGTTCTTGAGTAGTTAAAAACGATTACTAGGATCAAGAGAGGCATACTTTCATTTGAGGATTTATGATTACACAACTTTTGAGGAGGAAACTGATAACTTGACTTGTTTGAATTTTTGTGATTAAGTTTATGAGCTTGAGCAATTAATTTCTTGTCTTCTCTTCTTTTGGTTGGTTGATTCTTTTAAGTCTAAGTATAGTCATTGATTTTAAGTTTAGGCTCTTGCTTGAGGACAAGCAAAGTTCAAGTTTGGGGGAATTTGATATCCTCGATATCATTGGTATTTTGACCGTACTTGGCACTGAAATTATACCCAAACCATTAAATTGTTTGACAATTACTTGCTATTTTTCCAGGATTTGGCTCTGCTGCTGCTTCTACTTGTTTTTACAGGGTTTTGATGATTTTCATGGTTGCATGCGCGCCAGACGACTCATTCCTGGCATAGGGACATATTCTAGACCGACATGCGGGCCACTTGCCACCTAGATGACTCATTCCTAGGCTCTGTTCGACCTCATCATGGCTCTGTTCGACCCCAGCACCTTTATTTGGTCCATTTCTCTCTCCAGTTCGCACTGAACTGCCTCTGTTCGGACCGAAGTGCCCTCTATTTACTTCACTTCTCTTCTCTGGGTCGAGCCTTTCCCCAGTTCGGACCGAAGCCTATCTCTCCAGGTCGAACAGATGAGTTTTGGTATGTTTTTCATACATGGAAACTGACATTTTGGCAACTTTTGATGCTCTGTATGACCTAACCTCGTCCCCAAGCAACCGAAGGGTTATAAAAGGACCTCTCTTCTCTCCAGAAGGGGACTTTTGATTCGAAGCAGAGAAGGAGCCACCTAGTTTGAAATTCCATCATCACCCTAGTGTTCTACGACTTGTTTGAAGCGACGGCAGCAGCGAGGAGCAGATCTCATCATTTTCACCTCTCATCCACTGCCTAGGAGAAGTTGTCTTGGCATTAAAGGAGTAGACTTTATTTTCTTTTATGCTTTTATTTCCTGCTTCTATGGGCTTGTATCTTTATTATGCTTATACTATGTTTATTTGCTGTTTTGAGAACATGTTAGAGTAATTTATTTCATGTCTTAGGGTATGGATGTAGTTTAGGTTTAGGTTGGTGTTAAGATTTGATATAACTTGACTGTTTGGCTTTATGATCTTATTATTGAGAATTATTATTACTGCTTGTTTGATTTACCTGCCTGGACCTGATTTACTTCTAAATAAAGGCCTGTTTAGTTAAGTTACAAGGTTAGGTTAGACAATCGGAATCAAATTAAGTACTTGGGATAAATTGACGATTCGAAAGAGAAAATTAGCTTATACCGAAAGGTGTAGCTTCTAAGTTGGCTGAAAGGCAACTTAGATATCCCTAAGAAAATCAATAATTTAGACATAGGTTACTTAAAATACCGACACGAAAGTTTAGGTTTATTTGACCTATGTGGGCAAAGTAGAGTCCTGTGCTAACTTCTAGACCAAAAGACGACAGTTGAGGATTAGGAGACATAGCTACAGCCGATCTAAGCCTTTCATAAAGTTAAAACTCAAGTTATATAGTCATAACCCAACATATCGACCTCTGTTCGGACCGAACTAGTCTGGTTCGGACCGAACTGAGAGTGTATGTTTCGATTTATTGATATATATTGCATCAGCGAGAAATCCAGCAATTCGAAAGCTAAACCTAGGTGAATCCTGACCCCTAAGACGCCTTTTTATATCTGAAAGAAAAACCCTCGAAAATCTACCTACCTTATTTTATCTTCCCTAAATTGTTATTCAGAACAAAAGAAAACAACCAAAAATATCAACTTTGATTGCTTTGTTACTTAGTCTCTTTAATTTGCAACATTCTCTATTTTATTGTCTAGCTTCAGAAAAACAACAAGTCTAGTAATCGGTAATCCGTCCTGTGGGTTCGACCCTAAGCTTAACTTTGACGACTAGTGAGGTTAGGTCTAGGTACAAATTTATTTGCTATTAGGATTTAATTCCTTCATCACGCATCGCACCTCATCCTTGGGCGACCATGGCAATTTGACAATCATGCTGTGTATGATGGTCGCAAGCATCTCTACTCAGTCCAGTTGGGAGACAAAAAGGTACACATTTTACCTCTGCAAAAAGATTTCTCTAACACAGGAAAAACGATATTTTGTGTGCCGACAGATGAGTTTGAGACCGAACTTGAAACTGAGAGAATGTGTTGGATCGTGGCCTCGACCTCATTCACAGAACATGAGCCTAGCGAACTGCCACGAGGACTGGTTGAGCCAATCCTAGCCACATACAGAGATGTTCTGGGAGAGCTTCCTGATGGACTCCCACCTCTCTGGGACATATAACACCAAATCGACTTGGTGCCAGGGTCGAGTCTTCCTAATAGAGCTCATTATCGAATGTCCCCAGATCAACACGAAGAGCTACGTCGACAAGTGCAAGAATTGCTTGACAAGGGTTTTGTGCGAGAGAGCATAAGCCCGTGTGCTGTTTCAGCGCTACTCGTTCCGAAGAAAGATGGCACGTTCCGAATGTGTGTGGATAGTCGAGCCATCAACCGAATCACAATCAAGTACCGATTTCCCATTCCAAGACTCGAGGACATGCTCGATCAACTAAGCGGAGCTACGGTCTTCTCAAAGGTCGATTTGAAGAGCGGGTACCACCAAATCCGTATCAAACCTGGAGACGAATGGAAGACAGCCTTCAAGACTAAGGAGGGACTATTCGAGTGGGTTGTCATGCCCTTTGGCTTGTCAAATGCTCCAAGCACTTTCATGAGAGTGATGAATCAAGTACTCCGCCCCTTTCTCAACAAATTTGTGGTGGTATACTTCGATGATATCCTTATCTACAGCCGGAACAAGACCGAGCACTTGCACCACCTACGCGAAGTGCTTGAGACACTTCGAGCGAACCAACTATTCGCCAATCCAGCGAAGTGTTCGTGGATGGTTCCGAGCCTCACCTTCTTAGGTTTTATCATCTCGGGCAAAGGAATGAGTCCAGATGATAGCAAGGTAGAAGCCATCCGCAACTGGCCAAGCCCAACTACCATAGGGGAGGTTCGCTCATTTCTTGGTTTCGCTGGTTTCTATCGGAGGTTCATTAAAGGTTTCAGCTCAATCACCTCACCAATCACTGACTTACTCAAAGCGAAAGACTTCGCTTGGAACGAAAAGGCTCAGAAAGCATTTGAACAGCTCAAAAGTGTGCTCACTAACGCTCCTGTGCTATCTTTGCCGAACTTTGATAAAGTGTTTGAAGTTGAGTGTGATGCCTCCTTCACTGGCATTGGAGCTGTCTTATCTCAGGAGAAGAGGCCAATTGCTTACTTCAGTGAGAAGATTGGTGGGCCGCGAGTGAATTACTCGGTCTACAATGTTGAGCTCTATGTCATTGTTCGGGCCCTCAAACGCTGGCGACATTACCTCCTCCCCAAGGAATTTCTCTTCTACACTGACCATCAAGCCCTGAAGTTCTTACAAGATCAAAACAAACTGAGCTCTCGTCATGCCAAGTGGTTCATCATGTTACAAGAATACACCTTCACCATCGTGCATAAATCTGGTGTGAGCAACAAGGCGGCTGATGCCTTAAGTCGCCGTGTCAATTTGATGTCGGCAATGAAGAATTTGGTTCTCGGGTTCGAAGAACTACCTCGCGAGATTAGAGAAGATGCCGAGTTCGGACCCATAGTTGAAGCAGTGGAGTTGAAGACCTGACATGATTATCTTATTCACAATGGGTACCTCTTCTTTGGAAACTCGCTGTGTATTCCGAACACCTCACTCCGATTTTTCATAGTTCAAGAGTTGCACAAGCAAGGACATTTTGGAGCTGAGAAAACATTTCGCTTGATTCGAGAGAGGTTCTTCTGGCCGAACATGTCAAAAGACATCAAACTATTTGTGAAGCGCTGCCAAGTGTGCCAAGCTGCTAAGGGAACCGACACCAACCAAGGCCTATACACACCTCTGCCTATTCCAACAGCACCTTGGAAAGACATATCGATGGACTTTGTTGTGGGTTTACCAACAACCAAAAAGAAAAATGATAGCATCTTTGTGGTTGTAGATCGTTTTAGCAAGATGGCCATCTTCGCGGCTTGCAAAACAACAATTGATGCGCGAAAAGTTGCCGAACTGTTCTTCGTTGAGGTCCTACGCCATCATGGACTACCGAGCTCCATAGTTTCTGACCGAGATGTGAAGTTCATGAGTATATTTTGGAAGGAAGTATGGTCTCGTCTTGGAACCGAGCTGAAGTTTAGCACCACATGCCATCCACAGACAGACGGACAGACTGAAGCGGTGAACAGGAGTCTTGCGAATATGTTGCGAGCTCAAGTGACCTCATTTGGAACCTGGGATACTCTCCTGTCAAAAATTGAGTTCGAGTACAATTGCTCTGTCAACCGCTCGTCGCAATTTGCTCCTTTCTACGTGCTCTACGGATACATTTCCCGAGGTCCTCTCGACCTGTTACCAGTGGACGTTCCAAGCAAAGGTCCGAGTGATGCAACTTCTCGTGTCCGAGATCTACAAGAGATTCATGCTCAAGTTCACAAGAATTTAAAGGCAGCTTATGAAAAGTATAAAGCCTACGAGGATAAAAGGCGCCGACAAGCACAATTCGAGGTGGGAGAGCTTGTGTGGGTCTATCTGAGCAAAGATCGCTATCCGCGAGGTGAATACAATAAACTTACACGACGCAAGTTCGGACCTTATCCAATCTTGGAAAAGTTCGGGGAGAATGCCTACAGAATCATGTTGCCCGAGGATATGCACATCTCGGACATATTTAATGTTTGTCATCTTCACAAGTACTATGGTGAAAATACAAGCTTGAGGTCAAGCTTTTCTCAACCCGGGGAGCATGACGAAGGTACCTCACTACCCTCACCCAAAGGTACTTCACCCGAGGATGTCTCACTACCCTCGCCCGAAGGTGTTTCACCCGAACATATCTCACTACCCTCGCCCGAAGGTGCTTCACCCGAACATATCTCACTACCCTCCCCCGAAGATACTTCACCCGAATGTGTTTCACCCGAGTTTGACTCAGATTCCGACGTAGATTTACTTTAGGACATTATTATATTTGTAATTTTCATATTTTCTTTCTATTTCCGCAAATTTCCTTTTTAGGTTACTATTTCTGAAATGTATTAGATTGGGTCCCAAGGCACCGCCTCCCTATATAAAGGGGTGCTTGTCATTGTAAACAGTTTAGTTGATTAATTAATGAAATTTCCCTTTAGGCTCTTTGAGTTCTCTTTGCTATTTAGCATTTCTTTGTGATTTCTAATTCCACTAAACCATTTATCGCCGACCTCCTCTGGCGGACCGGTGGTTTGGGACGAGCGCCGTCGTCATCTTGTCTCTTAAATTAAGAGAAAATTAATGTTTCAATCATAGTATTTTTAATAATTTACTTGACTTCTTGCAGGAAAAAGTAGTTAAAATTACAGATTGCCAAATGCGCCCTAAAGTACAAATATTTTTGGAATTGTGTTCTTCAAATATTTCTATACATTTTTTTTATTTAAAACATTTTGAATGAAATTGATTGTAATTAATTAGAAGTGCTTTTACGTGCAGAACTAAGTATTAACTGTTGGGCTATTTATTTAGAGGTAATTAGTTTTATGCCACCGTGAATTTTGATAATTAGAGAAATACCATCCTTAAATTGCTAATTAGATTTATGCCATCGTAGAATTGCTAAAATTAGATTTATACCACTATTTCTCTAAAAACATATTAAATTCTAAAAATACCATTATCAAATTTATCATTAAATTTTTTTTAATGACCAAATTACCCATTAAAAACACAGACCGACGGATGGCGTTCATGAAAAAAAAATGTGCTCCGGTGCAATTTCATTCGTGAGCAAAAAGACAATTTTTATTTTTGTTCGTTGAGTTACTCATTTACGTTTATAGATGAGAATGTTCATCTTTGAGTAAAAGACAAAATGTTCATCTGTGAGCAAAAGAGCATTATAATTTAATGACCCATAATTACTTATGTGAAAAAAATCAGAAATAAAATATTTTTGCAAATAAATCTTAAAGACTTAATTCTTTTTTATTTGAAAATTAAAATTATGTCATTGTTAGATGACTAATTAGATCTATGCCACTATTTTTATGCACCAGTGGCGTAGAATAATTTTATTATTTTACAATGGCATAAAACTAATTGTTAATGATTTATAATGATATAAAACCAATTATATCTTTTGTGGTGGCATATTACTAATTTTTAAGTTTTGCAATGGCATATTTGAAAGGGTAAGATTGTCATATAATTGCTTGATGGCAAAAAACTAATTTTTATTATTTTATAATGGCAAAATAATAATTTGTCGTTTAGTGATGGCATATCTCTAATTTTAAATATTTGCAATGACATAAATCTAAATCACCCATTTATTTATTATTATTTTTTTTTACAAAGTACATATTAATTGTTATTCCATAAATGTCCATAATAAGCCTCTGCCATAAAATACCGCGGTTGGAGATTACAGAAGATAAATAGACACTTGTCATATGGACTATTGTATTTTGCGATACACATAATTAAGTTAATTAGAAGGCATGTACAAGGAAAGGGAGTTAAATGCATTATGTTATTTTTTTTGCAACATAAATTTGCATTATTTTTATAGATTGCTAATATTTCTATGTTTCTTTTCTTTCCTTAATTTGTATTTGTTCCTATTGTGGTGTAGAATTTCAACATTCTCAAGTAACAAGTAGCATCATATAGGTTTGTTAGAATATGATTTGATTGTTCTTGTACGTGAGTCATTTATGAAATTATTAGTTTTATTTAGTTAAGGACAATAAGCTTAGCTTAAAAGACATGTGTTTATTAGTTGTAATCAAAGGTTTAAATAGCGGACAACGACATGTGTTTATTAGTTGCAAGTAAAGATTTAAATAGCGGATAGCGGACTTGTAGCGGACATGCTAATGTCATAGCAGATAGAGAATAATGGTTATTTCGTGGTCAATATCGGACCATAGCGGATTTGCACACACAAGTGTAGTTTGAAGGTCTAGTTTAGCCTAACATAAAAAAATTTAAAATATTTTCATGCTACTCACTAATTAATGCCAACCAAAATTATATTCATTATCTTTGCATATTTGACCACTAAATTTTTAGAATTTGAAAAAACTCAAAACATAAAAATTGTAGCTTATTATGTAACCTTTTCATAGAAGTTTGAATCACATCAATTGAAGTTCTTACGTGAAAGATATGCTCAAAATAGTACTGTTATATCAGTAAATTATAAATTGCACCGCTATTTCCACTTATTTGCTATATGCCTGCTAAATCCTGCTTTGATCCATGCTATCAGCCAACCCGCTAAATTTATAGCGGTGTAGCATTCTACCACACCTTAATAAAATAACTCATTTTACTGATGATAAATAACTAAGAGTGTCTTTGAGAGGCCACTTTATTCTGTTCGCTTAGTTTTTAATAATAGTTACCTATTTGTGAATTCCAATACATATCATTAACAATTAATAATGTTACAGAATTTATATAAAAGTAAATAAATTTTCTTTCCGACAAGATATATAGATATTAATATTTATATTGTTTCATTAATTGTGTAATAATTATTTTCAATAAACAAATATACAAACCATGAAATAGACGGAGAGAAAGTGGGTCGTGTTTGCTGATAAATGTACAACAAAAAAATATTGATTTCCAAGAATGATTAAGTGTTAATTTTATATAATTTTACTTAATATATAGCGCATTATTTTAAACAAATAATCATGTAACTAGTAAGTTAAACAGATGAACTCTATAATTTTTCTAATAACTAATTGGTGGTGTTTGTTGAGTTTGAGCTGGGATAAGGTATTCCCATCAACTGATAGTAGGCTTTCTCTGCTTCCGCAAGTCTCTCATCAAACATTTTCCATTCCAGTCGGCATCTTGTTCTTATCTATTAATATAAACGAAAAGCTAGTTAGAAAAGCAAACTGATAAGTTCTGCAATATAAGGGGAAAAAGAAAGGCTACCGATACCTGACCCTTATTTTCATGTCAAAAAAAAAAAGAAGGCTACCGATAAAAAAAAAATAAAAATTACATACTAAATATTAAAAGCAAAGTTTTTTATACAGAAATTGGGCAATGTTGAATAAAATATGTAGGATGTACCAAAATAAATGCCGTACGTATAAAATAGTTAGTGCAGTGTTTTTGAAAACAAACGCAGTGAATCACATAATCAATTGCACGATAAGTTGAATTACTTTATGGATTATATTATTTTTAATTATATTATATACATATTCCTTTTAGACAGGAAGAAAGAAATACAATACATGAGCTATATATCATGTTAAAAAGATAAAGATGAAAGATGAAAGATGAACCAAATGAGATGTCAGATTTTTAAAAGTATAGATGACGTGACATTGTTAAATAAGTATAGAAACATAACTATTTTTATGTATTATAATTTTGCTACGTTAATAAAAGACTAGAGAGTTTACAAATAAAGCATAGAAGTGAGATCAGAATTCATACCGCTGTGGAGGAAGTGTTCTCATTTTGTTGACCCTTTTTATACATAAAAAAAGACAAGGTATTTAGTTAAAAAAATTATAGTATAGCATTTTCATACTTTGCGTTAATAACATTTAAATTCTTAACTATGTACCTGGTTAAGGAGAGTTGGAATTGCATGGTGTTTAATCCATTGAGCATCAACTACTCCCATTTTCTCATGGCCAGGCTATCATTAATGGACATAAGTTTGACAAGTAGGAAAAAAAAGAACAAAAATAAAACAATAAAAATGTGGAGTAGGCAAATATATTAAGATAATTTAAATACCTCAACGCATCTTCTGACATTAAAATCAAGTCCCCATCCATGCACCAAATCATTCTACATGAGCAAGAAAATTTTGTTTTCAAAATAAAAAAAAATCGTCCGCCCAAAAGGGACAAAAAAAAAAGAATTAATGAAAGAAAAAATATTTATGATTTGAAGGGAATTGCAAAAAAAGAAAAAAAAAATTGCCTGGATCATATGCCACGCGCATCTCCAGGCATTGCGGGTGAAAACAGGAGCCATGATCTCAACAAATCTGAAAAATAACCCGGAAAAAATGTTAAATTTTTTTTAATGTTTGAAGTTTTTTTTTTTGAGAAATAATGTTTAAAGTTGAAATAATATTCGTAATAACAATGTGCTTTCATACCCAGCACATGGGGGAAGGTGGGGACTCGTACACCAATTTTCCCGCTCCTGCACTTGCCTGACATAAGCCAATTCTCTCTGAGTTTCTGAGTATGCAACAATTTTTGCAAATAATAATAATAATAATAATATAATAGAAAATTATAAAATAATATTAGTAACAACAACAACAGCAACAGCAACAACAATAATAAGCATCTAAATTCTAAAGATTTGTCTGATAAAAAGAAGGGAAAATTAGATATAACCCCCTGAATTCTTCTTCAATTAGATATAACCCCCTGAAAACTTCAAAATTAGATGTAACCCCCTCTAATCATGATATACGTGGACATAACCCCTTTCTATTCATTTTCATCATTATTTCTGAAAAAAAAAATGCAATTCCATAAAATATGACCATTGTATCCTCTCTACCAAAAACGCTTCATCTTCTTCTCACTTATTCTAATGATACTTACTCCTCCTAAATCACTCATCTCTCTGAATAACAATACCAAACAAAAAAAAAGCCATCACTAAGGACAAAAAATGTATTTGTACTGAATAATGATACGTCTTCTCCTTCTCACTATGGACAAACCATCATCTCTCTGATTTTTCACGATGACCAAAAAGATGGTGTGCTAGAAAACAAATAAGGGATTTGATGATGACGAAGGTAATGGTTCTATATTTTTATGCCTTTTTCATGTAATACAATGGATTTACTAATCATGGTTTTAGTAATTTTTCATTCACTGTTTTGTTGGCTTCATTTTAACGAAGAAGATTAGAAGAAATTATTTTAGAAACCTAGCAATTAAGAAGGAAGAGGCATCGCCACAATCAGAAAGCAGATGAAACGATACTAGGAAGGGCAATTTTGTCATATTTTTTTGAGTTGATTTTTTTCCTGAAAAAAATAATTAAAATTGAGAAAAAGGATTTATATCCACATACACTATGATTAGAGGGGGTTATATCTAATTTTGATGTTTCCAGGGGGTTATACCCAATTGAAGAAGAATTCAGGGGGTTATATCTAATTTTTCCTAAAAAGAAGCACCTTATTGTTGACAAAGGAATCGTATGGCCCAATAGAACTTAAATTGGGCCTGAATCTATCGATTCTGGGCCCATTTAACTCAATAGGACATCAATACCAAAAGTCCAAAATAGACTATTCCCACTCCTCTACGGATAACGGACTTAATCAAATATATAGAAACTTAGATATCTGAGACTCCCTCCGCCTTATCCAGTTTTCACTTTTCAGACTTGTCACTTTTTGTTTTTGTACAGCGGCTGTCCAATCGGGGCGCCAAGGAAGAGCTGAGAAGCGAGCAAAGCTTGATTGGAAGCAGCATCTTTCTTCTCCTTAACCTCCTACTCGAATCACATAGATGCATATATGTGACAAGGTATTTGATCTTCATTTGCTTTCTTCTCCGTAAGAACTGGTTTCTTCACTATTTCTCTTTTGGATAATAAGGGACTAATAGGGATAATTTTGGGTTTTCATAAAATACCTGTGAGTTATTAGCTCTAAAAGGATACAATGCTATGGCTATAAAAAACACTGGGGAAGTTGAATAGAAATATATGCTACATGAAGAATGGCAACATTACATCATATTATCATAAATTCATAATCATATAATAAAGTGTGCTGAAACAAATTAAGGGTGTGTTGTGAAATGACTGGATTAGCTGTTTTTCGGAACTGGTGGAATTGGATTCCACCAAACGCGCTATGGAATTGGCTCAATAAGCTGTTCCGCGCCTTATTCAATTCCAATGAAATGTTAGAAATTAGAATTGTTCTCCTTATTCTACATCAACCCCTTATTTTACATTTTTCCCTCCATTTTTACTCTTGACTAAACATCCAAACAACATATCTTAATTTATAAAATATTCTTTCTTCACTGTGCTTTATTCACAATCTTTATTCATAAATTAATAAGCTATTTAACTCTAATTCACGGCACTCCAAAATGTGTATATATTTCGGCACAAAAGAAAGGAAAACTGCATTGAGGCCGGTCTTTCTTTTCTTTTTATTATAATTTTTGTGCAACATAAGTATTTTCCAAATAAATCTTACTTGTGTATTTCTTGGTCACGTTTTCTCTCGGTCATCCTCCATTGGAATCCTTGACCATCAACTGCTGGTTGTGAGATTTCTAAACCATGTTTCCTCACTATCTTGATGTACCTTAATAGCAAAGGAAAAAGTTCTAGCAAATTATTTGTGGAATTTATCTACATCCTTAGCTTTAAAAGTAATCTAAAATGCAGTATTTTCTGCTAAAATTTTGTATCAGAAATATACTCAAATTACTATCTCATATCATGTGGTACAAGTTCATCTTACTTCATAAACACAAAATGCACCTTTAGTTTATTGAGTTTATTCAATTGAAACTCTCATAAATAGATATATCTGGTGAGTTTAAGCATTCTTACTGCGATAAGAATATTTGCAATGAGCAGCAGTTCCTTTCACTTGACTTTGAACCAAAAAAAAAAAAAAAATTGATCCAGAACAAAATTGCTTGACAAGGTTTTTGAAAAGTCTTATAGCCTGATGTCTTTTCAAACTTTCTGTAAGAAAAGTAAAATAAAATGATCCAACTCTTACTCTTCAGCATCAAAATTATCAACTCCAAGGTCCTCGTCCCATATGAATATATACTCATAAGGTGCCACTATATCAGGGTGCAAAAACCTCTTTGCAAACCACCTAGAGGATGAGAGTTAGGTCAGATAAAATGATAAAAGGTATTAATTCCAGTTTAATTTAAAAAAGGCCACCTTTCATTAAAAATACCAATGTCAATGTTGAGATAGTTGGATGATTAGCAGGAATTTAGTAGGACCGAATCCTTTTCCATTTCATTGAAAAATAAATAGAAGTTGACAATGGACATTATTAGTGATCACCCAAGGCTAGACCAATGCATAACTAGTTGACAAAAATGTAAATATGGTCTATACAAAATAATGGATTATTTCTTAACTATAAGAATATGTGGGTTATTTTTGGTAGCATTCATCAGGTTAACAAAATCATTTTCTGAATTTTTGCTAACCACTTGGTTTGTTTGCTGGCAGTGATATGAACAACATCCTTGGACCAATCAAATTCGTCCCATCCGTTCACATTGCCATCATAGTGGAACAAAACAATTGTGAAATTGTTTGAGCTCGCAAACTGCATTAGATTATATTCCACAGTTTGGGTAAGTAGTGGTTCCAAAATATCAAATTAATCTGTTCTCTTGTGGAGCTTTGAAGCTTGCTTAGGTTTAAGCCTAAAGAACCAAAGATTAATTTTTCTATAATTGGGACATACGCATATTGGGCACTGCAGTACTGTACTGAGTAGTCTTTGTTGGTACTTGGTACTGATTCCTACTGGTATGTAATGTCATTTTACAATATTCACTGTTCATTGAAAGACAATAAACTATTAAACAAACGAAAAAATAAATGAATGGATAGCAACAAAGTTTTGAGAATATTTTGAGGGTCTGGCAGACCAAAACTAAGTCAACTGGACAGGTTTTAAAATAAGATTGCCACATTGTCCACATTATTACTAGATGGTATCTGGCTGGTGATTCTTTTGACAGAAAAAATTGTTTGCGAAGATACCTTCTTGACTGCATTATTTACATTATTTTTCATTGTTCCATATCCTACTCCAAAAGCTACCAGATACTTAGGCTTGTTCGGCAAATCCTACAGTCATCACAAAGCTAAAAAAATTATTCATTTAAAAGCATTTACTGCAGTGCAGGTATTGTCTGCAACTTGGGGAAAAACTTTATCACAACACACACTATGAGAAATACAAGGACAATTAAGATATGGGACTTTTACTTTACTGTACTGATTACTACATGTTAAGGCTGTGATATTTATCTAGGATATAGGTCATTCTGGTTTTCCTCTGCGTCCCTTGGTGCCAGAGAAGAAGTTTTTTTTTTTTGTGCAAAAAGTAGTACTTCCTTAGGTGCATTGCTCCATGAATACCGCAAGGCATACTTGGCATTTTGAAACCTTTCTTTTTTTGGCCAAAATACCATTCATGTTTCTTTAGGATACACAGAGGTTCCAAACAATTTATATCGAGTGATCATGTGAAGTAGAATTTCAAACAAGTTGCACTTTTTTCTGATACAAGGAATAGTCAGATATATTTTGCATGCCTCATCTGGAATTCCCCATAATCTGTGTTGATACAAATCTGACTGTGATACCACGAAACCAGGAGGAAGTGTTTCTGCTCCCTTTGGATTTGTTGTCTCATACATCTACATTAAAGTATAAAAGTACAACTCGTTCATTATGATAAGAAGAATTTAACTGAGACAAAAGAACAAATTAATTTGACAGAATGAATATATGGGCACTATCTCAGAGAAGGATTTCTTAAAGATCCAATATCTCTCAACCTTTTTATATCGATAATTGTACGTGACTGTTTTGGTATTCCAAACTTTCAATGTCCCTTCTATATATATTTTCTACTGAGGCAAGTGTATTATTATATCTTGTAATACAGTATTGATGGATTATTGTTGTTTAAATTGAACAGAGGAAAAAAAAATTGTCTACAGAGCAAAATGCAAAACATACAGAAGTTTACCTTCAAAGTTCCATTCGTATCAACCATAGAACAATTTCCGGTGAAATCGTTACCAGAGATGCAAGAATAAGAGACAGATATATTTCCAGCAAATGGAAATTCATAGGGAAATGAGATCTGACAAATAGAAACGAAATAGTTATTTCCTCTCGATGGGAGCAGAGTTGTATAACAGAAGAATAAAATTAAAGAAGTTACATATGGTTGATATAAGTTTTGAGATGGGCTAAAATCAGTCACGACCGTCAGCTACGATCAAATCTCAATTTTCGTGATTCTAACTGTCGATCCGAACCGTTCAATGTGTTCTCCATATTGAAATCTCGTTGGAGACAAAATTTTATATTTTTTTCTGAATTTTTTTAATATTTATTTGATATTTTACAAAATTTTTAATCTAAACAATTATGGACCCTTCAATAACTATGATTTTTAAAAATCTTAAAAAAATAGTAAATAAAATCAGAAAAATGTAAAATTTGATCTCCAATAAGATTTCAATATAGAGAACACATTGAACTATTCGGATCTTCTGTTGGAATTTCGAAAATTGAGATTTGATTGTAGCTGACGGTTGCATCCGTCAGTCGTGGCTGATTTTAGCCCATCTCATAAGTTTTGCATATAATCACTCTTTGATCCAAAATTTTGTTTCATTAGAAATTGTGGAAATAAGGCCCAGAAATGGTAAAGTGAGTTTATTTCATATACTTTACTACTAGTGAGGAACTAAATAGGAAAGTTACGTACCCTTGATGACATTCTACATGCCGGAAACAAAATTCCTATTGTAAAGCCTAGAGCTGCCGCAATTACTGCCTTGACGATAGGCGTCATATATTCCATGGTTTGCTTATCTAAATTAATATAACTGATAATTAATATCAAGTTAGTATTGTTGGTGATATAGATGTATGAAGATCGACTTATGTCAACTCTATATAAATCTTTAAAACACGGGTATAAAGTTACCAAACCAGACTTGTACCTACCCGTTGAGACACTAGAAAGTGATGTATGTTTGGTGCCTTAACATCATCAACATAATATATGGAAGCTCTCTCTTAAACAATTGATGTAATGGGCTAAAAAATTAAAAGAAAATTACAAAAACAGAAAGAGGAAATACCTTTTTTACTACGCTCCATTCCTCGGCTATTCAAATTCAAAATATCACTGAGCATATGAATAGGAGGGAGAGGGCCGGAGAGAGCGAAAGGATATCATAATAAGAATTCCATTTACCCAACAGGGGGAGTCTATCTAGAGACCAGTACAGTACGTGATATGTATGTGGGAATTTTGAGGGTTTGTCGTTTTATACGCATGTGCATAATTGCTTCGAAGATGAATCATCTTACTTCATGTAGCAAGTTGTGATATTAGTTAGTATTTCATTAAAAAAAAAATTCACGTTGACTAAGAAAGAGTGCATGGTCACATTAACTAAATCGAAAGCTATGCTGTATATAGGACTTGAGGAAGTTTTAAGTCTTAAGGACATTTTTCATGGTACAAGTTGTACTGTCAATACATTCGTTTTGTTACTAGTAATATTGGTTCTGCACTTGCTGTGTTTTTGATAAAGAAAAGTAGAGAACCAAACTCAAGCCCGTTAAAATAAGTCAACCTCGTTCAAATTAAGGAGCCTTCATTCTATTTTATTTTTCACAATTAGGCAAACATAGCTGCTTTTGAGTTTTGACAAGTCCTTAAATTATGCAGTTAGAAATTTGTGAACATAGCAATTAGATAATTGGCATGTGCATTTATTATAGTTCTCTACTTTTTTTGAGAAAAATGCCAGTAGGCATTATAGTTCTCTACTTCGATAGTGCTGTTAGTACGACTTAACTTGCCTTACGTTTTAGGCAAGTGAGGGTAGGGCTGTATACAAGTCGAGTTCGAGCGAATTGAGCATAACTCGAACTCGAACTCGTTACAACTCGAGTCAACTCGTGTCTCGTTCGGGAGGCAGTTCCGAGCTAACTCGAACTCGTTATTTTGTAACTCGAGTCAACTCGTGACTCGGTATTCAACTCGTGAATATAGTGAATAGATGCAATAATTATTTATGAGTATTACAATAATATAAAAAAATAAAATTTATTATCAATTTTATTCTTTTCTATTGATTTGAAGTAAAAATATGTCTTGAAACTCGATATTAATACTCATAGATCATGGTGATGATCTCCAAAAAATTAAAATTTATTACGTCACGAGTTAGCTCACGAGTCGACGAGCCGAGTTGAATCTAACTCAAACTCGACTCGTTTATTAACCGAGTTGGTTCAACTCGAGTTCTTTTAGCTCGACTTATAATCGAGTTTTTCACGAGTGGAGTTCGAGTAACTCACGAGTTACGAGCTTTTTGCTCACCCTAAGTGAGGGGAATTGCTCAGGTCACGCTAAAGTTGCTCAAACACTCCCAAATTTATCTAAATACCCTTTCCTCTCCTGTCTCATTTTCTCAGATGTTAGCTTTAGATTGAGGGTATTTAAGTCATTTTAAAAAAATTAGGGGAGTGGATGAATAAATAGGGAGTGTCATGAGTAATTCCTCTAAGTGAGGGTGTGAGGGAATATCAAATATAGAGGTCAACCACATAGGGTTCACCAAAAGATACCTTGTCATTATTCCTTTTTTAAATATTTGTATTAATCCGTCTCACTATTCGTGTGAAACCATACGGTATTAGTAGAAGTTTTTATAGGTGTCTCCGGAAAGATCTTCTATGAGCAAGTACTCGCTAGTACAATAGTTCTAAAAGGGATTCATCCATGAAATTTTTTTTTGTCAAATTAGGATATAATAATATATAAATTGAATATACTGGTCCTTTGAAAAGCACAAGCCTTGATCTCCAAGGTTCTCTAGCTCCGCTCCTGATTCAAAAATGTAATTATCTGTAGACCACAAGCATGGCCGCAAACATAGGGGCAACATAAGATCGGAAGTGCAATCATAGCTGGAGAGTTTCAGGATCATGCGCGTGTTCTCCGAGGGAGGTGAAAATGAGGAGGATAAATATTTGCTCCGACGAGTTATATGAAACGGATATTCGAATTGACAATTTTGATATACTAATCCTTTGTTGGATATGATATATAGAGTTTAGCTACGGTGAGTCGTGACTCACCGGAAAAGGTCCGTGAGTCGCAACCAAAACTCCTAGATCTAGATCAAAATGACCGATTCAAACCGTTCAACATGATCTCCCTATTGAAATCTCCATGTAGACCGAATTTTTTATTTTTTCGAAATTTTGAAGTATTTTTTTGAAATTTTTGAAAATCGTTAATCTAATTGGTTCTGAACCATTCAAAAACACCAGTTTTTAAAAATCCGAAAAAAATACTTAAAAATTTCGAAAAAATAAAAAATTTGGTTTGCACGGAGATTTCAATAGGGAGATCATATTGGACGGTTTGGATCGGTCATTTTGATCTAGATCTAGGAGTTTTGGTCGCGACTCACCGGAGGGTCCGTGAGTCGCGACTCACCGTAGCTAAACTCATGATATATATATTTTTTATAGATCTTAGAATATATTACAATGCTTACACTTTAGGAATTTACTAAAAAGAATATTATGTTATCAATTTTGTTGAATTGATGAATTTTAATATTTTTTTTTGCGATTTTATTTTTGCTTAGGCGCATTAAAAGATGTAGATATATTATCTTTTCTTTAATTTTCCATAAATCATCATGGTATAAAAAGTCTGAGATTGAAGCTTTTGGTGGAAAATGGATTATCGATCAAGATGCTATTTTTGTTCAATAAAAAAAAAGAATTGAGAAAAAAATTAATTAAATTTGTATATGACAAAATATATCCTTATCCGTTGTCATATTCGACAATATCCAAATCGTATCCATATCAGGTTAACATGCAAACCATATCCGTATCCATATCAGATAAAAAAAATATAAATACATATATAATACGACAGCTATTCGATCCGTATCCGATTCGTTTTCACCCCATGCACTGATGCACTCCGCCATATGTCCGCTCTTTTTTGGTGCATCTAATTAATTGTTCATGAGAAAATTTGAACCAATTTGGAATGTTGTAAGTAGCCGTTCAACAAAAAAACAATTAGAAATATAACAAAAAAATGTTACATTATTTCATGAAAAATCTTAAGCAAATCCAAATTAAATATAATTTAATACATGTCCTAATCAAACCATGAATAACATATTTACAATTTCGAACAATATTATTATGAATATCCAATGAATATACCATAGAAAAACTGATGTATTCTATATCGATGGCACGGAGGGTCCCGTGCCATCAAGTCATTTTTCAAAATCCGAAATTCAAATGGTCAATCCAAACCGTTCAAGTTGTTTTCCGTATTGAAATATCTTTGCAGACCAAATTTTATATTTTTTTGAATTTTTTTGCTATTTATTATGATATTTTTAAAAACATTATGATTTGAGTATTTCAGGCCCTCCAATTTGAAAATATCATAATAAATAGCAAAAAAAATCGAAAAAAAATGTAAAATTTGGTCTCCAAAGGTATTTCAATATTTTGATCAACTTGAACGGTTTGGATCGACCGTTTGACTTTTGAATTTCGAAAAATGAGTCGAAAGAAAATTGATGGCACGTGCCATCGATGGCGCATTAGCCATTATATATATATAGAGTTTTGCTATGGTGAGTTGCAACTCACCAAAGCGTCCGTGAGTCACGCTCAAAATTTCAAAATTTAGTTCAAAATGACCGATCCAAACCGTCTAATACGACCTCCCTATTGAAATCTCCATTCAGACCAAATTTTATATTTTTTCAAATTTTTTAAGTATTTTTTTGAAATTTTAGAAAATCATTAATCTAATTAGTTTTGAACCGTTCAAAACCAACAGTTTTTAAAAATCCAAAATAAATACTTAAAAATTAAAAATATATATATATAATTTGGTCTGCATGGAGATTTCAATAGGGAGATCGTATTAGACGGTTTGAATCGGTCAATTTGAACTAAATTTCGAAATTTTGAGTGCGACTCACGGACCCTTTGGTGAGTTGCAACTCACCATAGCAAAACTCTATATATATATATATATATATATATATATATATATATATATATATATATATATATATATATATATATATATATATATATATGACAGCGCCGAATTACTACGTTTTGTGTAATATACGAGTCTAGCTAGCAGTCGATGGCTATGTCTTTTGTTACAGTAATGATTAAAATTTTAAATGTGAAAAAACACCTGAATAAGTAACCCAATATTGCCAGGCGCAATACTTGCTCATGAAAATTTATAAAATTTGATGTTTATTTGATATGAGATCAACAAGTGAAAATATGAATATAATCAATTTGAAATTTAAATGAGTACTCAAGTTGGGTTGTTCGGCATAGTGGTTTGACTCTATTTCGTCAACCAATTGGCTCTTGGTTCGAATCAAAGAGAGAGCAATTTATTTTCAATTTTTTTATAATAAAATAGTTGATCTCAAACCAACCTTCAAAAAAAGAAGTTTATATTTCTATCAAGCTTTCGAGCATATGCAACATACAATATTGTTATGATACATCATAACATCATACATCATCAAAAGAAATGGTTGCCAATGAATCTCCCATATACAGAGGTATTGTTTCTATTTCTTTACAATCTGAATTAGATAAGAGACCAGGATTTGATCCCGTAATTAAGAGTAACACTCATCAAGTGGAGGCAATGGATTAAAAAACTGAGTAGAAAGTTTCATGCAGGTCCATAGAATTGAGAGAGTTAGATGAATGATATCTTATTGTTTTTGTTTTTACAAAATTTGGGCTCCGTTTGGATGCGTTGAGAATAAAGTAGGAAGAAGGAAGAAGGGAAGAAATTTATTGGGAAGGAATAAATTTATTGGGAAGTGTGTAACTTTTGTGAAGAGTTTGAATGGTTAGAAATAAATTTATTGGTAAAAAGTTATTATTCCTTATTCTTTATTCCGGGAAGAAACCATCCAAACGGAGCCATTAGAAGAAAAAAAGTTAAATAAGTTCTCCATACCATGATTCATTTGTTCTCCTCCATACCCTTTTTTTTTAAATTTGAAAGTTATTGTAGTAAACAATTGAAGCGTTGGAAATGAGAAGGGAAATAAGAGGAACGAAACAAAAATTTCCTTTTTAATTTTATGGTGTCAGTGTTGGTGTTAAATGTTAATGAAGTAAATGTTGGATATATTAAGAAAACTCAAAATTTTTTGAAGCAATTAAATCGGTCTGTTCCGTGAGAAATGAAATGAATCAATTAAATCTAATATTTCCACTACTTTACCGTTTCTTCTCTGGTTAATTATCTCCGAATTAAATCGGACCAAACATGGTCATTTGTCCATCATCATTTCTCAATTAATACATTAATATCTATAATTAATAATGAGCTAATAGCTGTTGCTTTAGAGACTTTATATATTGATGTTCCACTTTCTATCAGATCAACCGAAAAATACAATATTTGTTATAGAGAAAATTTTGATTCCAATTCCAATTCAATTTTTCATTTGTTTTGATATTACTTATATAGTAATACTCCAACTTGATTTGAAATATTATACCGATAAATTTTACTGGATATTGTGGAGATCTCTCATCAGTCACTTCTCCGGTCGTACTTTAAGGAGTGACACCTACCCGAATTATATTAGTTGCGGTTTCTCTTACACGCTAAGACGGAATACGCTTAAGGACATCGCCTAGCACGATTCGAATAAAAATATTTTGATTACTTATTTTATTTATTTCATGCTATCCGAATTTATTTATTATTTAATTTTGCACCAACAGTAAATGGACAGATTTTTATTCTTCACGTGCTAGACCGTATTTTACGCAGATCCTATACTGTTAAATTTTCAGATGTGCGCTGATGCGAATTTCTAAATAACAGAAATTTTAAAAAATTCTAAATAAACAGTGGTGAATTTCTGAACTGGGTATCACGGCGTGGATGATAAATTCATTTTAGTTGTTATACCATTGAGGCATTGATTAAGCTTTTTGAATCATAAAGCTAACTATACCGAGAATTCTGGGTCAACAAGCCCAAATTTTGGACCACCTACTGTGGTCAACCTGAAATCATAGTAAAATAGGTATAATCTAGCATGAATATGAAAAAAAAAAAAATGCCAGGAAGGTGATCAAATTCGCTTATATGCCACTGGGACAGTTGATTTATGAGGCAACTTTTTCCTTCCTAAGTTACCTTTTGCATCGGAAAAACAAAATGAAAGCTTATTCTCTTCACGCTTCGTTATAAAAGTCGAAGTAGAGGTGTAATTCCAGAAAGGTGAACGATGGTTAACAACTTAAAACTGGGTCGGTTATTGTTCCTCAATTTGATAATAACAAGAATTTTTTGTAAGATAAAAATGGATCAAGCCTTTGCAACTTTAAATCAATTTACATATTTGTTGTAATAAATAATTCTTAGTTTTGTCGATTACAAAACAATATTATTTGACATTTAACAATATTTTTGGAGTTCTCATTATAGATCATGATTTGATATAAAATTGGTACATGAACTCAAGAAATGGAATAGAAGGAAGATGAGAATTGAACATTAAGTCAAGCAAGATCAAGATAAAGTTTTTCTCATGCGTGGAACTAGTTTAGACCAGGTTAATAGATATTGAAACTCTATTATATCTCTTATATATAATGGCCTAGTTAGCTAGAAAAGTTCAAGTTTCAAGTGGTAAATTAAGTAATGATATTTAGCATTACTTAATGGTAGTAGTTAGTCACTTATTGCATGTGTTTTGGCACCAAAATGGCTTTGTAGGCATTACACAATACAGCTAAGGCGTTACAAAACGTTACTGCAGCAGCTTTCCTGCTGCATTGCACTTTTGAGTGTAATTTGACAATTTTCTGTTCCAAATTTGAAGAAACTCAAAACACAAAAGTTTTAGATATTTTTATCTTCTTTTTAATAATTTTTAAATCACCTTAATTGGAGTTCGGAGCATAAAGTTTGAGTCAAAATATTAAATAATATCTGCTGAAACCGACAGTTGCGTTGTGTAACGCAAAAAATTACATTGTATAACGCAAAATTACATCATATAACGCATGAATACTTCCATAATTGCATCATATAAACCCAAACGGTCGTATACTCATATTGATGTGCGTTATATAACGTACATCATCAGTGGTTTTTTTTTTCTGCTGCACTGCTATTTCAAGCCTGATTTGACCACTTTTTGTTTCAAATTTGAAGAAACTCAAAATATGAAAGTTGTAGATTTTTTTTGTCTTCTTTCCAATAACATAATGTTGCATTGTGTAATGTACAAGCTCATTTTTTCTGGTCAAATGAGCCCATTTTGTGACATATATATACCACCCCTTGTTCTATCTCTTTAGAGATTTTTGTTTAGCCAAAATCAGTTCAAATTTGAGCCTTTGAGCACTAGGATTACTCTCCACTTGACGTTTTCATAGCTAGATCATTTTGAGAAAAAAAAATAGCCTTAAATACTACCACCCTAAACATTGTCGTTAGGTATAGGTTGGAATATGTTGAGATCTCTTTTCACTTGAGGCCGTGGTGTCATTTGTTATTCGAGTTAGGCGATTCGGTTCAAAGTTGTAGTCCTGTTGTTATTGGAATTGAATGGAGCGTGTCCTTTCGTGATAGCGAAACTCCAGAAAAGTACGACTAAGGCTAGTTTTTCCTAGCAGGTCGGAACTTCGTAATCACATCGAGTGTTCAATTTATTTCTCTCTTTCTCTCTTTACTTGCTATACTTGAATTGTTTGTGTGCTTGTTAATTTATATTGGATACCAATTGAATTGTGTTAGAGTAGTTCATACCAAACCGGTCTAAAACCTTAAGAGGAAGAAGAAAAGGAGAAAAAACTTATGTCAAGTTATGTCATGGTTGTTTGGTTATGTAAAGTAAAGGAATAAGAATATAAAAATATATAATTAGATATGTAGTAATTATAATTACAATAATAAATTAATAATATTTTATTATATTCAATTAATATATTTTATTTGTATATTATAGCAAGTAGAAATATTATAATATTACAATAATATATTAATTATCATTTATAATTAAAATTAATTATGATTATTCAAAAATCGAGACTAATTCGCGATGGGACCCATCGTGGAAGAAACTATTCTACCAATTTTGGTGGTATAAGTTCTTCCTCCTCAAAAGAAGTTTATTCCTCTTTTATTTGTTGAGCTATTTCTCCTTAAAGAAACTTATTCCTTCTTACCAAACATGCATTAATTGTTTCCGCAAAACTTTAAGAGATGGGCTAAAATCAGCCACGACTGACGGATGCAACCGTCAGCTACGATCAAATCTCAATTTTCGAAATTCTAACAGTCGATCCGAACCGTTCAATGTGTTCTCCATATTGAAATCTCATTTGAGACCAAATTTTACATTTTTCTGATTTTATTTACTATTTATTTTGAGATTTTTAAAAATCATAGTTATTTAAGGGTCCAAAATTGTTTAGATTAAGAATTTTGTAAAATATCAAAAAAATACAAAAAAATTTCAGAAAAATGTAAAATTTGGTCTCAAATGAGATTTCAATATGGAGAACACATTGAACGGTTCGGATCGACTGTTAGAATTTCGAAAATTGAGATTTGATTGTAGCTGACGGTTGCATCCGTCAGTCGTGGCTGATTTTAGCCCATCTCAAACTTTAATTAAGTCGCAAACAACAATACTCATAAAAGAATCTTTGAGTTGGATATCGAATTCACCACTTCTATTTAGAAGGGTCGACTCGTTACTTGTTATATGAGAAAAGAATCTATATAAATGAACTCATGTAATGAATATAATAATGAAAATAATTAAGTATTAAATCTAATTATTTTTTATGGACTCTTCTTCATTTTTTATTTATTGATAAGTTTACGATGTATATATTGTAATTCAAGTAATTCAAAAATGAATTACAATTTTTTTTAATTTAGAATCTACATTCCCCATTAAAAATTATAAAATAAAGAAAACAATATTTTTAAAGAAAAATGATAAATGCCAGCTGCAATTTAGCCATTCTTACCGTCGCTTGAACAAAGTGAACTTATAAAATAGACAAGGTGAACATGTAGATTATCAAAGTGAACACATATAAAAAAATAAGTTTTGTCATCCCTTGTTTAGATCATTATATGCATTGTATTCAACTTATTTTTATTGAATTTTTTTTTGTATGTGTTCACTTGAACATTTATATGTTTACCTTATCACTTTTATGTGTTCATTTTATTCAAGCGATGACAATCGGTGACAAAATTACAGATGATAGTAATCAATTTTCATTTTTAAATAAGGGCTAATGTCTGCAAAGTTGCGGCTGTACAGTTTTTTTTTTTTTAAATCTATAACATAATTTGGATTATTATTATTATAAACAACTAATATAGTAGCCGGTGTTGAAAGACGATGCATTAAAATGTGTAAGCTATAAAAAATATATAATTATGCAAATTAGGATGGGTACGTTTATCTTGAAAGATCCAATATATCATAAAAAATACTAAGACTCAAAAATTAAGTTCAAGATAACAATCGATTATCTGAAATCAGTCTGCGGCGTATACTAAAAGTCTAAAACTCCATAGAGTATTGCAAAATTCGTTACAAAATCTGTAGTCCAAAAGTCTATGGTGCATAACATAATTCGTTATGCACTGCGAGAAGTGTGTTGCATCTGAAGCAATATGGAAGAAGCTGACTACATCTCGGTAACAGAAAATAATTCATCTTTTTTTATTATTATTTTGCGTTGTACATAAGCAAAGTGCAATTTGTTTTATGAGTAATGAAACAGGTAGGCATGTGACTGCTCTTTTCATAAAATAAAAAAAAAGATATAGTTCTAAGTCGCGTATCGAAGCAACATCTTGATTTTAAATAATCAGGCACCAGTTTGTTTTAAATTAAAATTTTTTTAAAAGAGATCCAATTCTAGATAGGCTACATACAAACCAGTAACTGCTGCACTAAATATATCTTTCTCTCACAGTTGACCAAAAAAAAAAAAAGGGGAAAAAATGTATACTGTGGTTCTATAAAATTAAGTTAAAAATCAGGATTGAATCAGTATTGGAATCATAGAATGTTGTCAAAGGAATTAAAATCGGACGAATCAATAGATTTATATATGTTGACTTGGATCAGAAATTTAAATCCACTTCCATCGCAGAACGTCCAGATTTTTTCAACAAATGGTAAGGGAATTAAATCCAATTCCATAGCAGCCATAAAAGAAAAATCATGGGCTCATTCTTTATTTTGTAACTCATAATCGTCAAAAAAAAGTAAAATAAATAAATCATGGAAAATGAGTAAAAGTAGCTGTCGAATTTAAGGGAATTAGGCCCTTCATTTTGTAGTAACTTCTCTCTGCCTGATGCCATCTCTCTTTGAATGTTCCAAGCTCCAAGTAGCACCTATCCGCTATCTGAAAACCAAAAACATTTTTAGTTCAACTGACTGACTTTTAAAAAGAAACCTATAAAACAATTGAGGTTATTATATCATGATTTAAAATTTATAATACTCCTTTTGCAGTTGCAGTTCTTTTTCCAGGATCTTCCTCTCCCTGTTTAACCACAAATATTATTTTAAAAAAAATAAAATTCAAAGAACACTAGCTACTGACATGTGACATCTAAAGAATAGTTAAACAACTTTGTACCTGGTCTCTGAGAGTGGTAACTGCATGGTGAAAAATCCACTGAGCATCAACTATTCCCATTTTTTCACTTGCTGGCTTTAATTGGAAACAGATTAGCGAAACCGAAAATAATAAAAAATAATTGGTGTATTAAAGATCTATTAAAAGTAGGCATGTAACGTTAACACTAGAAAATTTCAAGTAATTATCACTTAAAGTAAGTACCTCTACGCATTTTTTTAGGGTGAAATCAAGTCCCCATCCATGAATCAAATCATTCTGAAATAAAATAGTGAAATAATATCGAAGATAATGATGGCAACATGTTCAAATAAAAGCAAAACGGATAGGAATTCATAAGTAATGCATCAAACAAATAAGAATCCATGCGAAAAAATTACCTGAATGATGTGCCACACACATCTCCAAGCATCTTTAGAAAATACAGGTGCCATTATCTCAATGAATCTATGATAAATTATAGGTAGAATAAAAAAGTTAAATTCAAATCTAACTACTCATATGAAAGAAAATAATAATAAAAATAGACAAAGTATTTACTCTGTGCATGGCGTTTCATTCGGGTCTGGACACTTTCTATCCTCTGCTTTTCTGTAAAAGTAATCAAGAATATGCGGCAAAATAAACAAAATAACTAAAAGAATAATCAACCAAAGGCATTATCTGAAGTTTTGTCTTTTTCTCATGCACGTGTGATTTATATTAATAGCAACAATTTCATGAAGTGCATATTGGAATGCCATATTAATAATGCTGTGACACCTAAATCAAAACCAGCAGCAATCTGTGATAAATTGATCTCTTTTGCAACTTTTTTGTCTATGCCATTTTACCCCAAATGACATCTGTCAAATAATCATTAAATCTCTCTATTTTTGCTGATAGACTTTACTCAGAAAGGAAATGGAAGCACTAGAATTTCTGCATATTCAAAACCGAAATGTTTCTAACAAAGCACTTTCAAATCTTAAAATGTATGTACTTTGTTAATCTTACTTGTGAAATTCGGTGTCAGTCCTCCTTTTAGTTATTTGGTAAGCAAAATCCTTACTGGACTCAATTGCTGGTTGAGAGATCTCCAACCCATATTTCTTCACCAGCTTTATGTATCTGGACTTCCAATACAAACAAAAGAACATTAATTCATGTACGAACCCATCAAACAATAGGAAATTACTAATAATAATGCTACTGTTTTCACAAGCCCTGTAAATATTGTCCGCGCTCCTTTTAGAATCCTAGAAGTAAGTATCAGAACAATGGATTTATTTCTTTTCGTTTCTAAAGCTGTAGTTAATGAGGCAGAGAGGATGAAAAGGTAGCATAGTTTTTCAAGAAGAATGAAAAAGGAATATATATATGATCTTCCCTTTATATAAGGGGCTTGCTTTAATAGTTCTTATTTTTCAGGGGTGGGGGGACGGGGGGATAACTAATGCCATAAATTTTGTTTTGACATTTTTAAGGCACATCAATTAATGAAATCTGACTTACTGTTCTGCGTCAAAATGCTCAACTCCCAGATCTTCGTCCCATATAAATATATACTCATATGAAGCTACTATGTCTGGATGAAGAAATCTCTTTGCATACCACCTCAAGAAAGAGAAAAAACGTTAGATCAGAGGCAGCATAATTTCTTGTTTGCAATTTTATAAGGAAAATATTGGCAACCACTGTTCAATTAGGTATTAAGCAGTATTTAATAGTATACAATTAAGCGTGAACTAGAATGCTTGCAACCATTTGTCATTAGTAAAAGTGTGTGGAATTGTTCTAGGATGACTCCACTAAACGACCAAGCGGATCGCTAGCTAGGACCAGGATCTGAACCGATTTCTGTCTTTTCAGAACGCCCCATATAAATTACTTACCACAACTGTCCAAGTCTCTTATGAATCAACGAATTTGTGCGTTCCACCCTAGAAGAGAAGTTAAGGTTAGGTTTGAGAGGGAGGAAGGTATCCGAGTATTTGGAGCAATTAGAGCACACACATGCGAGTAGAACGACACTTAAAATCGTGAATGGTGGCTTCAAGCCTAACCTGAGGTTGTCGTGTACCAGTTGTATACAAATGAAGACATGGCGTTGTATAACCGAACTCCGAAAAAGGTTTAGGTATTCGATCAATTCTCAATGCGGTATATCTAAGACTCTATGTTATTCTCACATCTTAGATATGCATATAAATTTATATCTAGTTAAACCTTCATTGGTATAAGAGACACAAGACTTTTTTTCAAAGTTTGGGTTATGTTTAAAAACCATGGCGTTGGTACTTGACTTGGTTAAAATGGTTTTAATTAATTTTTTAAACCCTAGACTTAAATTCTACATGTTTTTGGCCTAAATCTCGGTAAGAGATTGTAGGAAATCATTGTAGTAGGTCTAATAAGGGTAGAGTAAGCCTATTGGTATAGTCAAATCGATTTCATGCATCCCGGTTATTGGAATATCAAATTTAGAGTTTTAGTCCGTCAGGACTAGCGGATCGCTAGCCGGGTTAGCGGACTGTTTGGAACCACTATGCTGATATGGTTTAGTGTTACTATCTCAGGTCCAGCAGACCGCTTGGATGTGTAGCAGGCCTCTGTCCTCCCCATACTGGCAGGGAGCAAAGACATTTGTGTGAAAAATAATAGTAGTATCCTTGTGCATGACATTAATAATTATGACCTGGTGTTTTGCAATGAACATAGATCAGTTGTCCATAATGTGTTGTATGTGCCTGATGTGAAGAGAAGTCATGTATTTGTTTTAGTTCTTGCCAAAACTGAATTGTATGTTGTTTTTGTTAATAATTGTGTTGAATTATATCAGGATTCTATTTTTCTTGGTAATGAATTTCTTAGAATAAATTTCATAATTTTAGACACAACTGATGAATTTTTTTTTCTTATGATGTTCATGATATGTTTTTTTTTTCTAATATTAATTCTAATGATAATGACAAAATGATGATATGACATGCTAGATTTTATCATGTACGGCAACATAAAATGACTATATTGGATAAAGAAGGACTATTTGAGTCCCCTAACCAAAGTCTTCTTATTTACATGCGAGAGTTGTCTAGCAATAAAGCGACCCGAAGTGTTTTAGTCAGGTTCAACAAAACTCAATTAAGCATCTATGAACCAAATGCGGCCTTACTATAACCTTAATGTTATGAAATTAAACACAAGAATCCATGAAAATTCAATAATAATCAAAGGCAAACCCAAAATGCAATAATAATATAATATTGATACCATGCTGGTCATTGTCATCCTTGGTCATACCATTTAGTTTGCCCTCTTGTGCCGACATGAATGGCCCTCGTCGACCATTTGAACTCATCCCATTCATTCATGTGGCCATCATAATGGAAAAGTAAAATAGTGAAGTTCTCTGAAAACTGCATCAGGGAGCAATATTAATATTAGAAGATCAAATCTAGGATAAAGGTTCAAAATAACTTTGCATAACAACATTGGCATGAAAACAGGGCAGTACCATTTTTTTTTTTTTTTTCAATTGTCTCTCTCTGTTATTTTATTTAAGTAGACCAAATATATATCAATTTTGGTATGAGAACGTTGGTCCCATCTTTTCTGTTACATCTCTGGTCAAATTTGATATGGACAGTACAATAAAAATTTGAAATACAAAAACTCATCCACCAGTCAGGTTACGTAGTAGCGCTTTCATAGTCATATTTTTACTAGTTTAGCCTCAAATTTACAATATTTTGACTAGTTGGAGAGTTGAGTGCTGTAAATAGAGGCTGAAAGCTTAAACATTGACTAGATTTGAAAGACATTTCTCTTTTTTTTTTTTTTGAAGAAACAAGTCTCTTTTACCAAATCCAATTACTAGATGTAAGAAACAATTGTTAGAAAGTAAATTATTTTTTCTTTCTGTTAATAGACAAGATGCACTTTCTGTAAAGATGTAGGAACAAGGCTGCATACTTGGAATTATTGTGGTTGGTTGTTTCATTTAAGTAAAAAAACTTCCCAAAATAAGAATTTTAGTCTATTTACCCGCTCTAATTCCTTAATTAAGGACAACTGAAGTAATTTCTCAACATATGTGTTCATCTTTTTTAGTTACTTTATTGGTTCACTCACACACAGAAGTTGTAAAATGCTCAAACTTCATACTGAAAAGTTGTTATCTATTAATTAATACCTTCTGCACTGCAGCATTGACATTGTCTTTTTGTTTCAAGGAAACTGCAAAAGCAACAAGGTACTTGGACTTTATTGGCAAATCCTGTAAATAAAATTATAATAGAAGTTACAACACTTCAATTTGTTCTTTCCCGAGTGAATTTGTAAACTACAAGGAATGTAAAGGTCTAGGAGATCGAGAGTAAAGATTAAATAGTAAGACATTCACTTTTTGTAAATTATAAACAACTGATCAGTGGCATTGTAAAATTAGTTCCTGGCTGTCATTTGACCAAAAAGGTAGTTTGTTATAGTAGTCCTTTGCAAAGCATCTTGTAAATTTCAGAAGCAAAATTACCCAAAAATTCTTGGCTTAATTCCGATGTTTGACAACAGTCAGCAGTCTACTCTAAATCTAATTTGTTATATAAGAAATGGAAACAAAAAATCCATTAATAACCTTTGAAAATAAACTGATGGGAGTTGATTTTTTTTATTCAGAAGAAAATGGAGTAAAATATGTACATACCTCATTTGGATCTCCCCATAATCTGTGAAGATAAAGGTCTGATTCTGACACAACAATGCCGGGGGCCAATGTCTCTGCCCCCTTTGGATTTGACGGAACAAAAATCTTGCAACAACGCCAATTAACGAATTTAGTTTCTGACTACTTTTTAGTACGAGGTACAACTTTTAAAGATGGTGTCGGAAAAAAAAAATCTAATTGCTTCTGTATTTAATATCATAATGCTTTAATATTTACATGTCAGATGTCACATGCATACCCAATGATTCATATCGTCATTATCAGCTTATTGACCTGACCAATAAAAAATAACAAATTGAAAAGATAGAATGGAGAAATTACCTTATATTTGTCATCTGAAAAATTAGTTGTAGAGCTACTGAAAGTAAATGTGTTGTTTTCACATGATGTGCAGGAATTGTAGATTGGAAAATACATGCTTGAATTTGCATCTCGTCCATATGAAAAAAATTGAGATCTAATTTGGAACTGGAAGTTTTTAACAGAGAGAAACATTATTAGCTACTAGTGGCTTTGGACAGAAGTCTGATGGAGGAAGTATGAGACAGAAATTTAACAAAACTTTCTGCAGAGAAATAAAGAACAGAAAAAAAAAGAATGAATATTCCATACCATACCTATATTCTAGCACTTCATGGCCTCAAGCTATATTAGCATGGTCTGGTACGTACTGTCAGGATACCAGCTTCTACAGAATGGTATGCACAAACCATGCATGGTTTTACATATTTAAACAAATTTCACCTTGGAGTAAAATATGTGAACTATAGTTTTACACAGTTAATTAAACAGATATCATCTTGGAATAAAATAACGAAACTATAGTGTTAGTGATATGAGAATGCAAAATAGTTCACAAATTAGATTATTTGTTTTAAACAGACTCATAAAGATTTAGGAACAAAAAAATTGACCAAAGTACCTTTGATAAACTACATGCAGGGAAGTTAGTGCCGAGAAGAAATCCAAGTATTGCAGCAATTATTGCAGTCAGGGTGGAACTCATTGATCCACTGTTTAGTTCTCTAAAATTCATTTCAAAAAGACTTGATATTTTCAATAAAAAAATAGAGCATTATATTTTGCATAATTAACTGTGGATTATTAGAAAGTCAGGATGTATCAAACAAAACTGGTGGCAAGAGAACAATTGTACTTCTATATTTTTGTTAGAAAGTTCAGTTGCCACACCGAAAATCCTCTAGCCAGATTAGGTATACGACAAGGAGCAGAGGTGATTCTGTGCAACGCTGGCATTATATAGACAGAGGCTCTCAACCATTGTATTGCTTTTTAAGTTAAAATTGAACAAAAGCCACATTTGTATAACTCAGTAATTGCGTACATTAAAAATTGGCCATCTATATAGTGTAATGACTTGGAAAATGTACATAATTAGCCAAACTTTTGTGTATAATATAATGAGATCTATCAGCTATTAGCACTATGTGTTCATTGGTTGAAGACCTGAAATGGAGATAAAAATACTGAAAAAAAGTGAGTCTCAGTTTTCGGTCTAGAAAATTTTGTAATATTATAGACCAAAAGAGGAGAAAAAAATAAATAAAAAGAAAGATATGAATTTTAAGCATATCTTGTAATATACTCAACAATTTGTCCTCACATGTATCACACTCAACAGAGTAAATTTTTCATTATCTATTTATTTTTTTTGGATGGCATTCTACTTTTACCAGATTTCATACTGAACTGAATATTTAAATGTGAGAGTAACAACAAATGCTAGTTATAAAATTAAGAAAATGTAGTAACTAAATTTATTTTGATGAAATAACAAAACTATATGAAATGAATGTGAGTGAAGACAACTGAAATATTCTTTGTATCTTCATGTGGAATTTTACTGCCAAAATTCCAATTAACATAACCTTGATCAGACTGTTATGCCCTTGTAACAAAATTGGGGATACAACTAAATTATCTTATTTATGAGTCCATCATTAGATACAGGACAAATACAGAGTTTATTTTCCCTCACTAGTACAGCGCAATATGTTGATTGTCATTATATATGATTCTATCTACTTCCCAGAACAAAAAGCACAGTTATTACCATTATTTTACATTTCTACATCTTTTCTTTTTCACTATTTGCATACCCCTAAAAAGGTTTTCTTTTTTGCTAGCGCTAGGTACCGTGTCAATATCATATACAAGGAAGAGAGTATATAAACTGTAAAAGCATCTGCTTAGGGATACCAAATGCAGTCTGGCATAGTGGCATGGTTCTGAAGGGGTTCTTAAACCAGGAAAAGATTAAGGACAAACTAGAAATTATTCATTTACGGAAAAAAATTAGAACTGGGGTTATAATGGAAACAGAGAGAAAAATATATTAATTAAACAAGCACCTGGTTCTCTATTCTCCCTTGAATATACTTGTGTTCCTTCAATAAACTTTGCAAAGTGTAACAACAAACTATAATGCTCCAGAGAGGGAGAGAGCGAGAGGATTCCATCTTCTAATTTCTATATAACTACATTAATTCCTGGTCTTTGAAGATAGAAGTCACACTCAAAAGTCAAAAGCTTATTTTATAATTTCTAAATAACTACATTCCTGGTCTTTCAAGATAGTAGCCACGCTAGCCTTCGAAAAAGATAGTAGCCACACTCAAAAGCTTAAGAGGAAGAAAAATTTTATAATCGATACCATTTGCTCCTAATACAGAAGGGCCATGTGGCCGTGGGTTGATATGATGATATGATCTGATCTTTTGTGGCTTTATTTATTTTATGGCATTTCAGTAGCTCCAATTTATTGAAACTTTACTTACCAAGTTACTTTTATAATCAAATCATTTGAAATTATAAGGGCTTTCATATTCAAATAAACCGAATATAAATATTTTTTTTACTAAAATAATGATAGTATATTGTGAGGAGGAAATCATCATAAAATAATGATAGTACAGAGTTAATAAAAAAAAACATTTTTTTAAAATCCACCAAACAAGACCCTCAAAAAAAAAAATCCACCAAACAAAGTTTCTTATGAAAATTATTTTTTTCACACGACTTAGGATCAGAAATTAAAAAAAAAATGTTTCAAAAAGAAAAAGAGTGGCCAAAGAGGGAAAAAAATTAATTGGAAAGAGGTGTTAGACACGAGTTGGCAACTTATGTTTTCAATTTTTGTTTATTTAATCCTTTTAACTTTTCTGTGTAACCAACAAATTATTAATAAGATTAAAAACATAATAGTACTTCTTTTAGTTATAAATTTTATTATTAAGGGCTTAAAAGGCGAAAACATAATGGGTGAATAGAAAATGGATCGATAATCTTCTCCTTTAGGCTTCAGTAGGACTGTCAATGAGTACGGTATGATACGGTAGAAGATATTTTCATACCCGCACCTGTTAAATGTTTCTTTACCCATACCTGTATTCATACCCGTTAAAAATAGCTTTATCCGTACCTTACCCGTACCCGTTAAGAATTAACGGTATGGGTACGGTAACGGTAAAAATGGATATAATAATAATAAAATTTGTACACTTTGTATAAATAAATTATATCAATAAGTTAGGATGGCGAATATTTTAGGTTTTTATTTTTTTTATTTTTTTACACTGAATGGAAAGAATTATAGATCTTAAATAAAATCTAGCAATTTTTTTTACCAATCATACAATATAAGATGCCATATGTATCATGTAATTGTATCTTTTTAATTGTGGCAATTACCCGTTATGAAAACGTGTACGAACAAGATTTTACCCGTACCCGTTAAATTAACGAAAAAATTTCCTTACCCATACCCATACCCGTTAACTTCGAAAATAAAATTTTATCCATATCCGTCTTATACGATACGGTACGGGTTGGATAAACGGGTTTCATTGACAGCCCTAGACTTCAGTTATGAGTCTTATGACCTACACAGAATTTAGGAATCAACTCTGATCGAAACAACCTGGTCTAGGGGTGGGCGCGGTATACCGCAAATATGCGAAACCGTTCCGTTCCGTGCATGTGGAACGTATAATGGAACGAAATTTCATTCCATTTCGTGAACGGAACGGAAAACGAAATGCAATTCGTGATTCGTTTATGTGAAATACAGTGTAAATTATACCGTTCCGCTACGTTCCGTCCAAACGGAACGAATACGAATCAGTCGGTACATACCGATTGTTGAAACGGAACGGAATACGGAACGCCTCATTCCGTTTCCGTTTTATACGTTGCCCAGGTCTAACCTGGTCTGTACAATAATTTGGCGCAAAAAATCATATGATTTTCTCGGAGAGGCAACTCTTTTTTTTTTTCCCCTTGGTAAGAGACGCTACTGTAATTCAAAGCAAGGTGGTGGTGCATAGAGAATCGAGACCAATAAGGCAATAACCAATTTAGCGAAGAGTAGATTAATCCCTTATGGTGGCTTACTAGCTGACCTTTTTCTCATTCTTTTACCAAAAAGAATGAGAAAAAGAAGTGTACTGTTGTAAACTTATTGATTTTTATGAATTTTTTATAAGAATAAAATTAATTATTTTTGTTAAAAGGGTTGTAGTTAAGAACCTCAATTTCTTCATAAACCAGTTAAAAAGATTCATTTGCTCATTTGGTAGTGGAACCAAATGTGAACATCGAAAAAATTTTGTAATAAAGATTACGTCGAATAGACAAGATGCCTTGACTTATGCAGAGAAAGTTGTTAATATTTGCTCTCACACGTAAAGTGGCTTGTACCGAGGTTACTTGGTTCAAGGATAAAGAAAAAATTCCCAGCATTGAATTTTGTTAACCAAATTCAGGGCCAAGTATATCCAAACCAACTTTACCAAAAATCAAAGGCAGTTAGGGAATTTAAAGGAAAATATTACCGTCCCTAAAATATTTATTGAATCAGAAACAAAACCAAATTTATAAAGCGTAGAGAAAACAAATAGGAAGTATGGGGTTTAAGCAAACACATTTCTATGCAAATAGAAGTATGTGCCAACATTTTTGAAAATGCCAAATAAGAAAGTGAGCATCTGCATAATGCCCAAGCATACATTAAACTATAGTTAATTGTGCATTTTGGAAGATTAACGAATTTGTTTGAAACTTTGAGGGCTGTCAGAAAGTGTATTGACTTGATTGAAACATATATAAACTGTCAAACAATTATGTTTCAGTTGTTAACAAAAGATGTATTTTAACTCTAATAGAGAAGTATACATTGGCAATATAATCAAGCATGCAGTCTAAAATATGTAAAAACTAAAATTTTCAGGCCCAAAATAAAAATGTTGGCTAATTTACAGAATCTATACATAATGTCTCTTTTATTTTGGGCATTAATTTACAAAAATATCTTGTTCTTTGCAGTGGTAGAAAAAACTGTTAGGTTCAGTAGGGACACAGAAGTAAAATTGTCCCTGTTTGTATAATCTATACATGTACTCCAATGGCAAATGCCAATAATAGTAAACTTGATTCATAACAGGGGAAAAAATTTATATTGACAACCTAATTATACGACAACATTGACAACCAACCAAATAAATATCAAATTTGACAAAATAAAATTGTAGATGTGTTTTCTATAGTTGAATAGGACCTAAATCAAATTTGGTGTGATTTGAAAATTGTTGGGCCAATGATCAAAAGCTGATACTTCTAAATCATTAACCTTTCAAACTTTTTGATGAATCACAATTAGTTTTGTCTAAACTATGAAAAACATATCTATAATTCCATTTTTTATATATTTATAGCCCCTTGGTCGGTTGTCAATAAGATTGCAAAGTCACTGAGGAAGTGTAAGATTATCCTTATAGTTTGATGAAACTATGCCTTTCTTGTTGCAATAATTTTTTATTGCTTCATTCCATCTGTATTTGAAAATTCCTAGTTCCTGATAGCGCCTTATGTCTATCTGGAAAACAAAAACCAAAAGATTTTAGAAGGATTATACTTGCCTTTATCTGCAATGCTTGCATTTAAATCACCCAATAAAAACTATAAAGCTCTAATATAACCATCAGCATCTCAACTATTGTTTAATCTTGAATTTTCTGTCAATGCCAATATGCCATGATGTTTTTCAATAAATTTGGAAGTTGTGGCTCTTTTGAAATTAAATGCATTCTCCTGGAAGTTTCAACCCAGCCCTATTTTTTCTTTTTCTTTTTTTTTAAAAAAAAATTATCCAGCAAAAATTTATTGAAAGAACCTCCTCCAGCTTGACAAAAAGATCAAAGGTGAGAAGCATACCTCTTGCACTTTGTCGGTTCTATTGTCCTCTCTTCCCTATTTAATCAATGCATGAAAACAATAAATTATTCAAATCAATTACAGTCTTTCAAAATACGAAATAATTTATCCTCCCTATATAAATGAAGTACCACAAACACTCTTATCTGTAATAATTCATTAATTGTCCAAACTACCCCCGTTTTCTATCTATTACTCGTCTGAAGCTAAATTATATACAGAGGAAAGATTTTATGTTCATCTCCCAATATACACATACAGATAACATTTTCCTTTTTTGGGGATTGAAGTAATTTCAGTCAATGCATTCGGTCACATGTTTGTACCTGAATGGATGGCCAAAACTTCTAAAAAACACACATCCATTACCAAAAAATATATAAACTCTCTATGTTTTCTCTGTGTTACATTTTTCTACTCTGCCCTCTCGTCAGCCACTTCTCACATCCCATTCAAGCATAATTTTTTTAAATTTTTGAAAGAAAATGTTGAACTTGACAGAAATAAATCACACCTATCTTGGATTATATCCTTTACAAGTATGGCTTAACTTGTTTTCTTACCTGGTCTTTGAGGGTTGGTGTTCCATAGTGAAAAATCCACTGAGCATCTACCACACCTATCTTTTCTTGTGCAGGCTATAGAAAAGTTCAAAAACTATGGTCAGAGATCCAGACATTTAAACAATTGGCTTAAAAAACAAGGTGGCGATTACTTATTCACTTAACAAATTAGAAAATTATAAAATAAAAGCAAAGCCAAGCACCTCCGGCTCAAGAAAAATTTCTAGTACCAAAACGTAATTTTTATTTCTTTAGACGTAGTAATGAGTAATAACATACCTCAACACAATTTCGGAAAACATAGTCCATCCCAAAACCATGTGGCAAGTCATTCTGTGATCAAATATGTAAAAGAGTTATGATTCAGCAACAGCACCAGTAATCATGAACTCACGATGATGGCAACAACAGTACAAACAATGAAACAAAATAAACAATGATTATAATCACAACAACAACAATAATCTGACGACAATAAAAAAAATTGCGAAATATGATACCTGAATCATGTGCCATATGCATCTCCATGCACTCCTGGAAAATACTGGTGCCATTATCTCAACGAACCTAAGGATTTACAGGAATAAACATGAATGTATTGCAAATGGCATTAAGCTCCACAAAATTTTGGTTCAAACTTTTATATCAAATGATGCCCATTTTAAAATGCCCCGTACCACTGTGTTTCACAACAAAAGAAACGTAAAGGAGAATAGTTAACAATAATTATTTACGATACTTCGCGACAATTAAGGAATAGGTGATCCAGAAATCACACATTAATTTAAAAATGGCAGAACAAATGAAAAAGTTATATAGCACAACGCAAAGCAGTATATGCTACAAACAACAAATGCTGTATATAAGAAGCAATGCCAACTTGTACAGAAAAGGAATGATCAAACTTTTTGGACAATTTGTGCCTGGAGTTCAAAATTGATAGACACTTTATAGGAATATCCATAAATAGAGAGAAACACATACTCTGTACAAGGTGGTTGATGCAGGTTGCTGCAAATCCCAAGTGCATCAGCTTCTCTGTTAAAATACAATTTACTAAACAAAAATAAATAAAAGAAATTGAATGTCTGGGAGAGGGAAGAAAGATGTGAACCTAATATTAGTAACAAACAAAAAATTGCGCAGATTGCAACTTTGTTTACCAAACTAAAGTTTTTTGCTGCTTCATACTGGTATTGATGTTTACCAAAATAATAGTGGTTTGGGTAGTTTTCTTTTGATATGCATTTTTTGTCATTTTTTTTAGACTTTATCAGTTAAACTCTGGCAGTCTCAAACTCTTAATAAAACAGTTGCAACAGAAAAGCAGCATAAACATATGAAAACATTCTAATTAACTTATCCTGTAAAGGCACAACATGGAAAGAGGTATTGTTAGGCTTGACATTGCGCAGATGCGATTAATTAAACTGAACACAAGCATCCTCCACTTTACTTTTACCATTGAAAAAGCAAAAGGATTATAATCTAGTTTCTCTAGTAGTTTAGAAACTATAGAAATAAAGTAATAATTAAAAAAAAAAAACCATACTTGTGTACTTCAGTATCATTTTTCCTTTTTGTTATTGAAAATGAAGGCTCCCAATATGCTTCCACAGCTGGCTGTGAAATTTCCAACCCATATTTTTTCACCAACTTAATATACCTAAACTTGCAATACATGAGAAACAAAGCATTAGCATTACTAGGACGCATCTTTGATAACTATAGTTTATCGAAGTGGCCAAATTAAGCCTCAGACCAATCTAATTTTGCACTAATCAAGACTTGATTTAGTCTTAATTTCACCCCAATATGTAGCATAGGTTTACCTTAACCACGCAAATTAGTCAAATCAAACAAATGAAGTAGTAAAAAAGCTACCTAGTCTAGTATAACTCAACTGTATCTGTTTGGTACAAACAGGTATCAGAGTGAAGGAATAAATAGAAACGATATTTGAAATCCTTGACATCAAAAGAACCCAAAAAAAAAGAGAGAAGAAGAAAGGAGGAGTATATTAACTCTTCAGCATTGAAGTGATCTACTCCCAAATCTTCATCCCAAATAAAAATATAGTCGTATGCGGCTACAATATCTGGATGAAGAAATCTCTTCGCGTACCACCTGTTTCACAGAGAAAAAGAAGAGTTGGAGAAAGGCAGCATGCATGTGCAATTGTGCATGTTTCAATGTTTTCTCAAGTCAGTAGACTATAGACATTTAGGCCCAACTAAATTTGTGTCATGGGCTAAATTGGAAAACAACTTAAATGCAAGGCCTAAACGATAGCGAATGATAAGAAAAGAACTTTATTATGTTAAATTAATGTAAATATCTACACCAAATTGGAAGATGAATTACCATTTAGCTTGCTTTCTTGCGCTTATATGGATGGCTCGTTGCGACCACTCGAACTCGTCCCATTCATTCACTCGGCCATCGTAATGAAACAACAAAATTGTGAAATTCTCTGAGAACTGCATCACATCAAATGTCATTTCCAATGTCAAAAGAATTTATGTATACAGAATTTGGTCAATGATTGAAATGTTAACAGGAATAACAGTTGATGAATGTGACAAAACTTGAGAATTCAGACAAGGTATGGTTCTACTAGCATTCGTGATTCATTATAAAGAATTTTATCAGCCTAAATGCCTAATACACCATACATGTAGTCCAATCAAGTAAAGAAAGAGAATTTGCAACCACCAACCAGCATTAAAATGCCAACAAAACCATGCATGCACGCTAAATGTTCGATCATATGCCCCTGAGAGCAATGACAAACCTCATGAGCCCCCACCTTAATTAGACACTTTTGATTGACGAGGGCTCATACTACCTGAATCCTAGTCATACCAACTGCTGTTTCCAATGCTGGTTTGGGTATTGGGTTGAGTATACAGTGCATGTGTAGCTGTTTTATGCATATGGGGTACTCACAGAGAACCACAGAACCTCTCTCCTAGGTAGTGTACTGTGTACATACATCCCAAGCTAGTAACTCTTTTTTTCCCCCAATAATTTTATCAAGCATCAGGTAATACATTTATGGTTCAATCAACGTCAATAGTTGTGTCACCATGACCACCTCTGTTCATTGATTCCTACTTAGCCTTATCACTCCAATTGCTTCGTACAATGCCTGACAGAACTATAGCCCCAATGTTTCATATCAATCGACAAGATATGACAGTATGATCTTGCTCTTTTGCCACTAGTTTGTTTGTTAGTGAATTTTTGCTGGTTCATGGCTAGGAGAGGTAAAACTTCTCTAAATTAAATATTACCTTTTGCACTGCTGCATTGACAAAATTTTTCTGTTGATACGCAACTGTGAAAACTGCAAGGTACTTCGGCTTCAAAGGTACATCCTGTAAATTAATAAATTTATTCAAATAAATGTAATATTCTCTTAACAACCGAAAAATGGAAACAAAATTATGAACTCAGACTATTTGCAGGAAGAGCAAGTAATTGCCCATGATAGGTATTTAGGTACCTCAAATATGTCTCCCCACAGTCTGTGCTGATAAAGGTCTGACTCTAACACAATGATACCTGGGGGTAGTGTCTCCGCTCCTTTTGGATTTGATTGCTCATAAATCTTGTAATGGCATGCAAAGAAAAACAGTATGGATTATTATGTGTTTGTTCCTGTTGCCAGACCATTACAGTTATTGTTGGTACTGTTGCATACTGAGAAATAAGTTTTTTCTCTGATGATAACGAAATGACCTCCTATTATTTTGTTATTCAAAAGATAATCGAGTTTGCATAAGAGTCTCAGATGACAGCAGCAGCAGAGTCATACAATAAAACAAACTAATTTGGTGGAAGCTAAATTGACAAAGCTGCATTGGTAAGTTTTGGATTATATACCTTTCCTGACTTCATATATTAAAAACTAATAAAGATAAAATGAAATAGGAAAGCAAGGGGAAAAAGTGAGAAAACAAGGATACCTTTAATCTACCAGCGGCATTATTGGGTCTATCAGTTGAAGTTTTTATTCTGTCAGTCAAATTATTTATTCTGTCAATCGAATTATTTGTTGTAGAAGCAACATCCATATCTCCTCCATATGAAAGGATAACAGATGAAATTTCATACTGAAAATTTAGAAGAAAGTTAATCAAGCTTTATTTTCTCTATCCATAACTGTAAACATAATATGGCACCAGAGTGTTAGACTTCTCCATTTTGCTTTGGAATTTTGATAGTGTTACTTGACCTAAGAAAGGAAAAAAAAAATTTTGAAGTAAACATTTACAATGTAAAAAATTACTTACCTTAGAGAAACTACAAATAGGGTAAGTGGTACCAATGATAAATCCAATGACTCCTGAAGTTAATATAGCCAAATAGGTAACAAGAGCCATCCTACAATTCTGATCCCTAAATTACAAATAAACTGTTTTGAGAATGCTTTGCAATAGTAGCACGACAGCATGATACATATCATCATTAATTTGTTCTGGTACGTATGATACCGTTATAGCACCAATGCTCTGATTGTTACATTCTAGTGGACATTTAGTTGCAAATTTGCATTTAACTAATGCATTTCTGAAATAAAAAGATGGATGCATACATCGAAAGAATATTGCATAATAAAAAGAGAAACAATTTAAATAGACCTTCAAATTTGCTTGTGTAATATTAAAGAAACCGTGTTTCCATAATAAAATTGCAAAAATCTAAGTGTAAAAGTACCTTTCAAATAGTCTTCTATATTTTCTTACTCTTGTATTTGCGACAGCATGTGGGCTTTCTTTCATACCTGGAGACAGCAAAAAGAGAGAGAAAGAACCTTCTCTTTCTGACCATTAATGTGTGTTGGAAAGGAGATTAGGTGCATGCAAGGATGTATGAGGTTCTCTTCAAAAGGAAACATGTTGAATATTAACAAAAAAAAAATTGTTCCTCCGAGTTGTTAATTGTTCATAATCCTTGACCAACCATTTTTTTATAGTTTAAGCTAGCAAAACACGGGGCCAAGTTTCAATTGAAACAATGAAATACTCTCAATTCATTGACGATGGCACTACTTTGCCACAAAATAATAAAAAAAATAAATTAACATTATTGGTATATAGATGAATAACATGGCACGTTGAGATGGTGACGAGTTTGTGGTCCTGGACCTCTTTTGCATTGTATCGAATGAGGGGTGTTAACGATAATTGGTATATTTCCGGTCTTTCAATTTGCATTACGTGAAGTGAAGCTATTAGGCTCCGTTTGGATGATGTGGGAATAAGAGGATTAAGGAAAAAAGTATTGGAAAGTGTGTAACTTTATGAAGAGTTTGGATTGTTTATAATAAATTTACTTTCTTATTTTCTTATTTTCTTATTCTTAGAGCTCATCCAAACGGAGTCTAATAAAGGAAATATTTTGATTCTATACCATCCGATCTAAAACAAACACTTTAGATTGATTCATTGACCTTAGAGAAGGGGTTCTTGTGACATTATCGAGTCATATGGTATTTTCATTTTATATTGGACGACAAAATTGAGCAATGAGAATAGCATTTACAAAAACAAAAATGTGGCTTTTATGCAGGCTGAACCAGGATTAAAGTTACATTAACTTTTTTTTTTTTTGAAATAAAAGAAACAAAGAAATACAAGGGACGTTCAATTTTGAGAAAATTGTTGCCTTGATTTATTTATACTTTAATGAACGAAGACTTGACACACTTTTGTAAATAACTCTAGAAAATGATACTGGGTTCAAAATACGTATCAACTTTTTTTTTCTTAATTATCAGTTCATCACCAAACCTTCTTTTTTATTTATAATTACAAAAAACTCAAATTCTTTCTATCTTAGTACTAATTCGCAAACAAATCCTAAACTTCTCTACATTTATTGTTTGTTAAGCCCATAAATTTATTTACTGGGTTTTGCTCAACCACTTCTAAATAGGGGTGAAAATATCGACTGTTTTAATCGTTCTTTCGTTTCGTTCAAAACGAAAAAAAACTGTTAAAAATTTTGGTTGCGTTTTAAAAACGAAACGGTTAACGCAACATGTAGTCAGTTTCGTCCATGTGTATTTTCATGATTTCGATCGTTTCGTTCAAAACGAAATGGTTAACGCAAACACGCAGTCAGTTTCGTGTCCAAAACAAAACGGTTAACGCAACACCCCATTTGCGTGGTCATTTTAGACGTTATGCACCCCTACTTCTAAAGCAAGCAAGGCAGAGAAAGACTATTATATTATAAATAATCTAATTTTTCCTCCTAAACAATAAGTTTAATATGATGCTGGAGATCATATATTTAATATACACGACCGGTCACCTGGGACTATTTGTTTGAAACATTGAATCTTGGAAGATTTGATTAGAAATAAATTGAATTGATAGTCTTTAGAAGGATTTTACATAAATTTTTATTGGACACCAATTAATATAAAAAAATGGTCTTTGCTAAAAAAAAAAGGTCCAAAATATTGGAGTCCAATATCTCCTTTACATTTTGATCTAGTTTGAAATAGCTTAACAAAATATATTATCAAGGAATTGACCGTAGGAATCTTTCTGGGACCAGGAACAGATTTGAATGGGAAAAGTGTAATGAATTTAAATTACAACTGGCACACTTTTTATTCAGGTAGCCAGGTAGGCTGATAGAGAAATGGTTTTTGAGTTTTATTTTTTATTTTTTTGTATTCTTATATATTATTTCTGTCAGGTTCAAAAGAACTCGTGATAATCGATCTTATTGTAAAAAATTCGTGTCTACACGTAGGCACCATTTGGATTCCATTTAGGAAGAAGGGAAGAAGGGAATAAGAGCATAAATTTATTATAAACAATTCAAACTCTTCACAAAGTTACACAATTTCCAATACTTCTTTCCACTTCTTCCCTTCTTCCCTTCTTCCCACACCTTATCCAAACGGAGCCGTATATATAGTTTTCTTCACATTAAACTCAACAGTTCATGTAACAGTTATTAATTTTGTTAAAAATTTTATATTTCTTGAAACCGGTTTTATATAGTCTTATAACTTTATCGAATTAATTCATAATGTTGTGTTTGGACGAGCCTAGGAATAAGGAAATAGCTTCTTCCTACTCCTAAATTTATTATAAACAATCCAAATTCTTCACAAAGGGTGTGTTTGGATGAGAGAAGAAGAAGAGGAAGAAGGAAGATGGGAAGAAAAAAAATTATAAACAATCCAAACTCTTCACAAAGTTACACATTTCCCAATACTTCTTCCCACTTCTTCCCTTCTTCCCTTCTTCCCACACCTATCCAAACGCACCCAAAGTTACACACTTCCCAATACTTCTTTCCTTATCCCTCTTATTCTCAAACCATCCAAACGGAACAATGTAGGGAGTTGTTAACCGATGATATAATGGAATTAATTATGTTAACAATTATAATTCGCATTAGATAGTTAAATTTGACGAGGGGTTGATATTGTTATTTAAAAAGAAAATAAACTTTATTAAAATATTCGATTAATAAATTAAGACCATATGAAATCAAAACCCAAAATTATGAAAGAATAAAGGTTCTACTTCCAGTACAAATTGAACTTGATGAATCATAAGAATCAATTTGCTTTTTAACAAGTTTAATTTAAGTGAGGGGAAAATATGTTTTAAAGTCAGTTCTATTATATTAGCCAAAAATTTCAAATTAATTTAGCACAAAATGACATTTTATACAATCTGATATAAGAATAGAAACTCCATGCACGAATTTTTTAACATCATCTATTTAATTGCAAAGTTTATAATGAGATGCATATTTCTGTGAGGTTTATTTGATGGGGTCAGCGTTATATAATGTTCACAAAAGAATTATGGCAAAATTTTTAGTATTATTAGATATGAGTTTTTTTCCTTTTTTTTTTAAGGGCCAGATGGAAAGTACCACGCCGACAAATTTTATTAATTAGAAGACATCTACAAAAGATACGAGTTAGATCATTAGTATAATTATAACAAGAATCTAAATACATCAGTAAATATGTATTATATTACAGATATTATTTCGTAAATATTAAGTTAACTAGCGGTATTTTGTAAATAATATTATATTCAATTAATTCCTATCGATAATAATTATATAAAAAATATCACGCCCATCACGATTACTTCTACAAAAGTACTCTAGCAATTTGCTAGAGATAGAATTTTTTACGATTTGCGTTCTCTTGGAATGTTAATTCAAGTTCGAACGAGAAGACTTTAGTTCTTGGGCGGACGGGTTTGGTTCGGCTAAAAGACAAAATCAGGCCAGGTGAGCACTGTATTTGTTTTTTTTTTTTTTTGGGTTATTTTAAAAGACATAGAAGATCTCCGATTAATCACTAATGTCTAGTTGGACCTGTTCAAATAATGATAATAACGAATGACCAGAATTAATGCTGTAATCGTGATGGGCGTTATTTTATTATTATTTTTTTTTTTGTCACAAAAAGGTTTAGGCCTAAATCAGACATAAACCCTTTCGGCTCTTGCAACATAAACTTATCCTACCTAGGTTTATTTCTTGGGCTTTATATAATAATAATAAGCACATCATTATTATTAGTTCATAACCAATTTCCATTTTGTAATAATAAGCAAAATCTTTTTTTTTTCCAGTGACCAATTATTAATCTACCTAAAGTATATGATAAACCTAAGGCACAATCGGAGTGAAGTTAAAACCAAATGGCAAAAGAGAACCATAAAAGCAAAACGATAGAGTTGATCATGGATTGATAAATAACCTGTACCAAAAGTATGGATTCGCAAACTTTTTAACACATTCACAAATGTGTCAAGTCCATCTCCGTTACGACCATATCTCATAATATACACGTTACAATTATTTCGGTTACAAAATTAATTTTGTCAACATGTGTATAATCTGAAGTTCATCTTGACCGTTCGTAGAAAAATTAAAAAATGCATATACATGATATATGTATATACAAAATTAATCCTAAAAGACGCGCCCTTTCGCTTGTACCTACTAAATAAGAATTGCTAGGTAGAAATAGCAACTCTTATCATATGGATGCAAACATAATATGATACCATGAATCATCATTAGATTTTTTTATAATTATATAAAGCCTTGATATGTTGGCCATTTAGATTCCTCATCACGTACAGTCTCTCAGGACTTGACGTCTCTAGCCGCTCCAGCATTTCTTCATCTGCCCAATTTGAACACAAGGTTTGATTCAACTCCAGCATTTTATCCACAAGGTTTGAAGTGATTGTGAACTTGTGACTCATATGCATTGCCTTTCATATGATAGATCCATGAGTCATCTTTCTTTACATATACTTTTCTGATTAATTATTTATTGTTTATTCTACATAGATGTCTCTCCATTTGTTTAATGTTTTTCCGATTGTCTCACAATCAAATTATAAATTATGTTCGGCTTTGCTTTTGTGGACTTTTTAACGGACACTAGCCATGCCCAGATGAAACAAAAAGAAAAGTAAAATAAACAACAACAAACAAGTAAAAGCAATTTTTGCAGTTGGCTATTTTTGCCCCTCATTGTGTTCAAATAGTTTTATTTCGTGGTTAATTTTTTCCCCTTCTAGATAATATTTTAATCTTTTGCGAAAAAGGTGAGAACGCAATTTTTGGGAGAATTGATTTTTATTATTTAGTGACTAAGGACAACGTACTTTTAGTGAAGAGAATCAAGGACTTTTAACCTGGTACGAGAATGCTTGTAAAAAGTTGGAAGACTTTTATTCTTCGAATAATATCTGTTAGCCATTATTATAAGAATTTAATCAGGAACACGAAACACGTTCCTAAAATTACCCATAATTTGAGCTTTTAGAACAGGTTTTATAACAGTCAATTCTCAGCCAATTTGTTGATTCCGACTTGATATCATAAAACAGTGAAAAGTAAAATTATGTAAATGAAACCAGCTTATAGTATGTAAATATAATTTGTGATACACCAACTCTTTCCCACAGGGATGGGGAGGAACAAGGAAATTCTGTTGCCAGGCCAGAGCTCAACCGGCCGAAGTAACGTGCTGGCTACCAACAAGGTCAGCTCACCACCGGCCAGGCCTTCTAACTCCAAGCCAGAGGCACTTCTCTCCTTGTCCGAAAGCTATGATTCTGAAGTGGACTCCACTGACTCCAGTTCTGATGGATCTGCGTCCTCTCGAGAAGCAATGCTGGTGAAATACAAGAGAAAACTCTCAATGTACCAGGAGATGTTAGATAAAAAATTAGCAGAAGAGAACCCTGAAAGAACAGAAAAGAAGAAAGCTGTAAATTCCCTCGATGATATATATAGCCGTCAGATGCAGCTAAATCATTCTGTCAACATCATCGGAAATAGCTTCCGGAGGGCCATGGATGAGGCAAATTTGCTTGGCTATGTGTATGGAATAATTCTGGAGGATGGTAATGTGTTAACGGGATCCTCACCGAGCTTACGTGAATGGTGGGTTGAACAAGTGAGATTTGAGCATAATGGCACAGCTGCTGCCAACCAATTCTATATGGAGAATCAGCTTAATTTTGACCCAACCAAGGAAACTGAACCACCAAAGAGAACTTACAATGTACTTATGGAGCTCTCTGACGCAACACTGGGGTCTATCTTATCAGCAGTGATGAATTGCTGCGATCCACCACAACGCAAGTTCCCTCTCGAGAAGAAAGTGCCACCTCCATGGTGGCCCATGGGAACTGAGCCCTGGTGGGACCAAATTACAATTAAGGAAGACCAGGGGCCACCACCTTACAAAAAGCCCCATGATCTCAGAAAAATGTGGAAGGCTGCTGTGGTGGTTGCGATAATCAAGCACATGGCTCCTGCTTTCGACAAACTAGCACATGCGGTGAAGCAGTCAAAGAACCTCCAAGACAGGATGAATGTTAGGGAGATGCATGCGTGGAATTATGTGCTAAGAGAAGAGGCAAAAATGTACATCACAGCGCACCCTGATGTGTCTCTGTTGGATTTGCTGCGACTGTTCCAAACCCAGGTTCCTGTTCTATCTGACAATAGCAACACTGGCAGGCTGCATGATCATGTCGAAGCCTTTCAACCACCACTTGTCCAACTGCCGCCACAAGAGCAAGAACCATCTCAAGCACCACTATCAACTGAGCAGAGAATGTTTCGGGGTGCACAAGTGGAAAGGTCCCCATGGCCACGCCAGAAAAGAGTGTTGCGTTACACGTGCAATCGCCCAAGGTGTCTTCACCACAGCAGTGAGTTCGGATTTCGGACAATGGAGTTGAGGGACCAGCACCAGCAATATTGTGGGTCTCGCAACTCGGTGGGCAATTTCAGAAGACAAGTTGAACCTCCAGCATTTCCAATGAGCACTCTGTATCGAGAACTAGTTCCCCCACAATTTACACCAATGCTTCAAGCTCCCATCCCTCCCACTCAGCAGATGACTCCACCGCCTTTTCGACCAATGGCAATTCAACCTCCAGCTGCTGCGTACCAAGAAGTCGCTGGAGCATTTTCAGAGATAGGCCCACTGCAGCAGACTTGGTCATTGAATAATGCTGGTGTTCCTGTCTATCCTGCAATGCCAAATGATGGTCAAGTTATGGGTTCATTACAGTCATCTATTCTTGGTTATGGCTTTTACAATGGCGAAGGCAGTGATGGTAATGCAGGATAT